>JAWZYV010002780.1:0-27035 GCA_038373885.1 Cheiracanthium punctorium
TACTGTACACACATTATATTACTAAAACGTGATTTTGTATTTAGTAAAATCTAATTTTATATTTCTGGTTCTTAAAATATAATAAAATACCTTTATTGGAAAAAGTGCCTAGAATTATTTCAATTTAACTTAAGCAAATGTAATCTAGTTTATTAAGTGAAAAATAAAATCTTCATATATACATATATAAAGAGGTATTTTTAACTTATAACAATATTTTGAGGTCCTTATATCATAAATCAGCCGACCGAGTTGTATGGTGGGTAAAGCACCGCACTCCGGTTTCGGGTTCAACTCCCGGAGGCCGGAGTTCGATCCCCGACTGGGCGTGGTTGTCATGTCCGTCCCTTCATAGGGGGCGACGTTAGTCCACCTACTAGGTGCGCCCATAATAAAGTGGCCAACACCTTCGGGCCGTTGTAAGGGACAATGGCTAATCCTCGAAGTACCCGCCCGTTAGAAAAAAAATCATAAATCAACTATAGTTAACTAAAATTTCATGGGATAATACGATAATCTAGTGAATCCAATACACACCCATTTTTGCAAATTCACAGGTGAGAGAAATTTAGTTCTTAAAACGCTGCCCAGGTCGTGTAGCGGCTAAAAAACGATTCTACCATACTGGTCTACCATGGGAGTCTTATTTTCTTTCCCGGCATGGTCTTGCGTGTCTTTTCGTCCTTCCCTTCACAGGAGGCACTCTTGGCCCAGAGCCGGGCCACGTGGGGCGTGTTGCAGATGCTGTGCATCCGGGCAACGGCTTCAAAGGGGACCCCAAATCAAAGCACCATTATATATTGTATTATTTCTTATAAGTGGAAAATTTCAATGATTTATTTTTTAAATAGAATATTTTGACTGATATTGTTATTACTCTGCGTCTTTTAAGAACTAAAACGTCATTTATAAAAGCGTCTTCCTTTTTCTACGGCTTAGGAGGATATCCCAACTCTGTTCAAATGTCACTTATCTCTAACCGTGGGAGAAAAGAAAACACATACGCCTTGCTCCTTTAGTGTGTTGCTGACAAAGTTTTCGAAACTATCGGATGTGGGCAAATGGACATAAAACGACCGCAGATGGGATGTCATTATTGGATTCTTTGCAAATACAGGAAGAGCAGAAAATGACCTTTTTCCTTCATGTCGAAAACGAGGTGCGATTGATTAATACCTTCGGGGTCCCATAATACAGACGAACCTTGTTAAGCGGAAGTAAGCTTTTAACATATGCTATTAATTTCAGATCTCAGATAAGGGTGCACAAAGAATATAAAATAACCTGGATTGGCCATCTTTGGAGGTAAGAGAACAAAATTTCTTGGTTTTCGCTTACAGGCGTACAAGTTCGGCGTGTTTTGCAACTATACTTTTGTTTTCAAAGTTACTGACCTAAAATCATTAGGATGTGTTTGAATTAGACTGTAGGAGTCTGTTAACATATATCTACGTGTTGATCTACATTTTTTACAGATAAATTGAATTTTATACGATTTCGCCGTTTCCTATGCATAGGTTGTGGATTAAGGAAGAGGATAAATATTTTTTCTGTTAAAGAATCCCTTGTTCACTTTTCTATAATTTTATTTTTTTATATTAGCAGATGCCTTTTTGCAAGACATTAGACTTACACGGATGCTTCAATTTCTTCTTTCAGAGGTAGTAAGTCATACAAATACTGTATAAAATGGGTAGACTTTTAAGCTCCTCCTCAATGTTTCATCTTTATATAATTAGAAAGCCGCTTATGTCGTTTACCATATTACGTACGCTTCGCCCATTACACTTTCTCTTTTGTTTTCAAGAATTTCCCCCAATAAACGGCAGTACTGCACTCGGCATTATTTATGTGGAGCAGAAATAGCATTCGATGGCACACCGCCTACTTCCGTTTGTTCTGTCAGGCCTCACAATAGCACAGTGGTTGTCACTGAAAATGGTAGACGGCCGAAGTGTGAAGGTCCTGCGTTCGGGTCTCATCGCGCGGCTGTCGATCTACCGGTCTGGAGTTTTGGTAGGATTTCTCCACATGTAACGTGAATACCCGTTCGAACCTCTTAGAAAGTCGTATTGCCAAGGCATCCCCATCCTTGGCAGATCGCTCGAGCGTAGCGTCGCCATAATCACACATACAAATTGTTCTGCCAAACTCGTTTACTAGTATTTAGTAGAGATGGCCAATGATTCGATGAGTCGAATCAGTGATTCGAATCTTGGTACTGAGTGACTCAGTCTTTACACTCACTCTCTACTGATTCGAATCTCAAGCCCTCAACTGTGGGGAAATACATTCCAAGTTCGAGGGGAAGAAAAACTTATTTTCCCTTTGCCGTTCCCAGGGATTTTCCCTTACTCTTTCAACTCTTTTCGACTCTTTACGACTCCTTTCGGCTCCTTTCGACTCTTTACGACTCTGAGTCGATAGATGATTTGAAACAGTAAATGAGTGGGTGTGGGTGAGTTGGTCACTGAGTTGGTGCAGCAACGAATCTTTACTGATTCAGTGTTTCGCTCTGTTTCGGTGTTTGTATACTATCGTTGAGATTCGTTAGTTTTTCGAATCTTCTATCGACTCAGAGTCGAAAGGAGCCGAAAAGAGTTGAAAGGATGTTTGATTTAATTGGAGTTTTTTTTCGAATCTTCTATCGACTCAGAGTCGAAAGGAGTCGAAAAGAGTTGAAAGGATGTTTCATTTAATTGAAGTTTTTTTTTTCGAATTTTTGGTGTTTCATTTCTTGGTTGGTGGTCGGATTTTAAAGTTTTATCTGTCTGTGGGTGTGGAGTGGGTCGAACATCGTTTGCTTTTGGCGGGTGGCATAGGCGTTACTTCCTAAGGGCAAGAGGGGTCAATCTCCCCCCCGAAAAAAAAATTAAGAAAATCCCTCCTTCCAACTTGTCTGACTGATTTAATATTTGTTTAAAATTTAATGAAACATCCCTTTTCTACTTTTAACTTTAATATATGTCCCCCTGCCCCCACCCTCAAAAAAAAAAAAAAAAAAAAAAAACGGAACGTTAAGTTTACATGGTGGCGGATTTTCATGTGAAGGGAAATAGAATGAAATAAAGTTAGGATTGTGCTTGTCACTTTTAATGAAGGATACAGGGGCGGTATTAAGCGCTCTCACAAAAGGACTTTGTAGTAAGCAAAATAACATTTCGCTTTATTGCAGCAGATTTCGTTTTTTTTTTTACCTTGTTTTTCGTTTAAGGGGAATGATTTTATTTTCTTTCGTAATTCAGAGAAATACAAAATAGGGCCTAAAGCAGTGGCGTAGTTAGTGTTATTGACAGTGGCGTAGCCAGGATTTTATTTCGGGGTGGGCTGGGTATCAAATTTAAAGATAAAGTTCAATTGTAAGCTAAGTAAAGGGTCCCATTTTTTTTTGGGGGGGGGGCAGCAGCCCCTCAGTAGGACTGGGCCAAAAATCGACATATCGGTTTTATTTCAACATCAAATATCCGATATTCCCATTTTCATTTCAGTGAAATCTCGAATTCGATAAAGGGCAAAAATACAGGCCGGCCAGGGGCGTAGCCAGAATTTTTTTATGGGGGGGGGGTTATGACTACTGCAACTCATATATATGTATACGTGTGTATGATAATGTAGTGAAGAATATACATTTTGTATGGCAAAAAATTCCTCATGGGGGGTTATGACCCCCCTAACCCCCCCCCCCATTGGCTACGCCTCTGAGGCCGGCGATAAGAAAATCCTGAGATCAATACCAGCTTGTGATGCTTTTGCTACTGCTTTCTCTCGGAAAGCTTCTTCTTCTCTCATCGCAGAAAAAACAGCTCCATGGTTTATTAGTCTAATTACCATAATTAATTAACGTATATCTCGGAACCTATCCACCGGAGCGCGTTTTTATTGATTCTCGACCCCCCCTAGACTCAACACCCCACCGATACTTAAAATTTCGAATGCTTTGACACCAAACTTAACCTTTTAATCTTACAGGCCCAGGGGGTCATACGAAGCTCCCCTATATTTTCAATTTGGGCATTTTAAACACTAGCCTCCTCCGGCGGCAACTCCAAAGTCTGGAAACCATCCCAGAGCCAATTTCTACATGTTTGCAGTCCTTTTAAGCCTCAATCATGGTTAATTAGTCTAATTACCATAATTAATTAACGTATATCTCGGAAACTATCCATCGGAGCGCGTTTTTATTGATTCTCGACCCCCCCTCTGGGACCCCCATCGATACATAAAATTTCGAATACTTTGACACCAAACTTAACCTTTTAATCTTACAGGCCCAGGGGGTCATACGAAGCTCCCCTGTATTTTCATTTCGGGCAGTTTAAACACTAGTTTTACTGGAGCAAGGAGAGAGAGATGCTAACTGCCCGAGAACTCAGCGGAGAAGAAACCCGATGAATGGGTGAAGGGTGTTTAAATAGTACGGCTTTCGGCGCAGAGAGAGGGAAAATTTCTTTAGTTGTTTTATTGATTCAAGATTCGAATCATCGAAGTAGTGAGTGAGTCGAGATTCGAATCAGTAAAATGAGTCGAACCGCCCATCTCTAGTATTTAGCCATATTCAAACCTCACGTTTGGATTTTCAGGATGATTTTCGCTGCCATCGTTCCCTACTACGCAGGCTTGATAAATTGAGATTTTTTTATTTAGAAAAATCCAATTTTATAATTCTGGTTTGTAAAATATATTAACATATCTTTATCGAAGAAAGAGCATTTAAATATTTGCAATTTTACTTAAGCAAATGTAATATAGTTTATTAAGCGAAAAATAAAATCTTCATTTGTAGAAAAAGGCTTTTACAACTTAGAACAAAACTTTGAATTTCATATTTATAAATCAACTATAGTTAACTATATTTTCATGGGATACGAAAATGTAACGAATACAGTAGATACTCATTTTCTCAAATTCACAGAAGAGAGATATTGAGTTCTTAAAACGCCGCCCAGGACGTGTAGTGCCTAAAAAACGACTCTACCATACCATTCTACCATAACAGTCTGTGTTCTTTCTCGGCATGGGTTTGCGTGTCACTTCGTCCGTCCCTGCATAAGAGGCAATCTTGGCACACCTGTTAGGTGCCTCCATAATAAAGAGAACAATATGTCTGGCCTTAGCGCTGGTTAATGTATTTTAACGGTTAGTACCCACCTTTTAAAGAGAAAAAGTTCATAAAACAGAAAACCCCTTTAAAATGAAGACTGCTTATAACCTGTTTAAAAACATGATGCGTAGAAAACTAATATTTTAAAAAATAAATTGGATTAGTTAATACACAAACTTTTGTTGTTTTTCCGAAAGCATACTTTCCTGTATTGCTTCCATTTAAACACCTGACCCAAATTACTTTCCCATTTCGTAAATACGCAGTACTTGAAAAACGAAGTTATCGAAAGGGAGATGATATGTTCTATTGAACAGGCAGGCATAATTACTATTTATACAGGAAAAATATAAAAATCCGAGGATCAACGATTTTTGCATGTGCCACAGAGGTACAACTGTTACAGGAGTTCATAATATTTTGTTGATTTACATCATCCAAAAGGTAGAGCTCTATATCAAAGAAAACATGACCGACAAATCATTTCAATCACATCCATTTAAAAAAAATATTCCAACACAATCGTCTTTTATAACAGATATAACTGAATAAATTAACCTATATAAATAAAACAAAGTGTAAAATGTTAGTTTGTTTGTCGGTCGCATTCACTCCGAGACGGATGATCGTTGGAATAGCGAATTTTGTAAGGGAATTCGTCTGAGCGGGTCACAACATTCCTCGAAACGATTTTTTCGAAATCCGAATTAGAACATTTTTTTACTTAACGTTTTATGCGATTTTCTATAAATTTTGTCGTTTATTGCCTTATATTTGAAACCAACACGCGCCAGACACTTCTGCTGTACCAACACCTCCTAGATGTAGGAAGCCTAACAACTGAAACTTTGACGTCATCCCTAGGCCTTCAAGTAATGACGTCATCACAGCTTTAATTTCACAAAGTAAAACTATTTAAAATTTCTGGTGAATGCTACAAATATTAGAAAATATCTTAAATAAAAAATTAAAACTCAAATACCTTTCTCATACAAAATCATTCATTCCGATCCATTTCCTTATCATATTATCTAATTAGTCATGGTTAAAAACTGCCATTTGTCATAAAATTATACTTCTTATATCAAATTATTAAAATATTGTTATTCATGAATAAGTTCACCAGAAACTTTCTACAATTTTATTTTCTGAAGATAAAATATGTACATGTAGGCCAAATGATGACGTCAGAGCTTGGTGACGTAGGAGTTGTTAGGCTTTCTGTATCTAGGAGGTATTGGCTGTACACACCTTTATAAATTGGGCAAGTGAGAGTGATGTCCTTTTTAGGAGCTCAAACACAAAGTGGCACATAAATGAAGTTAACCCCTTCAGACTTTAATTAGACATCCATTCGACCTCTGATCCTTGTTTTGATGGGTTAGCAGGGGTGTTAAGTACTTGGTGAATAAGGCCATCAGCGAAACTATCGTGGGTTCGATTCCCACTCATCCCTGGTTGTCTTTTGAACTGCATATTTCCTTTCTCTGTGCTATCAAAAACGGTCATCGTGCCGCCCATGTTATTCGAAGAGAATTTATAAACGTAGTCTTAAGTCTTGAAATAAACATAGATTTAGAAATACCTAGATGAAGCATCTAATGCTCTTAATCGTGTACATTTTGATGATAAAAACACACCTTATTTATGCCACTATCATGGCTGGCGTATATGTAAATTGGAACATTAATTGCATTATCTTAGGAAAACAAATAAACTCCCGGGGAAATATTTAGGTACAGGTAAATTTACAAATACAAGTTGTCCTAAAATAATTGAAAGTACTATTATCATGTAGGTTACTGTCATTCTGCACATGCGCATGCCACTATCATGGGTACCGTTTAAAGGTAACAAGTTTTTTTCCGTTATGCTCAATCTAGAGATTCCTACATCTATGGAAGTAAAGCACCGAAGTCCAACGGTAAATGCTTTTTTAAATTTTTTTTTTATTTAAAAGGTTTTTTTGCTACGGCTGGCTGGGTGGCATTACCTCCACCTATCCAAAAAGCAATAAACGGGACGGGCAGGGGATCCAACGGTAAACTAAGGGACAAACTTATTTAACCCAAAAGGGCGACCTCCACACCAACTTCGAGAAAGAACTATATACACACAGAACAGCAACGACCCCCCAACGTGGAATGCCGTGGTGCGAGTACGCCAAGGAAAAGAAGAGAGGAACACTATGGAAAACGTAAAGCAAAAACTAAAGTCTACCGCTCCTCAAAAACAAACGCCTCCACAAACCTAAAAGACACGAATCATCATTCAGTTTCTCCCAGAACTCGTACCACACAAACGGGCTAACATAATGCATACGGGGAAACAACAGCGCGCGTTCATTAGCAAAGTCCCGACAATGGAATATATAATGCTGTTCCGTGCCAATTTCCGAGAAACAAATATGGAATAGGGGAGAGTCCCTCTACTAGAACCGAAAGCGTCTGTCTCCGTAGGGAGAGACAGGTTAAAAGATAACTGTTTCAAATACAAAAATACTACAACAGCAACAAATCACCAATGTGACAGGTATTCCAAAAACTTATGGATAGTTCATTAAATTGGTGTCACAAATTTAACTGTCACTTTAGTATCAGCAAAAACAGAAAAGTGCTTGCGCCAGAAAAGGTTAACTAATTTGATAGATTACAGTCATCCAAAAATTTGAATTTGATGTCTTTCTTTCTTTCTTTTTTTTAAATTGGGGTTTTACAATGGAAATACATTACTAGAAGACAAAGCTGTCAAGCAGAGGAGGGGGGGAGGGGTCTCGTCAAAATGCTCTCTATGGAGCTTTTGGCAAACACGAAGAGGAGCCACATTCTGCATAAGACGACAGTGGACAGCTTCCATTTCGATGAGCTTCGGTGGAAGGAAGTCCGACTTCGCTCGGGCTTCCCTAATTTTGAACCAATTCCAGAGGGACCAACGAGCTGAAATAGGCACCGCCAGAGATATCGTTTAAACATGGAGGACATTGGAGCCAAGACGGATTTTACATTCACCAGTTCCCATTAGCGTACACGGTCTCTCAGAAGTCAAGTCGAGAGAGGAGTTCACCCTACATGTGGTGCAACGGTTAAATTTAATTTTCTTATAGTCGAAAAGTAGTATAATCATAAAAAGTAGTTGTTTTTCATTAAAGTTAATAGATTTAAAATATGTACATATTGTTTTTTTTTCAAAGGACAGGCACTTGCTCATCAAGCATTCGCCACTACTAAGACCCGAATTACTGGCCATTTGGGGAATACCGGGGACCCAAGGCGTGATAAAAAATGGCAATGTGGTATTAAGGCCAATTATTTGCGCGAGGCTTCTAGGTCAAGGGGGGTATTGCCCTCCGTGGGGACTTTCTAAGGGATCCTAATCCGAATTTACGTGAAGTTTCCGAGAAAACCACATAAAACTCCGAGCGTTTAGACTGGCGGACGCGACCTGGTTTCGAACCAGACACCTTCCGTCTTCCAGTTTAAAACACTAGCACTATGCCACTGGTGGGGCCGGCGTGATAGAATCGTTTTTTAGCCACTACACCTCCTCGACGGGAGTAACTTAGAACTAACTGATTTTCTCTAAGTTTTCCTGTCTTTTTTCATGGATTGTGGGGGATGAGGCAATTATGCATTTAGAGCCATTTGGACCAATCTCAAATCCAGATAAGATCGATAGAGGCAGAACCTGCCAAGGGTGTTTATTTCTACCAATAACTTCGGAAGAGTTAATTTCTACCTCATTCGGGAGCCCATAGATGGCAGCACTACGAATCGTTAGCGGGGGGCTTTTTAATTTTGAAGCAAATAACCAGCAGAAGACCCCGAGACTTAGTTTAACCACCCTCAGAGGTATCGTTGTGTATGGGAACTTGCAGGACATTGCGACCACAACGTATTCAACTTGCCCCAGTCACCATTGGCGAGAACGGCGGTCTTTGGTTGGTCCCAGGATCGAACCTACAACCTTTCGGCTACGAGATCGATTCCCTTCCCAACCGGACTACAGCGGCCATTCTCCACGTTCTCCAACAATAGATTCAATCGGAATCAACGACACAATTGTTATAGTGTTCAACAATGGAATCCTTATGTAGAACAACCAGGTGCTTAGAGTAGGTCTCTAATGGTCTGTAAAAGACAGCTGTCAGTCGAGAGCGAGCTGGACTGGATCTGGTTCCAGTCTCGAACAGGCAACCCTTTGCTTGATTGTGACTGCCGAACTCCAGCCGAATGTCTTGAGACATTCGGCTGGAGACATTCGCTCGTGGGGAAACCGGACCCTGTTCGCTTGCCCCCGCGAAAGATCTCCGACAAAGAACCGTTTGGATTGCGTCTAGGTTTGGTTGGTTAAGGCTAAGGCTCTCTTGCCGCTGCGAAAGACTTCTGCCAAAGAACCGAGTGGATTGGTCTGGGTTTGGTAGGTTAAGGGATGTACAGGTTTAGTAATCAGCGGAGCGGCTTCTTGGCTGCGATGAATCTGATCTGATTAAGATCGCCGCTGCGGGTTGCGCCCACTGGGACCACGACTCCCCACTTTTTCTTTCTTTCTTTCTCTCTCTCTCTCTTTTAACAATCATCCCACAATTGGGTTGGCAACAAAGTAATTGTATTTTCTTAAGTAAAATGCAAACAAATAAATTTTCAACAAGTTTTTAACTACAAACAAGCTGTGCCTAAACATAAGATTCATATTTTTTACAGTTTAAAGCAAGAATTTTACTGGTAATATCTTTTTTGTTGATCCATGAAAGATGGACACCATCCCCCTTTTATTTCCCGCCTCTCCTCCTTCGAGGACGATAATCAAAATGTTCTGAAATTATTATTTAGGTATTCGTGAAATCTGTATTTTGCAGGAAGAATTTCACGGATATCCATTTCTTTCTTTGAAATCACGCGCCGGATATGTGACCCCTAAGATTACGAATTTTGGAAAATGCTCTCTAATCTAGCACTTACGTTAAAGAAATGACGTATGTGCCATATTTTGTATTATTAGTTTTAGTAGTTTTGGACAGGCGAAATATTGACATACGGAAAAACGTAATTACCTTGTTGCCAACCCAATACTACTGAACATACTCTTAAAAATTACTTTTTTAATTCACCAAAACTTTTCTGGCAGTAGTGCTGCCGAAATATCTCCGTTATTTGACTAATATCCGTTTCTTTTTTTTACTGTTAACTGAAGAAACTTCTTCAGAATCCTAGAAATTTTTTCGTCTTCAGATTTCAGGAAGAAGAACTCACGGAAATATTGCGTTTCCATAGAGTACGGAAATTATTCGTTGAAAAATGAGCGATAAATTAGTGTATAGATACGAGTTCTGAGAGTGCACTCTTCTGGTTTTCACTGATGTTTCTTCAATAAATGAAACATTTATCCATGACATTCTTGCTTTAAAATGCCACAAACACAAATTAATTGTTAAGACACAATTACCTTGTCATTGCAATTAAAATAATTTTTTTTTGTTTGAATTCAATGTGCAAAAGGCGTTACCTTACGATAAAATCAGTAGCAAAACGCTCTGGATAGGTCTGAGTAAAGGAAAAATAAGAAAACTGAGTTAGCGTGCTTACATTTCTTGACTACATCTAATGGATCCAATCCACATTATTCCCCCTCCAGTCTACAGCCTTGAGCGTGATATTCTTTTAATCCTTAATATATATTAAGCTCGCTCGATCGTATTTATAATTATAAGATTGCTCTGTAAGAGAGGATGTTCTAAAATTTGTAAGCTCTGAGAGTAAGAGGGAAGAACGTCAGTTTTACATATCCCCTTTATACCTCAAATGAAGAAATCTGGAATGACTCCACTGGAATTTTCGATCTTTTGATCTTATCAAGCACTTCAATAAATTTAATTCATCTCAATCGAATGCAGCATTCAAGCGTTAGTGCACTTCTAATATGTTGCGTCTATAGGGCACAATGTATAAGAATTTCTTTTTGTAGCCCTGTACAGAAAATATAAGCCTTGCAGATACTAAAATTTATGCAGAGTGTGTAACGCAGTGACCTATAATATATGCACCTAATTTAAGTTCCATCGAATGCATCATTGAAACGCTAGCGCACTTTAAATGATCCGTTGGACCTCCAACGGATCTTCCATTCCAACTGAAAAGACAGCAATTTCCAACAAAATTGTCGTTTTCAATGACAATAACAAATCACAAGGTCGGACATTCAACGTTGCGATCTCAGACCTGAGCTTTTCCAACAGACAGCTAGCTATACGTAGCCCTTTCGTGTGTCACTTCCAAACAAAATTGGTTTTTACTGTGTAACGAAAAGTCAGCTGCAAACATTGTTTATAAGAAATTCTATAATCAATCGCAGTAACTTCAGCTTCTTCACCTCTTTTTTTTTTCTAAATTACACCCGTGCGAAGCCGGTGCGGATTGTTAGTACATATATAATGTAACATAACTAAACTTACAATATATGGATTGCAGCCAATAATCAGTCATCAAATTTGTACTTTCAGAAATATATTTTTATCCTAAAATATTACAAAAAATTCAAAAACAATACAGATGAAGGTTCGTATTGCAAAAATCGTACAAAATATTGCAAAGAGTAAAGTGTTTGAATTTTTTTCTTATTCGTTCTTTCTTTCTTTAATAATAATATAAACTTTACGTTCTGAGTTCTAAATTTGAACATTTTGTGAGATAAAAATTACTGTTTTCAAAATGTAGTTAATACTCCGTACTTATATGCAACTATGCAATGTGTAACACTTCGACTTCCTTTAAAAAATGTTTACACCTGTTGTGTATGTTTATTAATTAACATTCGCAGACTGTTATATGTGAGGGTTTATACAAGAAAAATATATCCACCATAATTCTTTATTTAAGTATACTTCCCCTACCCCCGGTTATCTTTTACCCTGTGTTTCTCAGAACGTAACTACCGTGTGTGTAAGAAGAGTACCCGGTGCATGCAATTATAAACTGAAAACATGCAGCTATTCCGCTTTCAACACGGGCCGTACTGTTTGTTTCGGAAACGTGAATGATTCCGGCACGCAAACGTAATGACTGTTTGATTTCTTCAGAAGTTCCATTACGGGGAAGGCAAATGTCTACTTCCTCTCTCCTCCCTCCCCCAAAAAAACATTCTTGAGAAAAGTAATTAAAGGGAGAACATTTCTCTGTTGATAATTATCAGATTTTCTACAAACCAACTTCTCTAATTACTTGTTGGCAGTAACATCAAGTTTCAAGTTCATGTTCCTGACCTAAAAGGCCATAATCCTGGGGAAAGGATTTATAATCATTTATATGTTGCTATGTCATTAGACACTATTGTTTACATTCATCTTTGAAAAATCAGTATATTTCAGTTTTCAATTATACTTTTAATTTCTTGGACGAAATCAATTAAGCATTGAAATTCTGTTGTAAACCACCACAATTTCCTTAATGCAAAAATTCTAATAGAATTTTCTTTCTTTCTATTGACAATCAGGGTAAATCCAGGTTCCAAGCTCAAGCAGTGCAATTCGTGGCTCGGTAGTCAGGGTTGCTATGTTTAGAAAATAGAATTCAATATGTATGTGGCTTGGATAAGTTCTTTGCAAATCCACTGTGTTTGGCGAATCTGCTCGTAATTTCGCGTAAGTATGTAAAAAGGTACAGGGCGAACTGTGGTCTACTTTAAAAATCTGAAAATGCACCCGTTCCCCAATTTTCCGCTCTTTTAGTCTGAATATCAAGAGTAAAAAAAAATGTAAATCATTGGGTGATACAATCTGTTGTATCGTAAGTGAAATGTCGTCATATCACGTTAGGTTTTGAAAGGAAAATTGTGATTCCAGTAAGTTGAACATAGCTTCTCGAGATCACGCAGCTTAATATTTTTTCCGGAATAAAATGATTTCCTTTCCATGAAGTAATGATACCCAGCAAAACGAAATTATTCGAAGATGAAAAATTTCCGTCAATTCCAATGACAGGAATAAGCGTTTTGGAAATGCACGGAGTTGCTTTATGGTGCGTTTTTGGGAATTTTTCCGAACGGAAAGATTCTGAGGTGCTGAAAATAGCCTCAAGGATTAATACATTGAAAATTTCAATTTTTTAATTGTTATAATTTGGCAACAATCGAAGTCTTGGCTTACAAATGAAATTTAGCATTTTGAGGAAAGCGAGATTATGCTCAAAGAAAATAAAATATGATAATGTTAATTGTAATTCAAACTAAATAAACGTTAAAAATTCATAAAATTTTGAATTGATTTTGCAAAAATATTGTAAATATTGATGTAGTCAAATGATTGCCAAGATTTACAGTTAAATTACGAATTTTGAAAATAAGAAGTTTACAATGGTAGCTGTTTGCAATGGGTTAAAGCGAATTATACCGTGTTAAAAAGACAGTAATTACGTTAATATAAATCCCGCTGCAGATATCGACAGATGATACTACCTGATTTTTTTTAGTTTAATTGTTCAATTGATAATTGGCTAACAAGCCTGTTATTTCTATTATTATGAACTTGAAAGTAAAAATTAAAATTAGGTACGCCATGGATTAAAGCAGAACGATTATAGGTCATTTTACGATAAGAAAACTTTCTATACGTAGCAGTATTTTGACCGTTAAACTGTTCACTATGAAAATTCGTACACATAGATATTTGAAAATGAAAATATTTTGATGCTATCCATTTTGCAAAAACTTAACACAGTTGATGTCACTGCGACGGATCATCTTCTTCACCGTTCAGACGATCGCCATGAAATTCTTTATGCAAAATTATTGAACGCATATAATATTTATGAGATATCAATTTTGCTATATCTATTCATTATGATAAATAGTAATTACAACAAACCGTAATATAAAAAAAGAATCCAATCATTCCCGTGCGAAGAACGGGGCATTCAGCTAGTTGTCTTATAAAAAAGAAAGAAAGAATGATGATATTTATCTTTTGCTTAAAAAAAGCTAGATCTTAGGGGCGAGGACAAACTACAAGCGCGGGGCCCGTAGCATTTGCTACTTCTGCTATATTGCTAATCTGGCCCTGGGAACTCCGCAAATAAGGCATGAAGTTCAAGAGAATACACTGATTCGATAGCGATATTTATAAAGAAAAAAAAAAAACAAAACAATATTGCTTTATTTGGAATCCAATTGGATCCTTTTCCCCTTATATTGTTCAGTGTAAACTGAAGATGGAAATGCGCTTTTATAAGTCTTAATAAAGTGCTGAAAAATTACATTATGTTAAACCATCACTATAGATTACTATTATTAAAAAACTACTGATATTATTTAAAGTCATTTAATCTTATTAAGATCTTATATAATCTTGTTAAAACACCTGAAATGACTTCCGCTAATTCATGTTTAAAAAGGAAATTTTTCTTTAATCTTTTCCCAGTTAAACTATTTTGCATGGAATGACACCTGAAAAGTTTACGTTGGCATTTGAACAAAAGAAAGCGTGATGCTTTCCGCATAATTAAAGAGATGAAATTAACTTCCTCTGCGTTTGTATTAAAAATAAATGTGATCGCGCAGTTATTTTCCGACGTCTTACTTAAGTAAAATACGTTTTTTAATCCTTAATGTTAAATATATATACATATTACATTCAATTAAGTGTTTAATTTAATCTAGTATTTGTTTTTCATTTCATGATCTTTTAATATTTTCCAGAAAAGTGTTATGTTTTGAGATAGTCTTTTATGTTTAAACGTGCAGTAAGTCCGTATTTTTTCCTTATGGACGGCAACCCGCTGCCACACTTAGCAACTGGACAGTTCATTAAGGTGTGGCATTACTTGTGAGCCTTCAACTCCGTTGTTTGTTCGATTGATTAACAGTTTTTGTTGAGATTTTTTACAAAATATCGAAGACGGTCTTGTACCTCTATAGTTTTGTTTAACATTTATTTTATTCCAAATAACAGTCAAATTAAATTCAGAACGCAATAGAAGTGCAAATGCGAGAGAAGAGGAAAACGACAGCCATGGGTTAACGGGACTCTAACCCGATAGCTCACCGGTCACAGGTAATTTTTTTCGATATATCGGGTAGCATGGCACTAAAAAAGTATTTTCTAAAATGAATCCAGCTTGTGATATTTTCATTATGAAAATGAAAACAATCCCTAATGTGATTAACATTAAGTTATTTCATATTATTCAACAATTTATTTTATATTTGATGCGTTCGGAATGGTTTATTTTTCTTTTAAAGTTTATATGAATTCTTAAAAAATCAGATACGTAAAATTATTTATTCCTATGTAAGAAGAAATCAATAACAATAAAGAGCTTTTGGGGGATTTTTTCTGTAATTTGTTTCATTTGCAGCAGCTTCATCCAGCATGAAGATTAGCTCTGATGAAGAAAATTCAGTTTTCGAGTTGTGAAATGTGTTTTCTGTGAGTAACTCGAATGTCGGATATTGCTTAATCAATCAACAGACATCTTGCTTACATTTTCTTCTGGTTACGACTGTAAATAAGAATCTTCAAGTCTTTACTTTGTTTTACTTATTTAATTTTTTCGGGAAAGACGAAGGAACTGATGAAAAATTCGGGTATAGGCCATTCTTTAAGTGGAAATGCAGTCCGTAAAGGGAAATCTAAATGTCTTTCTTTTTACATCGTCATAAATACAATAGATAAATTTTTAATGGATTGTGTTTGTTTTTCAAATGTTTAGATGGAAGAGAAACAATGTTTTAACAAAGAGAAAGTGCTGGATTCTCTGATACGGTGTAACTATTATTACTGCATTCCGCCAAATAACTCGTTAATAAACTCAGTT
This sequence comes from Cheiracanthium punctorium, assembly GCA_038373885.1. NCBI lineage: Eukaryota > Metazoa > Arthropoda > Arachnida > Araneae > Cheiracanthiidae > Cheiracanthium > Cheiracanthium punctorium. The sequence goes on from JAWZYV010002780.1 coordinate 15,904, forward strand.
TATTCAAATGCATTACATCTACTGGAAAACATTTTTTAAAGAATTAAAATCAACGAAATAAATTTTTAACCAGTTTTCACCTATGTTAGCCAAACGTTGCATTAATGTATTATCATTAGTAATGTTGATTGAATTCTTCTTTCTCAGCATCATGATTATAACTTTCTTGATAATTTCCTATCTTTGCATTTATTAAAAACCGCGTGTTTTATAAAATATGCAGAAATGGTTTGAAACCAATCGAATGAATTTAATATATCTCTGCTGATGCAAACTTTAACGTTAAATTAATAAAAAAAAAGCTAGCATGGGTTAGTGACAAAGCATTGGTGCCTTAACAGTGAACTTATATATGTTACATTTTCATGAAAGTGTTTCAGAGATAATTATTTTTTTTTTTTCAAACAAGACATGCCAGAAAAGAGAAGAATGGCCACACATTCTCTTTCGAGCAAGAGGGGGGAAGGCAATTTAAAAATGTCCTGAAATTGACTTTTAGATATGCTTCACTTTTTCGTGTTATATTTTACACGAAGAAATTTATGGATTTTTCTTTCAGCCTCCTATTGCCTTATGAGTAACGAATTCTGCAAGATCTCATTTTGGAACACCTGGGTTACGAGTCTAACATACCTACCAAATTTCTTATTGCTGTAGTATTTCGTATAATTGCGTAGTTTCGGATACAGAATATATTAACATACGAGAAAACATTTCTTTCCGGTCAGTCTGATAACTAATGTATTGATTCTCATGAAAGGAACACTTATCTGTGTCCCCGTATAATTTTTAAAAGAATGGTTTACATTGTTATTTTAATTTCCAATTGCAATTTAATTTAAAATTATAATTGGAAAATTAAATGTTTTACGTGACTGCCACTGATTCAGTTTTGAAAAGGAAATGCAGATTTTTTTTTAATTAAATATTTTCTAAGGAGTGGCGCTGATAAAAGATAATCGCGTTGAAATTTGAACAAAAGAAAACGTTGTAAAAGATGAATTTAATTTCCATCATATTTGCATTCAAAATTAATGTGATAGGAAATTATGTGATAGGAAAATCATAATTCACCGTTGAAAATAAATTAATCTTGTTTCCTTTAAATGAAAAATTATTCGATGCGATATAGGTGGTCCTCGTTTAGCTTATCTTGTTTATTTATAAATTTATTATGCAGCCATAGTTATAAAAATTTTTAATGACTTGAGAATGTCTGCCATATGAGAACTCACCCGCTTACATAATGACATCCTCAATTTATTTTACAATCATACAAAATGAATTTTTTTCGTCAAACGTCTGTTTAATGCATGCAGTTTGTACAGAAAATGATAGCAAAAATATTAACACAATAGTTTTATGTAGGTTGAATGTGCCAACGAGAACAACTTTACACCTGAATTCTTGGGGAAGGTGTTCGATGACGGTGTACAAAATCTTGTTTAAAGCATTATAAACGCTTAAATGCACGAGGTGACAATGTAGTGTTTGTCCAAATGTATTTGAATGTAAAATAAGTAATTAACTAATCTTCAGTGATTAATATTTATTTGTCAAACGGATAGTACTGTCTGAACACCCCTCATATATAATTTCACAAATTTAAATGGAATGAACAATACTTTGTCGTGCTCTAATTCCGAGGCAGGTCAAGTGCTCAATCCCCTTACAAAATAAATTCCTGAAATCTATTCTATCTACTGAAATCTGTTCTACGATCAGAATAAGACATACATTTTACATCTCTTTTCAGTCGTGCGGCAATAATTCCAAGAGTTCGGACTCCACATGAAGGCAAAGAAAAGATGGAATGCTGTATATTTTACAAATGCAATGTCGAACGAGAAAAAAGCAAAATAACAAATGTAACCGTTGAAAGTTTGTAAGAGCCGGAGCAAAGATGCAATCTCGTTTTTTGAAAGCTTTGTAAATTTGTGTTTGTTTCGCTAATACTTATCTCTGTGTGTGATTTTTTACAATTTTGCTTTATTTATTTATTTATTGGCTGGTTTAGTGTATTGATGCAGGCTCCAATTTTCGGGTTAAGGTTAACAAAAAATTGAAAGTGTTGAGGTACTGCATTTTTTTTTCTCCGTGTAACAAGAGATTCGTGTGAGACACTAGCGTCAGTGACAAAATACAGTCAGTAGAATTTGCGTATCCTTTTATGTGTGTTATTTTACAAAGTTTTTTATTAATTTTATCTTTTAACACCGGTTTTTTATTGAACGTTCTTGTTAGAAGGATAGGTAATATAAACTTAATAAATAAAAAGTTTCTGTTTCAACACACACAAATGCCAAGCAGTCTTTACGCACAGACAGCCTCCTCCTCGCCCGCAAATCTATGGGGGCGTTATAGAGTGGTCACCCACGGCAAAATACCTTGGGGTCACCATTGACAAAATTTTGTCCTGGATATTCCACATTAACAACGCCGCAACAAAATGACTGCAGCGTTCAAAGGCATATCCCTACTAATTTACACGAAAAAAATTAAATAAGATAACAAGGTCCTGCTTTACAAGACTTTTGTAAGACCGACGGCCACCTATTCTGCTCCGATGTGGGCCTATGTTGCCAAAACACACATCGGCAGAATAGAATCTAAACAAAGCTCTATCCTCGGAAAATTTAGTCACGGACACCACTTTCTTTCCAACAAAATCAGCAGATAGGATCTCAAGATGCAAACTATGCGTCGACGCCTACTCAAGTGCAGCACGAACTTTGATAGAAAACTTTGTGATCTCCCGAATGAGATCATTGACGAATTTCCCGATTATGACTTCCTAGATCCCGACAACAGAAAAAGACTCAAGGTGGTCTTTACTGTCTTTGCCCACGACTCCTAAATACATGGCGACTACTCGACTTGCAAACTGACCTGAACGGATCCCATCCTCTTCACGGTCGGGGACGTTACATTTCTTTAAACCTTAGACGAAGATAACAGATACATACTGGAGATAAGCGCAACTAGCAGGTTCTCCATTAAACTACATATTTCACTCAGTCAAAATAAATAAATAAATAAATCAAATAATTCTACACTCCAGTCTTACTCAGTTGAATGTTTTTATTTTCTGCATATGTAAAAAGCTAATTTAGGCTAATAAATAAAACATTAACTTGCTAATTTTAAAAAAATACTTGAATTTCAGTTTCGTTCCAGTTATTTTGAATTTTTATTCCTTCCTGTATATGGCGGCATTTCCACAAAGCCCACTACTTGTGCTATGCTATCACCTGGACACAATAACGCATGTATAAATGAGCTATTCTCCTAACATTGGTAGCGACCTCTAGCGTCGGAGAAATCAGAACCGTTAAGAGAGCTTTAACCCCGTAGGTAACACTTACATTTAATAGGAATCCATTTTTCCCCGGTCAATAAATTTTCCAAAACAAAATTTTTTTAGATATATTCCACTAACTATAACAAACATTAATTTATAATTTAAACACATTTAGTCAGGGACAATTCAAAGAAGTACGTACGCTAATTCCAGTAAACACACAAAAGGTGATTTACCAACTACTGTGTGAAATATATTCTAGACGCCACTTTCAAAGATATGAATAAAATAAGCGTTTGTTCTATCTTTCCATTGACTAGTCAATAATACGAGGGTTTCGAACTTCACACAAAAGCGAAAAAATAGTGAGATATATTTCTCACAAAAGCAATGTCGTGCGTGAAAACACGAATAAAAAGAACAACTTCACAAAAGTTCTAAACATAAATTTACTATTGAGGGCAACAGTAGAGAAGATTTGCTTTTGTTCGAGGAAGAGGAGTTTTTATTGTTTAATTTTTTGCAGTTTATTGATTACAGATTTTATTGACGTAAATGCCAATTTTTACAGACACGGAAGGGTTAGGTTCGAAACATTAGAAGCACTGTTTGTTTAGCGGGCAGTTTTCAGAAAAATAAAGAAACCAGTTTTTTAATAAATTTTCTCTTGAACAAAAATATGGACTTTTACTTATGACAACAGTCCACAGAATCGATGAGTTTGAAAGCCAATGTAAAATTCCCAAGTACGGAGCCCCCCCACCCCGACTTGAACTTTCTGACAACGGCTTTCCAGAGGAGGAAATCGCAAGACTACAACCGGCTTTCCTTTTCGATGATAACTGACTCCTCTTAGTTTCCTCTATTTGCTGGACTTATTTCGCAATTCAAGTTTAACGATTGTGATGGCAATTTTATATATATTGTTATACACAGGGGCGTAGCAGGAAATTTTTCATGGGGGGGTTACGACTACTGCAACTCATATATATGTATACATATGTGTGATATTGTAGTGAAGAATATACATTTCGTATGGCAAAAAATTTCTCATGGGGGGGGTTATGACCCCCCTAACCCCCCCTTGGCTACGCCCCTGGTTATTCACTCTTATGTTATATGTTATCGAATTCGTACTGTGGTTAGGACCGTAGTTAGGGGGTGACGGGGCCGGACCCCACCAGGGACACAAGCAGAAGAGGGGTCATAAAATCAGCTGTGTCACAAGAGGTTTAAAATGTGTTTTACAATTTTATGTTTGTTTCTTCAAAATAGCACATGTGTAGGAGCGGATAGGTAGGATTTTATTAAGTACGATGATTATGGGGGTGAAGATTTATTAAGTTGTTCTTCAAGGTGTAGAGGGAGCGCAATTTGGACTGTTCTGCCAGGAAAGTGCAGTCACCTCGCTACCCTCTTAACTGTGGTACCGTATTTACATCTATTTACTGCATGGTTTCACCTGATCATGCTTCACTGGGTGGACACCTGTATTATGATAAATAATATACGCATATAACATATCATTTATCATAACTAGATTGTGATAAATTATACACACACACACACACACACACATATATAGAGGGTGATCCGCTACCAGACTGACAAACTTGCAGGGGGTGTAAGGAGTACAGATAGACGGTTCAGAATCACATAGCAATGCGGGGTCGGAAACGTCGTCTTCATGTACCTTTTAATAATCACTTTAGAAGAAGTGTTCAAGTGATAGTAAACTTTCCGACTATGGTTTTTCAAAAATTAATTCCTCTTTCACCGATTGCACTTGATAAAAATTGTTATTTCAGAATTGTTTCTTTCATTACATTTGTGAAATTGTCTTAGGAAAGCCCATTGTTTGTGAAACTTGGTTAAGAATTGAGAAGCACACTTCAACACTTCTCCCAAAGTGATTATTGACAGGTCGACATGATGACGACGTTTCGCACCCCGCATTGCTATGTGATTCTTAACCGTCTCTGTACCCCCTACACCCCCTGCAAGTTTGTCAGTTTGGTATAGAGTTCACTCGTGAACTCTTAAATGCATTTTAAAGAAAAGAGAACTGATATACGTTGCTGAACATTACAAATGACTCCACTCCTTTGTAAAATTTCTTTTTATTTTCAGAAAACCCTTTTTTTAGCCTCCCAAAATTTAAAATCGAATTTTTATTAAAGCTTCAAAATCCCCGATATGTTTGTGTTATGATTAAGAACTTTAAAAACGATCTACACTATGACGCATCTGTATGGAACAAGTATTTTCTTTAAAAACAAATTTTCTATCAAAACTTTTACACACATCTTTCTAGAACACTATAAATTTGCACAATTATTCAAACACAAACAACGCGAACAGAATTTTTTTTAAATCTGAATGCAAGAATCTGATTAAATAAAAAACAACCTTGGAGGTAAAGTGAATTTAACGGCGTTAAAGCAGTAAAACTTTTTCTGCAGAGATTGAAGAGAATTTTAAACTAAAGCACAGTAAGAGAATTTTATAAAAAAATGTTTTAGATTATTATCCTGTCAGAGTTAGATCGACATACACTGCTTTAGTGGGGAGAAATGTTTCTTTTCTCTTTTATTTATTAAAAAAAGTGACGTTTTTCTTTTATTTAATAATGTCGTAGTTTTTTTTTTTTTTTTTGTTAGTCTGAAACCGTTTTGTTAAAAGTTTATTTCGGTGTCATGTTTGGAGCGTATACATTTTTTTCTCGCTACAATCGATATTCTACTTTAATTCCGTTTTAACTGGGGGCTTCCGTTTCCCAGTTTAAAAAAAAAACTGAACACATTTTTAACACAGAAATGATAAAAATTCATTTTTAGTTCTTTGTATTATAAACGTAGATGAGAATATGAAAAAACTCATAAAACTATTTCTGCGTCATTTCATTTCCGTCTGTTTCTGTGTTTCTATTTCTGTTTCTCTTCTGCGTTTGGAAAATGATGAAACGAACGTAAATTCCCCTATATTCTAATAAACATATTTAGTTAAAGCACATAAAAGATTCAGATTCAACTATTCTGAAGAGCAGCAAAATTGTTCTTCTTTTTTTCGAAAATCAGTCATGTTGTCGTGGGATTACGGCCAATTATCTACACGTGGAATCTGGGCCGATGGGTGGGGGCATTCCGTGGGGGGGTCTTTCTAAGGGGTCCTAACCCGTATTTACGCTAAGTTTCGAAGGAAACCACGGAAAACTCGGAACGGTTAGGTCGGCAGACGCGACTTTTTTTTGAACCAGGCATCTTCCGTCTCCCAGTTCAGAGCGCTATGTGCTCGGCCGCTGGTTGGGCTTTTTGAAAACCAGATGTGCATTCTACATGACTTCCCTCTTCGTCCATTGAATTGTTGATGCACTTCATTTCATTTGAGATCGAGTTGAGATATATCCCGATATCCCCCCCCCTCCTGGCTACGCCCCTGCTGTCAGTATCTGTTTGTTAGGATCAAGTCTGCTTGAATTCCAACTTTTTACTGTATGTATGTATTTAATTTGAATTTATAAAATACTAGCTGAAGTACCCGTTCTTCGCACGGGAATGAATGGACTTTTTGATATTAATATTTGTTGTGATTACTATTTATTGTAATAAAGAGATATAGCAAAATGGATATCGCGTTATATTGTGTTCAATAATCATGCATACTGAATTTCAAGGCAATCGTTTTTACGGTGCAGAAGGCGATGCGGCGTAGCACAATCTAGTGGCGAGTTTTAGCAAAACGGATACGGCAAAAATATTCTTCGCATTCAGATATCGATGTATACGAATTTTCATGACGATCGGCTGAATAGTCTTGAAGTTCATGTGTTGACGCGACATCTAGTGTCAAGTTATAGGAAAATGGATCGTGCCAAACTCTTCCCCGTGTTCAAATATCTATGTATACCTATTTTCATAGCGATTATTCGCACAGTCAAGAAGTGATACACTGCAGGGCCATCTAGTGGTTAATTAAAGTAATGATTTGCTACAGCGCCGTCATGTGGCGAGTTATAGCAAAATGTATAACGCCAAAATATTCTCATTTTTCAAATAGCTATGTATACTGATTTTCATAGCCACCGTTTGAATGGTCAAAAATTTGGTCTGCTGCAGCGTCATCTAGTGGCGAGTTAAAATAATAATGCATTGCAGTGCCATCTAGTGGTGAGTAACATCAAAAGTAACGCAGTTAGAATATATTCTTCGTTCTCAAATGTGTAAGTATAAAAAATTTTATGCCGATCAGTCGAACGCATAGAAGTTGATGCGTTGCAGCGCTATTTAGCGGTAAGTTACAGCAAACGGATAGTGAAAAATATTCTCCGTGTTCTAATATTCGCGTGTACCAAATTTCATCGAAATTTGCTGGACCATATTCGCATAGCAAACGGCTAAACGGAATAGAATTCGACGTTCTGCTGCGCCACCTAGTGAAAAGTTAGAGGAAAACGGATAGCATAAAAACCTTCTCCATGATAAAAGACTTAGGTGAACCAAATTTCATGGTGATCGGTGAAACGGTGCTGGAGTTTTTCAACCTCCTACACACATACCAACATTCATTTTTATCTATAACCAGTCTTATTATACGTATATACCAGTCTCAAGTAAAATCCAGTTTCAAATCTAAGCCTCGCCAAAGTGCCAGCATACGCCATTTTGCAAGAGTTTTTTCAGGGAATCATTCGAAGCATTGACTTAGCAGCAATCAAAATGGGAAATGGTTCGACCGCCAGGCATTTATTTGAAAAGTGGAATCCCTTAATACAGCCGCATTTTTTAAATTATCAACTATAACATGTTTTATTCATCGTTACCTCGATGTACTAAATGCGGAGATTTCAATTTTCTGAAATTTGGCGGATTTCCCCCAAGTTAAATCAATGTACTCAATTGGCGAGAATTCTGAAGCTACATCGCTTGAAATGTCCTAATAACTGCATTATTTCTGCACGGATAGTTAAAATTTAATGCTGTATTCTAAGAAAACCTATACACTTGTTTTCAAAAATGCTATTCCCTTAAGCTCTCAGTAAATTGAGCCAAAAAGCCTAAAACTGTGCAAACCGCTAGAACTCACACTCTAAAAATCGGCCTATCAGCCATTTTATTTTTCGCCAAACTAAAAAAAATTACATATTAGTCTCGGATATCTTCGATCCTCATTGTTTTGCGTATAAAACATTTCATTCCTGCTCTCATTTCTTATGCGCACACGATATTATAATTAAAAAAATAACCAAAAAAATAAACTAAAAAAATCATTATTATTCTTTTGTTTTTACTTTAAGCATTTAAAACATTTTATTCGGCAAAATCGCCACACATGGCAACCAAGATGCTTATTTCACACACTTTTTCACTACAGGGGTTATTATTACTTAAAGCTTTCTGCGTGGAGAACATAAAAAATCTCTTAAATTCCGGGAACGGAAATTAAGGGAACCCTTCAGGAGGAAAACGTTTTTAAGTGGAGTTTCAAAGTTTTAAAGTGGACTATCATTTATTCTATATTATTTTACATATCTGTGTAAAATTTCAGGCTGACAGGTCCATTTTTGTGGAATTGTATACTACCCAAATCAACAAATTGACAAACATAATTTCATTTTTATTTATAAGATAACCTACGCTTGTTTTTAAAAATACCCTCTCATTAAATTGCGCCAAGCGCTAGAATCATAGAAAATCTGACACACTTTCAGATTTTTAAATACGCACTAAAGTGCTATATATAAAAAGAGTTATAATCCATGGGTCTTCCCTATTTTCGTTCCTTCTTTCATTAAGTTGGAAAGTGTATCATTATTCATGAGTGTGATTAAACAAAATTAAAATTGATATTTCTAACATTCTTTTTTCTGGATGTAATACATTAGATGCAGAAAAGCTGCTCTGAAAAATGCACAGTTCCAACTGAATGAAAATTTCAAAAACTTATACGCAGGTGTATTCATAAGCCAAATAGCAGACGATTAAATTACGATAAATAGCGCCAAGCGTTAGAATCCTCCTCAAAATCGCGAGAATGCTGAAGATAGATCGCTTGAAATCCCTTAATAACTGCATTATTTTCGCAGGGATCATTAAAATTTAACGCTGTATTCTAATAAAACCTTTGTACTTGTTTTCAAAAATCCGTTTCCTTAAGCTCTCAGTAAATTCGCCAAGCCGGAAACTGTGCAAACCGCTAGAACTCACTTTCTCGGCATTTGAGCCATTTTATTTTTTCGCCAAACTAAAAAATTTTAACATATTAGCCTCGGAAATCTTCAATTCTTATTGTTTTGCGTATAAAACATTTCATTCCTGCTCCGATTTCCCATGCACACGATATTATAATTAAAAAAAAAATATAACCTTACGAATATAAACTAACAAAAAAAAATCATTATTATTCTTTTATTTTTACTTTGAGAATTTAAAACATCTTATTCGGCAAAATCGCCACATATGGCAACCACGATCCTTATTTCACACTTTTTTCACTACAGGGGTTACAATTACGTAAAGCTTTTTGCGTGGAGAACATAAAAAATCTCTTAAATTCCGGGAACGGGTGGACTTTCAAAATTTTAAAGTGGACTATGATTTATTCTATATTATTTTACATATCTATGCAAAATTTCAGGCTGATAGGTCCATTTTTGTGGATTTGTATACAACTCAAATCCACAAACAAACAAATAAACAAACAAACAAACAAACAAACAAACAAACAAACAGAATTTCATTTTTATTTATAAGATGTGTTTATAATACGTACACTGTTATGTAAAAATTGAGAGGATTTTAAATTTCAGCATATGGAAGTTAGTACGAAATAGCATTGCTTCCAAGGTAACGTTTTATTCTTTTACACTACAAAATCTTACCATATGTTTGCTTTAGTACAAAATACAATTGTTTTTAACTCCGCTAATACAGTTTCATTAAGATGCTTCCCTCAAAAACGTTGAGGCGAAAAATAATACTTGGAATAACGGTGTTCTGACAAAATTTTCTCTCCATTTTCCGGTAAAATATTATTTTTAAATTGAGCTGAGGGACTATATTAGGAAGGGGAAGAAAAATTGACGTAAAAACACATTTACCGTTTGGTCGCCGCAGGTGAACGCGATCGTTTCGGATATGCAAATATTGAAGCCCCTCCCTTCTCCCATCGTTTTGAATGGAAATATTTTGATGGATGAGGCGTTGATGTTGACGCAGAGAAATAGCCCTGCGCTAAATGCGCTCAGTTCATTGTTTTGGGGATAAATATCAAGCAGGAAGCGAGATGTGTTTGTTAAAGATTTTTGAATCCCTATTTTTGGATACGGAATTGTGTTATATCGTATGAAGGCAACACTAGATTTTAACGCTTTGCCAGATTTTAAAATGGTGTACGACGTTTTAATAGTACTTTGGATTAACAGAGGCACATTGGATAGATATGTATATAGGGTTTAGTAAAGGCTTTTGCCTCATTATAAACCTCATATTTAGCTCATTGTGAAAAGTCATAACTACTCTTTTAAGGAATTAAAAAGCAGAAAAACAAACCATTTTTATCGTATCTTAGAAAATTGTTTATTTTTTCCATTTCTGAGGTTATGTTGACGTTTTTGTCTGAATCACTTTTTAAATATTGTTGACTGCTTGAATTATGATATCTTTTGCATTTTATTGTAACAATAGGAACAACCCATGCATAGGCTTAACTTACTAAGAGCGAGAGGGGGCAATTGCTTTGATAAAATTCAATAAAATTTAGATATAATCGATTTGAAAATGATATTTCCTACAATAGGAAAATCCCCCCCCCACACACGATGTTGCTTGCCAGT
>JAWZYV010002781.1:0-13608 GCA_038373885.1 Cheiracanthium punctorium
TTGCAAGCATAATAGCAATGAGGAAAAGTTTTAAAATACGTATTCCTATTTGCTAGTTTTTTCTAGAGCTTTTATCAACGGCATTTTTAAATTCATATGTAAAATCCCTATAAATCTATATTGTTTATTACAAGGAAAGTATTGTAATCATGAAAAAATTCGACTTCGAGATTTTGGTGTTTTGACACGTTTCGAGGTCTTCTGAATCCATTTATGCTATTTTTACGAGATGTATATGTATGTATGTGTGTTTGTGAGTAAACACGATAGCTCCTAAACGGGGCATTCGATTGAGCTCAAATTGGTTATATACGTTATAAACCACCGTCGCAAGACCGGCATCGATTTTTTTTATTAAAAAAACTCAATTTTTAAGTTTTCAGTTTTTTCCTTACACAGTACTCATTACACTCACTCGTCACGGTTATCGTGGCGTTAGTCCTATTTCGCATACTTATTTGCCACAATATGGCATGTAGTCGTAATGTATGGCAGGTGGTCGTAATGTATTTCGAATCTTTTGGGCGGTCCTGTACATAAACTATCCATTCGATTGCCACCAAAAGGGGAGGTGCACAACTAGATCATAGAACAATCCTAAATATAGTGTTAGATGACTCGTTGTACGCATTACACTCACTCGATACATGTCCCGTGACCGTATCGAGTAATCGATACGGTCTAATGATGAGAGTCATCATTCACGTACATACGTACATCACGTGCGTACATCACGTACCGTGTACGCACGCACGTGATCAAGATGAAAAGTAAGGAAAGTAATGAATGGATGTACGTGAATGCACGTGCGTGCATTCACGTACATCACGTACGTACGTACATACGTACGTACGTATGTATGTAACTCGCATATCTCAAAAACTATTGGTCGTAGAATGTTGAGATTTGATATTTAGGATTGTTCTATGATCTAGTTGTGCACCTCCCCTTTTGGTGGCAATCGAATGGATAGTTTATGTACAGGACCGCCCAAAAGATTCGAAATACATTACGCTCTATGGGCCGAAATTCATTAAACTCGCCTAACTCAAAAGCTATTAGGCGTAGAATGTCGAAACTTCATATTTTGGATAGTTGTAACATCTAGTTGTGCACCTCTCCTTTTGGTTCCATTCGACTGGATAGTTTATCTACAGGACTGCCCAAAACATTCGAAATACATTACGCTCAATGGGCCGAAACTCATTAAACTCGCATATCTCAAAAACTGTTAGGCGTAGAATGTTGAAACTTTATATTTAGGATTGCTGTAACATCTAGTTGTGCACCCCCCTTTTCGATTCCATTCGACTGGATAGTTTATCTACAGAACCGCCCAAAAGATTCGAAATACATTACGCTCTATGGGTCGAAATTCATCAAAGCGTTTTTTTAGAGGTATTGGGCTATTTCAAACGACTCAGAAGTGATGTATGCTGTAAAGAGTTAGAAAATGAATTTCTCCATTAAAAAAAGTGTCTTTATCATTTGTAGTTCTGCTACAGGAACACTCAAAAGATTTCCAATACATTACGGTCAATGGCAATTTTAGGGGCATTCATCCATTTCAAGCACAATGCCGTCCTACCACATAAGTTAGGTAATGGTCCGACCACGGTCACGTGCCTCCCTCAAGAACTATGCCAAAAGTCGCCAAGCTTGGCGACTTTTGGTGTACGTGTGTGCATATTTAACTCTCAAATCTCAAAAACTATTATGAAATTTCATATATAAGAATGCTGTAACATCTAGTTCTGCATCTCGATTTTTGGTTCCAATCTACTGGAGAGTTTATTTACAGGACCACCGAAAAGAATTTTAGTACTTTAATGTCTATGGACATCTTCAATATAATACAACTGTATCGAGTGAGTGTAATGCGTACAACGAGTCATCTAACACTATATTTAGGATTGTTCTATGATCTAGTTGTGCACCTCCCCTTTTGGTGGCAATCGAATGGATAGTTTATGTACAGGACCGCCCAAAAGATTCGAAATACATTACGACCACCTATGTATGCCATATTGTGGCAAATAAGTATGCGAAATAGGACTACGCCACGATAACGTGACGATGAGTGAATGAGTACTGTGTAAGGAAAAACTGAAACTTAAAATTGAGTTTTTTAATAAAAAAAATCGATGCCGGTCTTGCGACGGTGTGGGACGTATCTTGTCTCGATACATGTCCCACATACAGTTGCCAATACTGAATACTTCTGTTTGTCATGCTATAAACTCGTAAATTGCGGTACGTTAACCCTAATAATCGACGGTGTTGTTTACTTATACCGTACTACCCTTGGATAACTGTTTGTATTGTATTTGATTATTTTTGTCTGCTTGTATTGTATTTGATTATTTTGTTTACTTTGTCTGTTTGTATTGTATTTGACTATTTTGTTTACTTTATATATATGATTGTATACTTAAGGATCTCGATGTAAACTGTGTAAGGAACACAATTGTGGTCCACGATTCACGTGCCTCGCCACAATACATTGTCCTATCACGCCATCGTAATCCTAGGTGCTTAACTAGAACTCAGCTTGGCGATATCGAAATATTTGTCTAGAAATCGCTAAACCTTACTATTATTGATATTTTATCTCTTTCAAACAAATAAGTTTAGAGGAAGTGCGTCGAAAATATTTTTGATCTAATGGACGTGCAAGGAAGTCATGTGTTGGACATATCAGATGTGTCCAACACATGACTTCCTTGCACGTCTATTAATTCAAAAATGTTTTTTACGCACTTCCTCTAAACTTATTTGTTTGAAAGAGATAAAATATCAATAATAGTAAGGTATAGCGATTTCTAGCCAAATATTTCGATATCGCCAAGTTGAGTTCAATTTGAAAGATTTCCTTCTGACACTTTATTTGGCGAAATTTCACCAAAAGCCGACAAACTTGAGATAGTTTGCGAGATTTTAGGGATAGCCAAAGTAGTCATTGACCACCACTGACTTTCAATGAATTGAATGCATCCATACACCTTAATGTATTTAAAGTCATTTGGCTCACCCTGCAAATAAATTCCCAGTCGATTGCTGTCAAAAAAGATATTGAAAACAGTTAGATATTATAATATAGCTCTAAATACAAAAGTTCAAAATTCCACGGGTTAAAGTTTTAGAGTTATACAAAATACGAAATAATTTTTGGCGCCAAATTTGGCGATATTTCGGCAAAACTCGTCAATGTCGACGACATTTGGCGAGATTTTAAGCATGGGCCAACAATGACAGATTATCGCCAAATTTGGCGATATTTCGCCAAAACTCGCCAAGAACGATGACAAATGGCGATACTTTGGGCATGGACCAAATGACTGACTATCGCCAAATTTGGCGACATTTCGGAAAAACTCGCCAAGGTAGAGGACAGACGGCGAGATTTTGGGCATGGACCAAACAATGACTGTCTACAATTGTATTATATTGAAGATGTCCATAGACATTAAAGTACTGAAATTCTTTTCGGTGGTCCTGTAAATAAACTCTCCAGTAGATTGGAACCAAAAATCGAGATGCACAAGTAGATGTTACAACAATCTTATATATGAAATTTCATAATAGTTTTTGAGATTTGAGAGTTAAATATGCACACACGTACACCAAAAGTCGCCAAGCTTGGCGACTTCTGGCATAGTTCTTGAGGGAAGCACGTGACCGTGGTCGGGCCATTACCTAACTTATGTGGTAGGACGGTATTGTGCTTGAGATGGATGAATGCCCCTAAAATTGCCATTGACCGTAATGTATTGGAAATCTTTTGAGTGTTCCTGTAGCAGAACTGTAAATGATAAAGACACTTTTTTAAATGGAGAAATTCATTTTCTAACTCTTTACAGCATATATCACTTCTGAGTCGTTTGAAATAGACCAATACCTCTAAAAAACGCTTTGATGAATGTCGGCCCATAGAGCGTAATGTATTTCGAATCTTTTGGGCGGTTCTGTAGATAAACTATCCAGTCGAATGGAACCAAATGGGGAGGTGCACAACTAGATGTTACAACAATCCTAAATATAAAGTTTCAACATTCTACGCCTAATAGTTTTTGAGATATGCGAGTTTAATGAATTTCGGCCCATTGAGCGTAATGTATTTCGAATGTTTTGGGCGGTCCTGTAGATAAACTATGCAGTCGAATGGAACCAAAAGAGGAGGTGCTTAACTAGATGTTACAACTATCCAAAATATGAAGTTTCGACATTCTACGCCTAATAGTTTTTGAGTTAGGCGAGTTCAATGAATTTCGGCCCATAGAGCGTAATGTATTTCGAATGTTTTGGGCGGTCCTGTACATAAACTATCCATTCGATTGCGACCAAAAGGGGAGGTGCACAACTAGATCATAGAACAATCCTAAATATCAAATCTCAACTTTCTACGACCCATAGTTTTTGAGATATGCGAGTTACATACATACGTACGTACGTACGTACGTACGTACATACGTACAGACGGCATGGAAAAACTGACCACAATAGACTCGCCGCTCGTCAAAATGAGTTGCAGACGAATTAATATGATCGTGCATGCTAGCCTACGATGAGATGCATCGAAAAAATTCTTAAAATTAAATTTAGAGGTACTCAAAATCGGTTTTTTGTCGAAATTTGGCCCCCAAAATTTTTCGGGATCACATTACTTCCTTATACTACGTACAAGGAAGTAAAAAGTAAATGTTTATCGAAATTGACTTACATATAGCATCTTTGTTATTGAATAAATCCCGTAATATATATTATTCAAAACTGAAAATCTGAAATATGTGCCTAAACATAAAAGTATGAATGCTAAATTTGTTCCCTTGAGGAATGAAATATTGATTTTAAATAGAGAAAGCACGTAAATTTATCAATTAAACTCTTTACGAAGGTAGAACAAAAAAGTTCACAAAGTGCTTTCGTAGTTTCTTTGATATATTTTTAGAATGCTCAAAGTGGAATTTACAATTCAATTTAGTTTCCAGCATTTATTTCCCCGATACTATACTGGAGACATTTACAAAATAAAGTAACAGTGGATTTATTTTCTTTACAAGCCAAATATTTTCGTAGAGGAACTTGATTTGAGTTACATGATGTGATGTACTTTGTTAATTAATGCAAATCTAAATGTAGCTATGATAGTATTTTAATAGTTTAATTATCTTATACCTTTAAAAAATTTAACATTAACAATAAACTGACTTTTATCCTTAAGTTTTATTATATGTAATATTAAAAGAAATAAAATTAAGTTTTTTATGTCTAATTAAAAATGTAAAATAAATTTATGTATCCTTGAAACAATCATTGTTATTATCCTAAGCACAGCTTTTTTTTTTTTTACCTATATTTTTAACTAGAAATTTTATCCATATTAGTCGAGCAAAATTAGAAAATGAATATATTGACTTTAATTATTTTTAATTGATGTATAACAGTTGATTTTAGTGTAGTAACTTTATATTCTTTCTGCATAATTTCTTATTAATTATTTTAATCAAAAATTTACGTGATGGTTACGCTCAATGGGCCGAAATTCATTAAACTCGCATATCTCAAAAACTGTTAGGCGTTGAATGTTGAAACTTTATATTTAGGATTGTTGTAACATCTAGTTGTGCACCTCCCCTTTCGGTTCCATTCGACTGAATAGTTTATCTACAGGACCGCCCAAAAGATTCGAAATACATTACGCTCTATGGGCCGAAATTCATCAAAGCGTTTTTTAGAGGTATTGGGCTATTTCAAACGACTCAGAAGTGATATATGCTGTAAAGAGTTAGAAAATGAATTTCTCTATTAAAAAAAGTGTCTTTATCATTTATAGTTCTGCTACAGGAACACTCAAAAGATTTCCAATACATTACGGTCAATAGCAATTTTAGGGGCATTCATCCATTTCAAGCACAATACCGTCCTACCACATAAGTTAGGTAATGGTCCGACCACGGTCACGTGCCTCCCTCAAGAACTATGCCAAAAGTCGCCAAGCTTGGCGACTTTTGGTGTACGTGTGTGCATATTTAACTCTCAAGTCTCAAAAACTATTATGAAATTTCATATATAAGAATGTTGTAACATCTAGTTGTGCATCTCGATTTTTGGTTCCAATCTACTGGAGAGTTTATTTACAGGACCACCGAAAAGAATTTCAGTACCTTAATGTCTATGGACATCTTCATTATAATACAACTGTAGACAGTCATTGTTTGGTACATGCCCAAAATCTCGCCGTCTGTCCTCGACCTTGGCGAGTTTTGGCGAAATATCGCCAAATTTGGCGATAGTCAGTCATTTCGTCCATGCCCAAAGTATCGCCATTTGTCATCGTTCTTGGCGAGTTTTGGCGAAATATCGCCAAATTTGGCGATAATCTGTCATTGTTTGGTTTATGCTTAAAATCTCGCCAAATGTCGTCGACATTGACGAGTTTCGCCGAAATATCGCCAAATTTGGCGCCAAAAATTATTTCCTATTTTGTATAACTCTAAAACTTTAACCCGTAGATTTTTTAACTTTGTATTTAGAACTATTGTAATATCTAACTGTTTTCAATATCTTTTTTGACAGCAATCGACTGAGAATTTATTTACAGGGTGAGCCAAATGACTTTGAATACATTGAGGTGTATAGATGCATTCAATTCATTGAAGGTCTGTGCTCACTGACTACTTTGGCTATCCCCAAAATCTCGCTGACTATCTCAAGTTTGTCGGCTTTTGGTGAAATATCGCCAAATAAAGTGTCAGAAGGAAATCTTTCAAATTGAACTCAGCTTGGCGATATCGAAATATTTGGCTAGAAATTGCTAAACCTTACTATTATTGATATTTTATCTCTTTCAAACAATTAAATTTAGAGGAAGTGCGTCGAAAATATTTTTGATCTAATGGACGTGCAAGGAAGTCATGTGTTGGACACATCAGATTTCTTGTCATTCCCACATGTCGTATGTTTGTACATAATGACTATCCATCGCATCGTGCTCGTATTGGTCGAAAAATGGGGTGGGGATCTGTCGTTCCAAACGCGCTCTGTCTCAGTTCGCTCCGAGAAGTAGGAGCGAGAGGACGTGTCTTCGCGCAGTCTTTTTTCTGATTGTGTCACGGAGTGTTCGCTGGTACAGCGGTTCGAGATAAAGTTTTGTGTGCGGCTTGGGAAGAATTCGAGATCTCCATCTGGAAGGTGGCACAAGAAGTTCAAGGAGGTCCGGGAGAAGGTCACCGACGAGCCCCGTTCTAGACGCCCAACAAAACCCCGAACCGCGATGAAAACGACCAGCGTGTGGGCGAAGTTTTCAAGTCACACCGACGGTTTGCCCTTTGAGGCGCAACCCTTTCCCGATGCTGAAAAAGGGCGCCCGTTGCCATCGCTCGACTTAACTACCAGTAACATGGCGGACGTCGAAACGTTCATCGCGTTTCGACACTAGGTACTGTAGATGACTTTTTTTGACGACAGCTGGCTGTGCCGGGCACAGCCAGCTGTCGTCAAAAAAAGGGGTCTCTAGATGTGTGGCACGCGATGAACGTTTCGACGTCCGCCATGTTACTGGTAGTTAAGTCGAGCGATGGCAACGGGCGCCCTTTTTTCAGCATCGGGAAAGGGTTGCGCCTCAAAGGGCAAACCGTCGGTGTGACTTGAAAACTTCGCCCACACGCTGGTCGTTTTCATCGCGGTTCGGGGTTTTGTTGGGCGTCTAGAACGGGGCTCGTCGGTGACCTTCTCCCGGACCTCCTTGAACTTCTTGTGCCACCTTCCAGATGGAGATCTCGAATTCTTCCCAAGCCGCACACAAAACTTTATCTCGAACCGCTGTACCAGCGAACACTCCGTGACACAATCAGAAAAAAGACTGCGCGAAGACACGTCCTCTCGCTCCTACTTCTCGGAGCGAACTGAGACAGAGCGCGTTTGGAACGACAGATCCCCACCCCATTTTTCGACCAATACGAGCACGATGCGATGGATAGTCATTATGTACAAACATACGACATGTGGGAATGACAAGAAATCTGATGTGTCCAACACATGACTTCCTTGCACGTCCATTAGATCAAAAATATTTTCGACGCACTTCGTCTACATTTATTTGTTTGAAAGAGATAAAATATCAATAATAGTAAGGTTTAGCGATTTCTAGCCAAATATTTCGATATCGCCAAGCTGAGTTCAATTTGAAAGATTTCCTTCTGACACTTTATTTGGCGATATTTCACCAAAAGCCGACAAACTTGAGATAGTCAGCGAGATTTTGGGGATAGCCAAAGTAGTCATTGACCACAGACTTTCAATGAATTGAATGCATCTATACACCTCAATGTATTCAAAGTCATTTGGCTCACCATGTAAATAAATTCTCAGTCGATTGCTGTCAAAAAAGATATTGAAAACAGTTAGGTATTACAATAGTTCTAAATACAAAGTTAAAAAATCTACGGGTTAAAGTTTTAGAGTTATACAAAATACGAAATAATTTTTGGCGCCAAATTTGGCGATATTTCGGCGAAACTCGTCAATGTCGACGACATTTGGCGAGATTTTAAGCATAAACCAAACAATGACAGATTATCGGCAAATTTGGCGATATTTCGCCAAAACTCGCCAAGAACGATGACAAATGGCGATACTTTGGGCATGGACCAAATGACTGACTATCGCCAAATTTGGCGATATTTCGCCAAAACTCGCCAAGGTCGAGGACAGACGGCGAGATTTTGGGCATGTACCAAACAATGACTGTCTACAGTTGTATTATAATGAAGATGTCCATAGACATTAAGGTACTGAAATTCTTTTCGGCGGTCCTGTAAATAAACTCTCCAGTAGATTGGAACATAAAATCGAGATGCACAACTAGATGTTACAACATTCTTATACATGAAATTTCATAATAGTTTTTGAGATTTGAGAGTTAAATATGCACACACGTACACCAAAAGTCGCCAAGCTTGGCGACTTTTGGCATAGTTCTTGAGGGAGGCACGTGACCGTGGTCGGACCATTACCTAACTTATGTGGTAGGACGGTATTGTGCTTGAAATGGATGAATGCCCCTAAAATTGCTATTGATCGTAATGTATTGGAAATCTTTTGAGTGTTCCTGTAGCAGAACTATAAATGATAAAGACACTTTTTTTAATGGAGAAATTGATTTTCTAACTCTTTACAGCATATATCACTTCTGAGTCGTTTGAAATATCCCAATACCTCTAAAAAACGCTTTGATGAATTTCGGCCCATAGAGCGTAATGTATTTCGAATCTTTTGGGCGGTCCTGTAGATAAACTATTTAGTCGAATGGAACCGAAAGGGGAGGTGCACAACTAGATGTTACAACAATCCTAAATATAAAGTTTCAACATTCAACGCCTAACAGTTTTTGAGATATGCGAGTTTAATGAATTTCGGCCCATTGAGTGTAATGTATTTCGAATGTTTTGGGCAGTCCTGTAGATAAACTATCCAGTCGAATGGAACCAAAAGGGGAGGTGCACAACTAGATGTTACAACTATCCAAAATATGAAGTTTCGACATTCTACGCCTAATAGCTTTTGAGTTAGGCGAGTTTAATGAATTTCGGCCCATAGAGCGTAATGTATTTCGAATCTTTTGGGCGGTCCTGTACATAAACTATCCATTCGATTGCCACCAAAAGGGGAGGTGCACAACTAGATCATAGAACAATCCTAAATATCAAATCTCAACATTCTACGACCAATAGTTTTTGAGATATGCGAGTTACATACATACGTACGTACGTACGTACATACGTACGTACGTACAGACGGCATGGAAAAACTGGCCACAGTAGACTCGCCACTGGTCAAAATGAGTTGCAGACGCGTTAATATGATCGTGCATGCTAGCCTACGATGAGATGCATCGAAAAAAATTTTTAAATTAAATTTAGAGGTAGTCAAAATCGGTTTTTATGTCGAAATTTGGCCCCCAAAATTTTTCGGGATCACATTACTTCCTTATACTACGTACAAGGAAGTAATAATAAAAAACTTCGTAAAATAATACCATAAAGTTTACTTCTACAGCCAGACAGCTATTTCGAGCAAAAACTTTTTTGCCCTTCCTCGGTGACAATCGCCTGAAGATAGGAACAGGGAACTAAAATTTTTGATACAGTATGTTTGTAGTAGAATCACATTTGGGTCTGAATTTTTTCCATCATGCAGTTTCCTTGTTTATGCAGTTAGTTTTTTTTTGCTATACTTGATTTTCTAGAACTTGAAAATAGTTCTAATTGTCAAGGATTTCCATTGTAGTGCAGTTTAAGAAAAGTTTACTCTAATTATTTTCTTTCTGTAAATAAATAAATAAGTAAATAATCTGCATTTGCATTCTATTTTGTATATTTTATAAACTTTTAAACATAGTTTAAATTATTTACAAAAATAACAAAGTTTGGCCTTTTTCTCTTCTTAAATCTGAAAGAAATTGGTAAACTCACTGTATAGTCATTATGCATCAGCATATTACTTTCACAAACCACTGGTTTGGAACCAATGCTTTAATATGTTGTTTAAAATGTAGCAGTGAAAAAAAATATATATCAAGAAGTAAAATTCTAAAATGCATGCTTGAATAATCAGTAACACAATTTTTGATAAGTACACTAGTCTAGTTTTATGTTATGTACATTTATGGTTATGTATTTGTACTTTGTTAATTAATGCAAATCTAAATGTAGCTATGATAGTATTTTAATAGTTTAATTATCTTATACCTTTAAAAAATTTAACATTAACAATAAACTGACTTTTATCCTTAAGTTTTATTATATGTAATATTAAAAGAAATAAAATTAAGTTTTTTATGTCTAATTAAAAATGTAAAATAAATTTATGTATCCTTGAAACAATCATTGTTATTATCCTAAGCACAGCTTTTTTTTTTTTTACCTATATTTTTAACTAGAAATTTTATCCATATTAGTCGAGCAAAATTAGAAAATGAATATATTGACTTTAATTATTTTTAATTGATGTATAACAGTTGATTTTAGTGTAGTAACTTTATATTCTTTCTGCATAATTTCTTATTAATTATTTTAATCAAAAATTGTAGCTTTAGAAACATGCAAAATCACACCCTTTATTTTATTTATTTTTTCCTTATAATTAATCATCTTATTTTTTCTATCTTCAGAATCCCAGTTCACAGCCATAGCAAAGTGTGATTGTGGCAAGTATTTAGCTTATTTTTCTATTGTATTCAGCATTTCAGTCATATACCCCATGTTAACTGGGATGGCTTCACATGCACTTCTTGTGCATTTTTGACTTTTAATTAAACAGTCAACTTTCATTCTAACAGTTTCATTTCTTATTAACTCAATACTAATTTTAACTCGTTAATGCTTGTGATGTGTCTGATATCAAGTACCACCTTTCAGTACTATGTTGATGTGCATGTAAGTTGGAAGTGCCAGTATTTGCTGTGTGAATAATCTTCTTTGTACCTTTTTTCATAAAATTTATCTTAAGGAAAAGTAATGAATTCTTTGTTTTCTTTTGCTTTGCAAAACTTTACCTTCTAAAAGTAAAAAAACAAAACAAAAATATGAATTTTACTACATAAAGTAACTTCTTTCTGTGTTTTGGTTCTCAGTATATGATGAGATAAATTTTACGAAAATGAAAGCTGAATTTGGTTATATTTTGTTTGTATGCAAGAGTCATTTCAATATGCAAAAATGATTCTTAAATTTCCAATTAGCTGCATTCTGTTGTAAATGCCATCAAGAAGTATTCGATAAGATTATATCGTATTAGATTAATAAGTTCTTCTAAAATAGTATTATAAAACAATTATCAGTACCTACTAGAACAAATGTTTTATTCTGTTTGTAAAATAATGAAATAAATATTCGATATATTTAATAAAATTTTTAATTTTCAAAACTTAAAACAGATTATTTTAGGAAATCAACTACCCATGCAACGTGCTTACTTTGCTTAATATTCCTCTCAGAAGGGGTGGTATTTAAATGCATTAAAATCTGCATTAATCAAACCCTTTAAAAAACAAAAATTGTCATAAACAAAAAACTTCCTGGTCTCGAATTTAAAACTCTTTGATTGTGCACTTTTAATTCAATGGGCATCTGACTAAAGCTAAGCATATTCCCTGCAAATGATATCTTGAAGGAAGGGGACAAAAAACGAAATTAAAATATCCTCTATTTGTATTTATAATGAAGTTCCTATACATTTAAATTCGCTATAGTGTTTTAGATTTAGGGGAAGAGGATATTGTTTTTTAAATATTACAAATAAAAATATGATAACTTAATTTATAATATGAAAGTAATAGTAAGTATTTTCAAAGTGAAAATTGATTCTCAAACATGTTTATATTTTTTAAAAATATAGAAGATTGGCAAATAGTTTGTATGTTCATTTGTGAGAATTAATGCATCTATTACAGTAGCCTTATCCATGAAATATGCTTTATATTAGATTTTCAATATTAATTATGCTTTGTTTTAGTTTCTTTTACTTCTCATTAGTTGGATAATATTGCAGTTGGCTTAGATTTGATCACTATGTTGCACATTATACCTGAAATTTTGTAGTATTGTTTTTTGATCATTGGTATTGCTTGCTGAAAAACAATTTATTTTTTATTTGGTTATCTAAACATCCCTCAACAACATTAATAACACCCACAGACAATCACATTTAAACCTTTGATATACAGATAAAATAGTTTATTACCTACTAAATAATTACCTTAGTAAAGTTCAGAATTAATTCTAATTTTATGTTTACTGAACTGCTGCTTTACAACCTTTAAAGGTGATTTTGGGTTTTATTCAGGAAGGAAATAGGTTTAATAGGTTTAAAAAAAAAAAGGGGATTTCATGAATATTATAGAATTGGCAGTTAATACATTCTTGTAAGATTATCAACAGTTTATAAACAGTGCAATGGGCAATTGTAAATTATCATAGTGTCTTCAGCATATGTGTGAGGAACAAAGAAAGTGAAATTTCTGAGAAAATTTCTTATAGTTTAATGCTTATATTGAATCTGCCAATAGGGATATTTATGTTTTTTTTTTAAACACTATTCACTCTATTAGACAGGGGAACAGAAGCTGGATGTAACTGACTTAAATAATATAGTAAAGGACTGTAATACATTCTTTTTTTTTTTTCCTCCATTTTCATGAGCTAAAATGCATATAAATAAATGCTTTCTTGAAAGGATAAACAAGAAGATGTGTAATATTTGTATATTTTAAACAAAAGAAAAAGTATTTTTGATTTTGATTCAAAAATATTATTTCCAAGTTCCTAAATTTGACATTGCTCTTATAGCAATAAAGATTTAAATTTTATAAGCAGCATATGTTTAATCGTCTATACCTAAATTAAGTAAAGAACATGTTATGGAATTAAATATTTAAATATCTTGCAAAGCAAATACCAAACTATGATCTCTAAAAAACTCTACAAGTTTCATAGTTCTACAAGGCTATTCTGTTCTTTCTTGTGCAGTATATTTTTGAAATATCCATTTGTTTAATTTCATCAATTCAAATATTTAAATAATAATAACAAATAGATTTAAAGAAAAAAG
>JAWZYV010002782.1:0-14802 GCA_038373885.1 Cheiracanthium punctorium
TGAGGACCTCGCCACACAAGTACCAACTCCGCAACTGCTAAAAATGACCGTTAGACCTACTGCTATAGAAAAAGGGAGCTCGATTTTTCTGGAACAATTTTAGCAGATGTTTTTCGAGCAATATGCTTCTTGTGCAGGAGAGGAAAACCGCAAACACATCTGTTTCAGCGGAGCAGAGAAAACATATGCGAGCGAAGAGGTGTTATGATTATTCTTTTAGCCTGCGTCAACTGTTATTTTATTTCAAAGCAGCTGATAAGAGGGAAATGATTTAGAAGTACGTTAATGCGCTGTAATTGAGAAGGCCAAGAGTAAAATTGATAGCTTTAAAAGATAGTTATTATTAAAAACTTTTAAATTAGATTTAGAATAGATTATTAATTTAAATTTAGACAATATTAATTAGGATTTGTATTAATAATTTTTCATTAAAAATATGCACGTTGTGTCAACGTGACAGCCCTACATTCAAAAATGTAATGATTTTCAGTGCCGACTGCGGTCAAACAAATACTACATAACGGGGAGAGGGTGAGTTTAAATTTGTGCAGCCTTTCTTCTGTAGCAAAACTTAGAGTGCGAAGACGGGCAGTTAAAACGTCCTCATAGCGGTTTCTAGTCCAATTGTAAATGTGTTTACCTAAGTGCGCATTAGTTGTTGAATATTTACAATTCAACCACCAGTCATCAAGGTGAGCGTTTAAACAATTTTTGAAGTGTTTTTTAATGTCCTCCGGAGCAACACCGCTGTAGGTATTTGTAGCAAAAGGACCATTCTTTGCTAAACGGTCTGCCTGTTCGTTAGCTTGAATCCCCATATGGCCAGGGACCCAAATTAGGGAGATATTGGCCCCGTGTAACTTGGCCATACGAAGGTTGTGGTATAACTGTAGTACTGCAGCCGGAGATTTGTAGGTAGTATTTTTGAGGCTTTCCAGAGCAGATTTGCTATCCGTGAGGATTAGATAGTTGCCCATGTGTATAAAGTTAGTTACGGCTAAATTTATGGCGAGGACTTCGGCAGTAAATACCGAGTTGATATGATTGATTAGGTGAGCTCGGTAAATAGCGTTACGAGTGTCTACTGCTGCAACAGCAGTTTTATGATTATCCTTGGAAGCATCGGTAGCAATAATGTGTAATTTCCATAGGCGTTCTCTATGTATTCATTTAAACTCCCTCTAATTGCCTGAGGAGGAAGGCTTTTATTTTGAAAGGGAAGGTGTTCCGAAATGATTTCTACAAACTCCGTAATATAACCGAGAGGCCAACGAGTAGAAATTAATTGAGCAGGCGTTATCTGCAACCCCTCCAAATACCTCTCTAACAGAGGTTGGGTGCAGCTTAAAGAATAGTTGGGGTCAGAGTATGTGCTGCATTTAAGGAGAAACACCGAGGAGAGGAACTCCCTGCGCAGCGAAAGGGGGCATTGACCAGATTCCTTATACAGTTTGAAGAGAGGGGTCCACATTGGAAGACCGGTCGCGAAGCGTAAGGCCGTATTATAAACCACATCCAGGCGTTTTAAAGTGGAAGGAGCAGTGCTTCCATATACAGGGCACGCATACTCAAGGGTACCACGAATAACGGCATTAACTACGTTAAGAAGGTCGGCAGTACGACAACCCCACCTAGAGGAGGCAATGGCCTTTAGGAGATTTAAACGTTTAAGAGCTTTTTTCACGATGTAGTTGACATGGTGTTTAAAACTGAGGTTGCTTGAAAAGAAAACACCAAGAATTTTTATGTTCGTTTCCCAAGGGATGGCAACCCCCTGGATTTTTAAGTCAGAATTTGGGGGGGCAGTTTTTCGGGAGAAGTTAATCGCGGCACATTTGTCAGGGCGAATATCAAGTTTCCAATAATTGCACCACTGGTGAACCCTATCCAGGCTATTCTGGAGTTTTACTAACGCCGTGGGCATGGACTTATCTGTACAGTACACCAGGATGTCATCCGCGTATATAATTACTTGACTTCCAGATTCTATTGTCTCAAAGAAATCCCACAAGTATATCATAAATAAAATGGGCGATAGAACACTGCCTTGTGGAACACACCGGTTAGACTCCAGCTTGCGGGAGAACACCCCCCTCCATTTTATTTGTATTGTCCTGTCGCTGATCCAGTTTTTAATCCATAAAGCCGTCCTACTTGAAATCCCTAAAGTTACCATTTTGTGTACTAGCGCATCCCTCCACACCGAGTCATATGCAGCGTTAATATCTAACTTCACTGCGATTACAAACTCCCACTCGTTCTTGCTATTTTGATGTCGTGGTGGAATAGATACAGAGCTTTTGTACTATCCTTAGTAGGAAGAAAGCCAAAGTGTCGATCGTGAAATATGTGCTTTTCCATTACCCAATCTAAGATACGTTTCAGGAGGATTCTTTCCATAACCTTGCACCCCACCAAAGTGAGGGCAATAGGTCTATAAGAACTGACCTGATTTTTTGGTTTGCCAAATTTCCATAGAGGGAGAATAAGCGCAGATTTCCAGTCTGCAGGCACCGTACCAACCCGAAACATACTGTTAAAATCCAGGAGCATTTTTCCCGATTGGCAGGACTTAAAGCCTTGAAAGTAAAGCCCGTAACACCGTCTTCACCAGGAGTGGTGTTTTTCATTTGGCTTATAGCTGTATTAAATACTTCCAGGGTAATATCCTTGTCCCAATGCGCATTGTCACCTCTGAGGTCATAAGGGATCCCTTCCAAATTCATGCTACTGCTAAACTGTATCCCGAACGCGTTAGCCTGATTAACAGAATCGGCCATCACAGACCCTTGATGTTCAAGAAGGAGGTGAGATCCACTCTCCGCAGACCTGTTGCTCAGCGCTTTTAGGATTTTATATATATTACCGTTCTGAGAGGTAGCACAGATGTCAGCCCAAAAAGCCCTGGCCCGTGTCTTTGTATACCGTTTAAGCTGGGAGGAGAACCGTTTATATTCCCTCCAATAATCTTTGGACAGATATGTTTTGGATAAACGTAAGTATTTCCTTTTTTGACCCAGTAGCCAGGCACAGCGCGAATCCCACCAAAGAGGGCTACGAGGGGATATGGGATGCCTTTTCGTATGGGTACGGAGCTTTTCTTTAAAGAGAACTTGGAAGTCATGGAAGGAGACTGAAGCCCCAGACGCCATCGAATGATTGATAACCCGGGAAATTGCTACCCAATCTGTGTTATACACCATGCGTTTTGGAGCAGAGAAGGGGAACAGGTCAAGGACAATGGGAAAATGGTCTGAATTGAAACTGTCCGAGTGTACATAGAGGTGAAAATTGGAAAATATGTCTGCGCTGGAAAGTGATAAATCAATCAGGGACTGCGTACCACTCGGAGCGATATGCGTCGGAAACTTAGTGTTTAAGATGCAAGTGTTGCTATTAAGCACCCAGTTAAAAATTTCCTCAGAACCAATTGTATTATGTGCGTTACCCCAAGCAATATGCTTTTGGTTAAAGTCACCCAAAATTAGATAGGGGCTTTGAATGTACTTCATAAGGTTACGGAACCAGGTACCAGTAACCCGACCGCACGGACAGTACACATTGACTATGTAAATCCACCGAGACGATATCCAAATTTTAACACATACTTTCTACATCATTGGTTGAGCAACTACCAATGTCAACTTGCACAGAGGGTAATTTAGAGTGGACAGCAGTGAGGAGACCCCCACCCCGCCCAGGACTATTTTGCCTGTAAACCACCATCCCTTTCATATTAAAGGAGTCGCTAGCCTTGAGAAAGGATTCCTGCAAAACCACTACGTCAGCGGTAGAAAACGGACGAAATTTAAGCCAATGACACTTTGAACGAATGCCCCTTGCATTCCACTGCACCACAGAAAAGGAAAAATTAGCAGCCATCCCGAAAAAAAGGGGGAGGGGAAAAAACAAGAAAAAAAAAACCGCAAACGAAAAAGGGGCAACAACGAGAACGAAGAAAAAAAAGGGGGGGGGGAACTAGAATTCCCCGTCCATGTTTTCCCAAAGACATGTGTTTTCCAGGCCCAAAGCCGATACCGGCGGGCCAGTGTCGGCACAGCTAAAAATTTGTTCGAGAGTCTTTGAGAGTTTGTTTTGAGAAATTTGGTCTGGTCGATATGCTGGAAGTATGTTCTGAGTTTTTCCAGAGGGACCCGCTTTGGGTTTTTTCGTTTTCCGTTCTGGTGATGTATAATCCTCAGATTTAGTAGTTTCAACTGTGGTGATAACACGTTCCTGGACTAAGCCAGAGAAATTCTGCATTAGACTTCCAAGAGCCTGTAGGAATATATGGGTTTGTTGCTGTAGGACGTTAGTCATAATCTCCTGAGGGCGCTGTAGGAAGTGCTCGAGGGTAGCTTCTAAGTCTTTCTGAGAAATAGAGTTGTTTCCGGTGACAAGGGTCTTGTCGTGAATATTGTTCTTCAAAGCAGTCGCGAAAGTTTTTTGATTTGCGGGAGCTTGAAAGCGCCGCCTTGCCTCGGTGATTGTCAGTTTTAAATTTAAGAAGGTTTATTTCTGTAGCTCTCGCCAAGCAATTAATACTGGAAGCCTCGTGTGGTGCATCACAATTGCTGCATTTCTGTTGTATTGACTGACAGCTTAGAAAAATATGATTTCCGGCGCATTTTTTTGCAAACAGCTTCGTATTTGTATTTTTGAGCTATGTGGTCGAAAAGCCAACAATTTAGACATTGTAAGGGCGATCATAAAATCTTTTTATCTTCTCAATCATGTAAAATATTTTTATTTCAGAGGGGATATTGGTACCAAAAATGGTGATCAGTACCGTTTCTGTAGGAACTGTTCCAGTGGGACTTTTTTTGGTAAGGGTCGAATTTCTTTGATTTTAAGGTTATTTTCAGCCTGTAATTCTGTTCCTAAATCTTCAAGCGGGATGCTAGTTGCGATGTTATGCAATAAAAAGCGGGAAGTTATATTTTCTTGTTGGACGTACGGGCGGATAGGTTTCTGAAGGACGTCTGTCATTTCCACCAGTTCTTTTGCACAGTTCAAATTTGACGTCTCAATCATTAGTTTGTTATTTCTCGTAAATTTAAGGTTTAGTATGTGACCGCTGAACTGCAATTTGCTAGTCAGCTCTGCTTTTAATTTATGTGTTTGGTTACGGGGAATGTTACCATCCTGGGCTTCTAAGAAGATGACTATGTTATTAACTCCATTTGCAAAAGCATATTCCAGTTGGAGGGGAGGAGGGACATCTTCCCTGATACAAAAACTTATGTTAGACACGACTTCACCGTCTGACACGTTGAATTCCGAATGCATGGACATGAGTGCAAGTAACCGCCCACAAAAAAAAAAACAAGACACGGGGGAGTTACCCCAAGAAAAAGAAGGGAAAAATGCACTTACCTCGTGCTATTCTAAATTAAAGGAAAAAATACAACTAAAAAAGGAAGTAAGAACAACACCTACAGTAGGTATGACTATAAACCCAAGAGGGAAAAACAAGCCGGATGAGCAGCGCACCCGCCACCCAACCGCTAATTCAACGATCTCCATTTACTTCGCCTCGATGGAAATATAAACAACCTGGATGCGCAGAAGCAGGAGATGCGCAGTTACCCAGTGTGCGTAGCGCCATCTGTTTGCAACAACAGCGTTATCCAACTTTCTAAGACAAGTGTCTCCTCCTATACATTTACCTTCGTGGTTACTACGGGCCCGATTCAAACGAAACGCGATCGGTCGTCTCCAAAACGATCGTTTTCTCTCTGGAAGTTCGATCGCTTTTACAAGCGATCGCAAAAGTGTATTCAAAGTGAGACAAAATAGGCGATCGAACTTACAGGTTTGCTAGATCGAAACTTTATCGCCACAGAGTAAAAACGCAACTTCCGGCATCGTAGTGTCTGCTAGAGTGGAACTCAAAGGCCGACAGAAAATAAACCCTACAGAAATTCTGTTCTGCGAGAAAATTCAGCGTTCCGCAGGCCTAAATCTTTTGCAGAATTCCCTGTCTGATAATTTCAACCGATTGCTTCGTAATTTTAAATAACGAGTCTTCGTTGTTGTTGTAATCGTCTTATCAACCATCCGCCGATCGATCCGCCATGTTCTCGAAAACGATCGCTTTTGAAAAAGCGATAGCAAAACACCGATCGCAGTGTCACATGATCCAAAAGCGATAGACAGGTTTCACTTGAATAGGAAACATAGGAATCAGTCGAAAATTTCCGCGATCGCAACGGAAAACGATAGAACTCTGTTTCGTTTGAATCGGGCCCTTAATTTAGTAAAGTGGATTCAGATAGAATTTGGAGGCGGAGATACCAAACACGTGACCAAAACAAGCTGCTAAATCACCGACTAAATAAATGCACGCCTCGAACAAGCGCTCTAATTGGTCCACTAGCTTTTTTGTTAACTCATCCCTACATTTTCCCTGACTTCCCTTGGTGTTGGTCACATGATTTAGTACTAAATGTATCTGAATCCCGATTTACGAACATTTAGTATCTCCGCCCACTTACTAACTTAGTAACTGAACAATAGGTTTAGTAGCTACTAAATCTATCTGCATAGTAGCCATTGTTTGGGCCATGCCCAAAATCTCGCCATTTGTCATCAACCTTGGCGAGGTTTGTCAAAATATCGCCAAATTTGGCGATAGTCATTGTTTGGTCCACGCCCAAAACTTCGCCATTTTTCTTCGACTTTGGCGAGTTTTGCCGAAATATGACCAAATTTGGTACCAAAAATTATTTTGCATAACTCTAAGACTTTTAATCGTAGAATGTTGAAATTTTGTATTTAGAACTATGGTACACCCTCCAAAAAAAGTATTCGAGTACGAGATAAATTTCCTACGTTGGTTTTGTATATTAACCCATTTGTGCCTAGGTATTTTTGCGACTTTCTTCGATTTTTGCTAATACCGGCAATAATAGACTTCTTCAACAAGGGATAATTTCTTTTAAAATCATTATGCATAGAAATTAAAATATCAACATCCTACTGGGATATTTCAATTTCTATGTTAAAATATTTTGTGGAGTTGAGGTTTAATACTCTTGAATAAAGGCTAGGAAAAATAAATAACGTTTCCGACTAATAGCGAAAATGCCGTCCCAAAAAAGGGACACTAGGCATAAATGGGTTAAAAATTACGTATTAACGCACTTACGTATTAACGACACAGCAGCTACTGATTTGGCGGTTTTTAAGTGCCGCCAATCCACACCTAAAATTTTTGCGACAAATCATAAAATAAAACACTTTATTTAAAATCAAAACAGTTTCAAAATTCAAAACACTTTATTTAAAATCAAAGTAGTCAATCGGATTTCGGTGGAAAATAGTCCGATACAGAGTTTAACATAGATTCAAAACAGTCTCTATTTTCTTTCACCTGATGCTGTCGCCATATGAACTCTGATAAATATGATTCCAGAAGATGTCTCGCTGTCCCTCTGTATATCTTGTTCGTCCACTTAGCACTGCCACACATTCTCTAAACTGTTTGTGTATGAACTCCTCTATTAGGATCAATAAAATTGTACTTATGATTACAGTGAAACCTCTCCGAGCGGCCACACCAGTATAGCGGTCACCCCTCTAAACGACCAATTTTTCATGGCACGGATTTTTCGGCCCTTAGACCTAATGTTAAAATAACCTCTATCAGGGGCCACCCGAACCCCTCTAAACGGCCACATAGTGTGATCGGCCATCTCATTTTTCGGGAAATTCTACTCACTCCAGGCTTTAATTTTGAGCAGAAAAACTCTAGGTCAGATTTATGTTCGAATATAAGCATCAGGAATAACTGGATTTGAATCTTTTATCGCTTTTGTATCCCCACACTCTTAAGATGTGGAATCCCTATTGCACCACCCATAGAAACTGAGGGAGGAACTGGAAAATCAAGTGTTGTAGGTGTTCTACAAATGAATTTTTGTCCCTTTTAAGAGCTAATTCCGTCCCTGACGAGGAATGTCCCGTTTTTTGTAACGGCGAGCAAGCTAAACGTTCATCACAAGCACTTTTAGGGAAAATCAATGAAAGTATCGAAAATTTCGAAGCGGTCACTAACAAATCGGTTAGAGAGCTGCTTTTTAAAGTAAAAAATGATCTAGAAAAAATGTTTTCTTCAGAGAAAAGTAAAAACTTAAAACAGACACAAATTGTATCCTTTTTTCCGAAAATGTAAGAAAGCATTAAATAAAGTACTATTTTCTGTTTAGGTAAGGTTTAAATTTCATTTTAAATAAGGAATGTGAGCCAGACTTGTTTATATTATGCATTATAGCAATTATCTTATAATAGTAAAAAAAACCTTGAGAGAGGCTATCCCCTCTGAGTGGCCAAATGCGGTACGGGGTGGTGGCCGCTCATAGAGGTTTCACTCTAACTATAGCATGTAGGAATCCTTCTATTTCTATTCTATTTGTTTGGTAACCTTTCCAACTGTCAGAATAAATTGTGCTACCATCAGCAATGTTTTCAATAATTTTATCAAGAAAGATAGAACCAGTTCTACCAGGAACAGTGAAAAGAAACGAATCTTTTGTTTGTCTCGGATAATACTCGACCACAATTATTTTTACGTTTAGAAAACAAACTTTCATCAATTTCCACAATGCAATCAGGTCCACACCTACGTTCTTGTTTGGTTTATTCTCCATATCCAACCCACATAATTCACACAAGTAATTATTCCAATCTATAACAGTTTTATATGATAAATCAAGTTGCTTTACACAAAATTTCATCGACGTCAACTCTTCGCACCAACAGTATATGAATTTGAAAGCTGAATAAAATGGAGTTCTGCTTTCCTCAAACCAGTTGTCTTTAGTGGCGGCCCGTGGTCAAAACTGTTAGTGCAGCCGGAAGCATGTGAGCCCCCCCCCCTTTCCTCCGGACAGGATTGGAAAATCTTTGTTACTGAATTCGAAAGCTGGCGGATTAAGCCCTCACCGAGGGAAAAAAAAAAAAAAGAAATTACATAAAAAAATGTAAGAGATCCTATTTTACTTCCATAAAATGGACACAAATTTCAACCAGCCGCTCTTATCCTCAAAATTGCATTAATCCGTGTCTGATTCGAAGTTTCCTTAGAATTTTATTTTGTAACGATAACTTGAAAAGAAAAAAGAACCAGTTATTGACCAGTTATCCAATAATTTCTCACCACCTGTCAAACGGATGAGCTCAATAACATATCAGCTTTATTTTTCATAAGTGTTCTAAAAAAAAAAAAAAAAAAAAAAAAAAAAACTATCCTGAACGAAAATTTAAGCTATCATGGCTACTTTTAGGGTAACAAATTAAATGATTGTTGCTGAGCTTCACTTAATCTTTTACCCTCGAAAAAAGAAGAAAAGAAAAAAAAAAAAAAGAAAACTTACTTATTTTTTATAAGTCAAATCAATCCTCCTTTCTTTTAAACATGCAAATCGGTCAGTGATGTCCCCATAAAAAGGCGTAGTTTTAATCCAGATATCAATAATTTTAAAAGCTGTTTAAAATTTCCCATGTTTAAAGAATTTTCTCGCTCGCCATGTCCTCTAAATGCCAGTTCTTGCTTACTTAAAAACAATACTGCTTGGATGGGTCATTGTCCATTCATAAGCGTCTATTCAGGCTTACCTTCTTGATAAATTCAGCAATATAAAGTCCAGAGTTTTCCAAACATATATTCTCCTTACCCCCTCCCTCACTTGTCGTCCGAGCCAATCAGTGAGTCGAGTTCTCAAGTTCAGCCGCCGTTAGAAAATATTTCATCGGCTGTATCCAGCTGCATACTCCCTATGCCGGAGAGGCTGCTTACGTAGTCATTGTCATGGCAACGGTGCTGCCAATTTTCTTTTCAGCGCTCTGGGCTGAACCAAAGATTTTCCCAATTGAATTGCGGGAAGATTAAAGTGCTTTTTTTCTGAATGAGCGATCCTGCCACAATACGTTTTTTTTTTGTTTTTTTTTTTTTCAGAATTTTTTTTAATTTACCTTAGGAATTCCACAATTCTAATCTGAATTTAGGAAAATTAGTAGAATAAATTATTTTAAAGTATGTGCTGATAATTTCAAGTGCAGCCTGGCTGTACTTGCTGTATCCCACGAGCCGCCACTGGTTGTCTTTTCTAAAAGTCCCACTCGTTTACCAAAATAAAGTTTCATGTCATGGGAAGGGTACATTTTCGTTTTTTGGTAAAATATTTTGCTCCTGAAAAAATAAAATTGCAGCTTGTTCTGTTTTTGCAAATCCGAAATACGCATTTTCGTAGCACTAAAAAATGGCGTCAAAAATCAACAAACAACAAGGCAACAAGCACGGACTTTCATATAGGACAATCACCAAAGCATTGTGTAAGAACTAAATGAAATTTGCCTGTAAGATGGCGCTGTTAGTCGTACCCATTAATTCTTTGTACTGTGCGTGCGTGCGCTCGTAATAGATGGAGACTGGAGAGCTGCTTGCGCTTTGCGTCTTCAGAGGGCGCAAGAACGCTAATCATTAACCCATTTATGCCTAGTGTCCCTTTCTTGGGACGGCATTTTCGCTATTAGTCGAAAACGTTATTTATTTTTCCTAGCCTTTATTCATGAGTATTGAGCCTCAATCTACGACCAAGTAGGATGTTGATATTTCGATTTTTATGCATAATGATTTTAAAAGAAATCATCCCTTGTTCAAGAAGTTGACATCAGAATTTGATCTATTGTTTCTGTTATCAGTAAAAATCGAAGAAAGTCGCAAAAATATCCAGGCGCAAATGGGTTAAAACCATAGACTAAAGATATCTGGTAGACCGCTCGCGCTGTGATAAAACCCCTATTCCCGAGTGAAGCAAACACCTCGGTGGAAATTCCACTCATCACGTGACTGAGGAGGAAATTTTTGGCTTCTTTTCGCCGCATTTGGTGAAGCGAGTATGAGGATTGTTGGAAACTAACGCATTTTAGCAAGTAGGAAAACGTTTATTTTAGTTCTTTGAAAAGCTCACAAACCAAAGAAATCAGAATAAATGGATTTCGTGCATATGATTTACACCTCGCATAATGTAATACTTTAACAACTGACTACAGCAAAAATAAATAATGCATTTAAACTTTTTAAATAAAAAAAATCATTCTTTAAGCAATACCTTTAACATGCTATTATTATTATTATTATTTATTAGAGACAATGTAACTAATGTTATTATTTTTTACGGGGAAGAAAAAAAAAAGTCATCATTAAAATTTCAAATAGTTTTGTGAAAATTTATTAAAGAAGGGAATCATTTTCTTCAAATTTGCTGCGGAAATAAAATCAAGCTGTATTTTATTTTAGTTCAAAACTGGCAATAAATTTAAATTAAGAAGCCCAGTTAACTATTTCAAGAGATTATCTCTTTTCTTGATTTCTTGGAAATCTGAAAAGTAATCGGATAAATCTTTTCAGGACATGTTCCAGATACTTTAGTTTTGGAAAACGGTACATGTATTAACAAAAGCGAGAGTAAATAAATAACTCGAAATACATTTTCAAACATCACATATGTGTATAAATAAACGAAAATTAAACAATAAGATGTCATTCAGTTCTAAATGTCAATGACAGTATAGTTCTTAATTATATGTAAAAAGAAAATATTAAATGAACATTTCATGTGAATTTGTACGGAAAAGGACACTATATTTGTTACATACTGTAAAACATTCCACATTTAATTAATAATCATAAAGTTTTATTTTCTTTTAAATAATAGCCTAAAAAACATGAAAATTTCAGACTATAAACAACTTCGCCAACACATCGCCAAATATATGAATTTACATCAAGACACGTAGTATCTGATTAAACTCTAATTTTGAACATTTAATAAATATTTAAAATATATAGATAGCTCTCATAAATGATAATAAACAATTAACTTTAAAAAATGATTAATTTCATTAACAACAAATTGAATAACACCGTTTTCAATTGCGACAAACGTCAGAGCTAGGAGCTAAGAAGTATTTTTGTGCAGCTATTTTTCATTAATAAAGCAAAAAAACTTATAAAAATTTTATTTCCCGATGAAATGTAACAGAGCCACCTTTGGTAAATTTTTCATTGCATCCATGTGCGCTGCAGGATTTCACCGTTTTCAATAAATTTTCAGGTTTTCTAACCGGCCTTTCTCACTCACGCATTGAAATATCAATGGTTTCCCGTATGAACTGGATCGGTCGGGTTCACTCATCACGTGACCAGGTGCTTGCTTCATTTTGCAACCCTGCGCGAGCGGTCTATTTAATCCTTAGTCTGTGGTTAAAACGGGGTGGAGTATTTCTCTTTGAGAGGCTGACTCAATTTCGCGGGTCTATGGCTTTCCGATGATCGTCCTATAAGCGCAACTTCTTCTGCGGTGGCGCTAATACGTAAGTACCAAAATTATATATCATAGAATATGAATTAGGCTATGTATAAATATGACTTTCCATATTTCTGTCAAGTTGTGCGTTTTTCAAAAACTCAATTATTATTCGCAAATCTAAAATAGGAAATTTAATTTTTTTCTTACTCAAATACTTTTTTTGGAGGGTGTGCACCCTTCAAAGAAAGTATTCGAGCAAGAGATAAATTTCCTACGTTGGTTTCGTATATTCAAAATTATTTATCATAGAATATAAATTAGGCTATGTATAAATATGACTTTACATATTTCTGTCAAGTTGTGCGTTTTTCAAAAACTCAATTATTGTTCTCAAATCTAAAATAGGAAATTTATCTGTTGCTCGAATACTTTTGTTGGAGGGTGTAACATCTAACTGTGCATTTCTTTTCTTTCTTTCTTTTTTTTTTTTTTTTTTTTTTTTTTTTTTTTTCAATTCCTACTATTAGTTCACACGCTCCCTATATATATTTATATATCTTATTCAAATTTTCAGTCGTTAATAGAATACTTTTTTCATTCACTCAAATTCAAATAGTTTTTTCAAATGCTAATTCATTAATTAAATGCAATTAATTAAATTTTATAAAAAGTAACTAAAATAAAACTTTTCTTTGTTGACCTAAGTAGGAATTGACTTAATTTATATATATATATATATATATATAGGATGTGTATATGCATGCATATATATATCTGGAGGAGAAAAAAAAAAAAAAAAAAAAAAAAAAAAAAAAAAAAAAAAAAAACGAGGTTCCTATATTGTGATTATTCTGTCCTAAACATTATTTTTTATTTTTTTCTTATTTACTAGATTAATCTTCTGTCATACAATAACTTATATTTTTTAAACAATATGTTATATTTAATTTTGCTATACTATTTATTTTATTCAATCATTTTAATTTATTATTATTCAATATATATTTATTATATTAATATACCTGGATATTCTTAAAATTTAATAATATTACCTTTTAGTATTTGGCAACTCCTATACTTTCTTCTTTCCACTTTTACACTTTTATTTAGTGGCAACACCATTTTTCACTTTTTACAATTCTTAACATTGGCAACACATATCATTTGTTCAAATGAAATTTACATGTACTCAAGGTCTGGTATGTAAAATTATATTCCTATTTCTATTTTTGTTATCTTTTTGATTTCTTCTTTCCTTTATATAGTAGGGTAGGGCCCAGATGTGTGGAGTTAATATCTCTTCTGATATGCCACACAACCGAAACCCTACTATTTGGTTTGCTGTAAATTATAATCCACTGTTTGTGGCCCCTGAAGATGGTGACAGTGGTTATAATTTCCGTTCCATTATATTATCACAATAATTCTTGCACTTTATTTGGCTTCAAATTCTGGTTTCTAATTCTTGCTAA
The DNA here is from genome assembly GCA_038373885.1 of Cheiracanthium punctorium. Classification (NCBI taxonomy): domain Eukaryota; kingdom Metazoa; phylum Arthropoda; class Arachnida; order Araneae; family Cheiracanthiidae; genus Cheiracanthium; species Cheiracanthium punctorium. The sequence continues at coordinate 13,787 of JAWZYV010002782.1, forward strand.
TAGCTGTTATATATTTTTTTTTTTTTTTTTTTTTTTTGCGAGGTATGTCTTATTTGTAGTATGTTTTGTGTTTTACTTGTTAGTTATATATATATATATATATATATTACTTGTTTGAATCTTCAAAAGACTGTACTACTTTTTAAAGACTTGTTTTTCGTAACTACTGCATATTTTAACATATTAATACAGCATTCTCCCTATACTTCCCTGTATACGTATTAAGTACAGCATTCCATTACATATTGCTACGAGTTTTTGGGGAAACCCGCAGTTCTGGGGTTTAAAATAGTTTAAAATTCGTATTCAACGTGTCAAAATTTTAAACCGCTTTTTGTTGCATCAAAATCGGTTAACTAGAGCGCGAGATACAGAGTTTTGGGTTCCCTATTGGTTTGTATAGGATTGTCTAGAAATCTCGAGATATATCGGTCCTGGCTTTCTGCAACTACACTATTGGGGGCTTATTTTGGCGCCAAATTTGGCGATAGTTCGCCAGAAGTCGCCAAGCTCTGCAACATTTTGGTCCTTTGGCGCGGTTTTCCCTATGGGGCTTGTAAAGTTAGTTTTTCTGCATTAACATGCATAATAGCATAATATTACTCTTCAATTACTCAATCATAATCGAGTCTGTTCTAGTACATTCTACGGATGGTTCTCTCTGGAACCTTCTACGGTGTTCGTCGTAACCTATAAAAGCAGAGCTGGTTGTCCAGTTTAGTCAGTCGTGTTTCTTCTTGATCAGAGCAGACGTCCGTGAAAGCTTAAGCTTATGTATTGATGCTTTAGAAGCGGTATTTTCGCTTTCCCTTTTGAAGCTTTGTTTTTATGTGCTGCATGTAAATTCTTCATTGCTGAGTCTTCATGGACTGTTTACGAAATCCCTCGTATATTTCCTCTGATTCTTTGCTTGTGGAAGTGTTTTATTTTGTGTGAGAAATACAGTATTTGTGAAAGTTTCTGTACTAAGCGGACTGTTAAAAGAACGTTACTGTCTAAATTTTTTTGAATTTTTT
>JAWZYV010002783.1:0-22936 GCA_038373885.1 Cheiracanthium punctorium
CGGGAAATGAACGTGCTAAAAAGTAGAGGATTCTCGTGGAGCTCTGTCACCCGCCACTCTTTTGATAGAAATCAAATCTATTCTTCTTGACTGGCAACAGTCCAAACGTCAGAGTTGGGTGGCCTCACGGCGAGGACACCGCGCGTTAAAGGGTTCAATGGAGTTTCACAAAATTAATTCCGAAAATGAAATAGGTAGATACGAACGCACCTTACAAGTTAAAATAGATTGGCATTTCCAGCAGTGACAGGAAAACAATGCACGCCACTGAAAGAAAACGAGTCCTCTTGGATCTTACCTTTCGTCGCTCAGTTTTAGCAAAAATATTTTCTTGATTTTTTTCTTTCAATTTTTTTTTCAAAGGATGACATTGAAAAATGTCGTTGCTGTAGCTCCGAAACACTTATTGAACTCCCATCTTCATGATGGACACTCGTTCGTAAAAAATACTGTCGTGAAAAATCATCAAAATTAAGAAAATAATAACAGGGATGTTAATTCTGCGCCGATTGCGCCGAGCTGCGCCGAAACACAAATATTGCGCCGAACTCCGCTTTTAGCCGATTTTTGCGCCGGTCTGCGCCGAATACGTCATTTTGACTCTGTTAAATTTTTGCCACGCTCATTTATCTTTAAAAGCGTGTATGGAAAGCTAGTTAGCAGTAAAGCAAGATTCAAACTGCGTACGAAAGCTGCATTCCGAAGCCATTCTACCCGCCCCGGATCGGACCAGTCGGGCTTTGTTAGTCACCTCAATCAGGGCCGGCCAGATAGGCAAACAAGTAATCATCGCAACGGGCACCGTTTTTTGTTTATGAAGGGGCACGATTTCCAACTTAAAATCATAAAAGCAATTTTGAAAAAAGTAAAAGGGACGTCTTTTTCTACGTTTGCAGGGTTGAGTGGGTGTCATGTACGCAGGGCCGCCCCTGATCTAAACCAGACCGGTCCGTAAAGAAAACAGTATATTACGGTGACGTCCCAGCCCCTAAAAAATCACGGTTTATGACCCGGCCCGTAGCAAGAATGAAAATTGGAAGCATGACCGGTTTAGAAATCAGAATCTAGGCTGTCTGAATTAATAGAATATTTCATTTCAAAATAATCCGGAAATCCGCTGCCAGTGGTGTAGTCGCAGGGGGTAGAGATCTGTGCGGGCCCAGGCTTTTGCAGCACGATTCATTCAAGGCACGGGCGGACCTCAGCATTTTCTAGGATGGACCGGAACAAGCGTAAACTCTTAAAAACGGTCCTCTGCGCTTGCAAAATCGAGCCTTTCCGGAAATTTTTGCTCTCCTAAAATTTGGACAAGACCAAACGATTGGCTTGTGATTCCCCCCCTTCCTTAAATCATGATTAATATACGAGCTGGACCGGGTCTGAATTTTTTATTTTGATTAAATGCCGGGCCGGTCTAGACATTTTCGGCCCGTGAAGATCATGAGCGGGGAGATGCCGTCTCACTACTTTTTCATTCGAGCTTATGTCAGCAAAAGTAAGCGTTCTTCACTTTTCATCATGGACACCTGATTTTTGAGTCTGCGAGTGTTCCTAAACCTTTTTTCTTAAAACTACACCACTGTTTTTCTTTTTGTGTGTGTGCAGGCTCTACGAGAGGGGGCAGACGGGGCGACGCCCCTGGTCCCGTGTTCAGCCAAAGTGCGTCCGCAATTTTTTCAGAATGTGTTACGAATTTCATTTATAGATCCGTAATTAAAATCTTTATTTTAAAATAGACTAAATTTTTAATACATAATTCTAGAATGATATAAAAGGCAGAAATGTTAATTCTACCATTTAAATATTAGTATTTTTACAACCTTCGAACATGCATTAAAAGTACCATTGCATAAAATAAATTCTTCCCTCCCACTCTCTTTCCATTTAGCATTTATATGAAAACCATTAAAAAGAGCAGTTTCACACACACACAAAAAAAAATTCCTTCCGTCCATGTAAATCCATGTATTGTATTTACCAAGTTGCTGATAGCATAGCCTGTATACACCCTTTTTTTTTCCAGAGCTTTCCTAAAGTGCTTTCAAATAGTGTTTTGCTTTTAGCAAATGGTGTTTGCTCGCATACTTTGCTTTTCTTGTATGCATTTATTGTGTTCCTAAATCTTCAATTTTATGCTCCAAAATCATGTTAATTCTGATCTCGAATCTTAGTTTTCCTCTCGCAAACTATTTTTTTGTGCTCCCGAGGTGCTCCCAAATGGAATTTTTCTGCTCCCGAGGTGCTCCCAAATGAAATTTTTTCTGCTCCCGGGGTGCTCCCAAATCGAGTGTTGGAGTTAACATCCCTGTAATAAGAATATGAAAAAAAAATGGGTTCACTAACCGAACACAACATGCCAAGAGAGAATCCAGAGGAGATAGCGGCAAAAAGATCTGCTGTGAGCACACTAATATTGTGAGAACGAAAGCGCCTCGCTTCCCCCGCAACTCTCTCACTCTCTCGGCGTCCTTCCTCAGAGACCGGTTGAAAGGGCCACTCGGGTCGATCGCACGTGCGAGCGACGAAAGACTCTGCTGTAGTAATACCTACGATACAGTGCGTTCGCTATCATAAACGCGTTTAATAATAGTGGGGGGGGGTAGGGGAGAGTCAAACTCGTGTTTTAAATTCACAAAAATCTAGAAGTGTACTTAATATATATATATTTTTAATTTAATTTGTTATTGTGTTTATTCTTTACTTTTTCCTCTGGGGGTTCACGTGCTCATGTGCTCCAATGGAGGAGCCGCCACTGATCTTATCCCAGTTTCAACCTTGGCGTACTGAGCTCTGATTTCGGGTTTCAAAGGAATGACAGTAGAGTCTCGTTTATCCGACATAAACGGGCCGGCTCGATGTCGGATAATTGGGAGGAGTCAAGAAAAAGCCTCTTAAACGTTATACATACATATGTTATATTACACATTATTATCGTGCATCATAAGCTCTAAAAATACATGAAAACAATGGAAAAAGGAATTTCCATAATTATCTTTTTCTGAATTTAAGCTGGCTCACAGCCAGCTGTCGTCAAAAAAGGGTCTCTCGATCTGTGGCACGCGATGAACGTTTTGATCGTCCGCCTCTTGCTGGTCGTTCAGCCGAGCGATGGCAGCGGCTGCCCTTTTTTCAGCATTGGGAAAGGGTTGCGCCTCAAAGGGGAAACAAATCAATGACGACAGCTGGCTGTGCCGCACAGCCAGCTGCGTCATTCAAAAAAAGGGTCTCTCGATCTGGCACGCGATGAACGTTTCGATCGTCCGCCCTCTTGCGGGTCGTTCAGTCGAGCGATGGCCACGGCTGCCCTTTTTTTCGGCATGGGGCCATCTATCCGGCTGTTCTCGCATTCTTCCATTTTTCAGCAGATGTCAGTGCTGTTGAAAAGAATCGTGACCCTTTTTTGACGGGAAAGGACGGGCTCAAAAGTAAAGGATTCTCGTGGAGCTCTGTCAGCTGCCACTCTTTTTATAGAAATCCAATCGATTCTTCGTGACTGGCAACCGTCCAAACGCCAGAGTTTGCTGTTCGCAGAGCGGGAACACTGCGCGTTAAAGGGTTAAACACCTAATCTGCAGGGGGGCAATGCAGCGGATCACGGAGGTATGTCATGTCAAAAGATGAAGCGCCTGGCAGTCTTTAAGGTTTTAAGACTGATCATTTCATTTGGAAGGTTCCCATGCCACATACAGTTAGTTATTCTTGCGAGGACAGCACAGCTCACTAGTATAGCGTCACTACTAGTATAGGCGTGTGTTTTGTTGATTTTATTCACGTAACACAACCCGCTAGCCAAGTTACACACATTGCAACCATTCTTTGAACTGCGGGGTATATACGGAGCTGCTTTGGAGAGAATGGGGGATGATAAAACTACAGCAGCTAAGAAAATGGCAGCTGTTCAGGGCTTGGAATGGGTATTGAGAGATAAGTACGGGCGCATTTTTTGAAGCCCTAGCCCGCCCGAGCGGGAGGACTTTTTAATTACAGACGGCCCTCCGGAGCCCGATAATCTTAGTTAAAGCAAAGCCCGATATTCAACTAATAGATAAATAAAAAGCAATGACCTCATGGATAGAATATCTAAAGTTCTGATGTTTGTGCACACAAATTAAGACACATACAGTAGCAAAATCTTAAGGCACTTTCCAATTCTCTATGTTCAACTTTAGATTCGGAGTCAAAAATCTCCAAAAAGTATTTCCACAGATCCGATTTTCCAATTCCATTTTTCTCACTTATGATCATTCCGGGCAAACTCATCCAAAACTTCTGCCACCAGTACTCCAAAATGATGGAAAGCACGAAAAAAGCATCGACACCATTTGTACGATCCGCTTGGCTTGAAATTTTTCATAATCATGAGTAAAAAATATAGTAAACACTCTGCGCTCCTTTAAAAAGCCCGAAAATGCACCGGTTCCCCCATTTTTAAGCGATTTTCCGCTCTTTTCAGCTCCATTTTATTCCCGAGAGTCAAAAAATTGAATCATTTGTGTGACAAAATGACCTGGTTCAAGTGAAAATGACGTCCTACAATTGGGATTCCAATTCGTTAGTTATCCAGATTACATAGTTTATTTATTTATTTATTTTCACAAATAAATCGTCTGCATGGATGCAAAAATGGCTGCGTGCACAAAACGAAATCTTTCGAATGCGAAATGTTTCCGCGCGTTTCCAGAAGAGCATGAAATTCGATTTCGGTATAATAAAAATTGAATAGGAACTCATTTATTGTGGGTGGACGGAGATTCAATGTATTGAGTGTAGACCTATTTTCGTCCCATGTTTTTTCTAGCGCCCGTTGTCATCGCCTCCACAATCGGCTTTGACTTCTAGTTCACCCTATAATGACTTATCGTAGTTCTCAAATCAATATCCATTTTGAAACACCCCGAACAAAATGGACTCGACCTTGAGTGCCTCTTCTAGCTTACTGAACAGCGAAAGAATTAAAAGAGTTTCAAATTTTTATTGGCGTCAGCCATTTGTTTCTTCACTTTATAATCCACTTGGGGTGAATGACAGAGAGGAAGGATGATGTGGAATGAAACTGCAGTCTAAACATCCCGTCATCTGTTCTCCTGTTTGTTCCAGAGATGGAAGCGATGTGCATTCGTTAATATAAGCAGATGTCCGATCTCAATGACTCTCGCTGAGCCATAAGCCACCCTCGTTTCTCCCCATGAATCCCTTCTCAAAATCTGTTGGCGCAATATTATTTGTAAAGGCATTTAAAAATACATGTTAAGAAATATTTTTTTCCTTTTTTTTCTGAAATTATTCAGCTGAATAGGTAGCCCTATTCGGGCAGAACTATTCGGTCGAATACCTGTTCCTATTCGGCCTACCGAATAGGCCGAAACAGCCGAATACCGAAGAGTGGCCGAACCTTCTGTTCCATCCCCACAATAAATTAAAAGTTATTTTTAATCAATATTTTATGGACGGGTGGGGTCTTTCTTTCTTCCCACCGATTCTTTCGGGTCCGCTTTCTTTATGACCATCGAAAAAAAAGAAAGGTTTCGTTCAGGGGTGCACATCTAGTTTAGACTTTCGGGCCAACATTCAGAATCGCCAAGACAGAAAAAAATAACTGTCTCCCTACACCTCAAATTGTTTTTTTTTCAATTCTCATAGAACAATCTATTTTTGGAATTTTTGCTATAGAAACCGGGGGTAGGCCACTGGCGCCGCGAAGAAATTCTGAAATTCCAGACATCTCACATTCCTGCACCCTTCCAAAGAATTGGACTGTGTGGTGACATTTCGTTTATGAATACGCTTGCCAGACGTCCCGGTTTGCAGACAAAATCCCGCTGTCCCCGGTTAAAATTAAATTGGATGATAGATGACCCAAACAGTCTAAAAATAATGAACAGTGAAGGATTTTTAAGGATCATGACTTTGTCATCGGTTTCACTGTACTGTCTAAAAAGTGAGAAGTATCGAACAGTGGCGGTGTGCCAATAAGTAGTGTTCCAATTTTTATTCCTCATTCAAAGTGTTTCTTTTTACTTAAGCAACTTATAAATATTAACCTGTAAAAAATAAAATGTTTAAATGGATAGGCTTGTGTCATTGATGAATACCCCTGGTTCAGGTTCTGAATCAGTCACCCTTGATTCATAGCATTGAGAATAAACTAGCCTCTAAAACGCTCCGAAAACCCGCCAAAAGTGTGTACCCTCGAGGGGAAAATGTAAATGGAGTGTTACGACCAGGAATCTGGACCGAGGGGAGAAGATTTCCCTCCGTGGTGGACTTTCTAAGGGATCCTAACCCGTATGGACGCGAAGTTTCGTAGAAAACCACGGGAAACTCCGAACGGTTAGGTCGGCGGACTCGACCCGGTTTTGAAGCAGGCCTCTTCCGTCCCCCAGTTGAGAGCGCAAACGCGTTCAGCCACAGGTCGGGCCAATGTACATTGAACACCCATGTCACTGGGAACATTCCGGTGTCCCGGTTGAATATTTCAGGAACCTGGCAAGCCTATTTATGAAACTATTGAGGGGAGCATGAAGAATCTACAAAAAGAGGCGCGTTGGCCATCGGGCAGGTGAGCGGGTGGCCCAGTGGTCTCCAGCGAAAAAAGAACGAGCATTTACGAGTTATTTTAGTGTACAGAAGGTTGTATAAGTTTGAGACAGTCATACTCAGGCCCGGAGAGGCATTCAAAAATAGATAGACTACTTTATAATAAGAGTCATTTGATTCTTTATTTCCCAGTCATCTTACGCAGTCTCTAAAATAGTTGAATGTGATTTTTAGGCACGTAAGCCTCATTTTCAAATATTCCATAAGTCAATTATTCTATTCCTTCTAAATTCTCCGTTAAGAGGCAGGGCCTGATTTCCGGGAGGGCATTCGGGGCGAGCGCCCGGGCCCCCAAATGGTTCTTTAAGTTTAAAAATTTTCGACAGAGGGAACCCCCAAAGAATCTTTTGCCCATGGCCCCCCGGCCAGTCCGGGGCATTATAATACTTTGCGTGAAATGAAGGCCTTTTTGCGTGAAAATTTGGTTAGCATTGTTCAGCCATTTCTTAGTTGAAGTTTCAATTTCAAAGGGCTAGAAAAGCGAAGACGGTTACGCAGCTGAAGTTTTAGCAGTGCACATCCCATGGACATCCTAAGTACTTTGAACCCTTTAACGCGCAGTGTTCCCGCTCTGGGAACACCCAACTCGGACGTTTGGACGGTTGCCAGTCACGAAGAATAGATTGGATTTCTATAACAAGAGTGGCGGGTGACCTGGCTCCACGAGAATCCTTTACTTTTGAGCACGTCCTTTCCCGTCCAAAAAAGGGTCACGGTTATTTTTTACAGCACTGACATCTGCTGAAAAAGGGAAGAATGCGAGAACAGCTGGATTAGATTGCTCAAGGCTGAAAAAAGGTCAGCCGTTGCCATCGCTGGTCGTTCAGTCGAGCGATGACCACGGCTGCCCTTTTTTCAGCATTGGGGAAAGGGTTGCGCCTCAAAGGGTTAACGCGCGTCCTCGCCGTGGGGACGCAACTCTGAGATTGTGACTGTTTTGATTCACGACGAATCAACACATCCCAATCATCATCCCAATCAATACCGGTCTTGCGACGGTGGTTTATAACCTATATACCCAATTTGAGCTCAATCGCATGCCCCGTTCAGGAGCTATCGTGTTCACTCACATACACACACACACACACACACACACATACATACATACATCTCGTAAAAATAGCATAAATGAATTCAGAAGACCTCAAAACGTGTCCATACACCAAAATCTCGAATTCGAATTTTTTCAGGATGACAATACTTTCCTTACAGGGTACATGTTCGGAAAGTAACTAGATAGACTCCCCAATGCCGGAAAAGGGCAGGCGTTCCCATCGCTCGATTGAACGACCAGCATCGGGGCGTTCGGTGGAAACGCGTATGGCGTAAAACGCTGTCGAAAAGCGTAAAAAGTGTTTAAAAAGAGCTGGAATCGCAACTTCCCTTTCAAAGCCTGATGACAGCGACTTCAATAGAACGTCATGTCGATGGCAATGCGACAGCCAATTTTATCAAGCAAATGAATCACTTTTCTCACTCTCGGAAATAAAATAGTACTGAAAATAGCAAAAAATCGCTTGAAAATGAGGGAACGGGTGGACTTTCAGATAAAGAAGGGCAAATTGTTTTCTATATTTTTATGCATAATTATGATAAATTTCAAGCGGATCGTACAAACGTTGTAAATGTTAGTGTGTGTTTTTTTTTTTCTGCTTCACTTTTTAATCTTTTTGGAGTCGTGGCGGTAGAAGCTTTATCTTGGAGTAGTTACCCGGAATTGTTAGAGAAGCAGTGAGGCAGTGAATCAGCGTAACTAGAATAGTAGGACAAAAAAAAATCGCTTAACCTTGAGGTTTCTCCGCTCTCCCTTACGTTATAAAGTATCACAAAATAGAGTCGAAAGCAGTGTCTGGTAGCATTCATGGTTGGAAATAAAGTTTTATGTTCTTTTACTGGGTGTTGCAAAGTTACATGGATAGCGGGTATACGGATTTTTTCTTGTTATCTGCAAAACTTTGAAAGTTCGACGGCGAAACCTCGTCCAATTGGGTGTTTATTAGTCTTTCTCGTATGTTAAAGGGAACGTTACACAAGGGGGGGGATGCCTTGGTCGATGGACTGTTTGCGGGGTTCTAACGGGCATTGACTGCATTTGGAGAAAACCGCACAAAACTCCAGACCGTTAAATCAGCACCCGCGAGGTAGGCTAGAACGCTGGACCTTCAGTTATCTGCCAATGTTGAGTGGCTTATCCACTCGGCCATGGGTCGGCAAATTTGGACGTTAAAAAAACAGATGCCGTTGGAAAGTGTTTGATAACGATTGATGTGTCTGTTTGACATGATTTAGCTTTTTGATTCACTTTACTGTTTGTGCCAATTTTATTGCCTATAAAAAAAAGTGTATGTCTATTGCCTATAATTTATTGCCCGCACAGGAAAAGCAAAAAACATAAACTTGGAATAAACAAGTTGAATTTTTATTTTTTTACAAAACCTCTACGTACGCATTAATTACGTACTGAATTCAAGTAATCATTTGAACGTTGTTCCACTTACTATCGAAGATTTCCGCTTGCATAATAGGTATGGTATTGCGCCTGATATTTTACTTTTCAATCTACCGACAAAATTCGGGAAAATATAATCTATGACATAATTACGCTGATCCCTGACTCACTGACTTTTGAAACAATTCCGGTCCAACCACTCCAAGATAAAACTTTTACTACCGTGACTCCGGAATGATTTAAAGTATCCGCACACAAAAGTAATAAAATCTACACACGTTTTGTACCCCATCTGTTTGAATTTTTTCATAATTATGTATAAAAAAAAATAGAAAACAATTTGCGCTGCTTTAAAAATCAGATAATACACTTATTCCGGAGAGTAAAAAAGTCAATCATTTGCATGACAGAATGAGGTGTCGCGAGTGATGATGGCGTCCTACTGAAGTCACAGTCATCAGGCTTTGAAGGGAAAACTGCGATTCCAATGCGTTCGAAGTACTCTCTTAATAATCAAGAGTGAAAAACCAGTGCTGAGGAGTGATATATCACCCTACCTTCGTGACAAAAATCAGCCAACCTCCATAGAGTGAGAAATCACTATTCTGAAGAGTGACATTTCTGACTCTGGACTAGGAGTGAGAATTCAAAAACCCACTCCGGGAAAGAGTGCCTCACTCTAAGGAAAGGGTGACAGCACGCCATCCCTTAAAGAGTGAAGCGCTCTGATCAAGAGTGAGCTATGACCCTTTTTAAGAGTGACCGCCACTTTTTATAGGGTGATTATTCGAGACCGTATCCAGGGGTCCGGACCCTCCCCCCTCCCAAAAAAATTGATTTTTGTTAATAAAATAATAATAATGATGTCTTTTTGTGAAAAATTCTGCCTTTTCCACGGTTTGGACCCTGCCTGAAATTTTTGTCTGGGTACGGCCCTGGATTTATTCCTTGCATATGCCTTGCTTCTGGCTATCACTACTTTAGGGAAATTAAAATAATTCCTTATATATATATATGAATGTATCTGGTAACAGCATTGATTATTATTATTTTTTAAATATTTGGCAAACATTAAAAGATATTTTCTATATAGCATCAATATTTATCCAATCTTGTGAATTCATTGAAAATAAAATCCAATATTATAAATTTAATATTTTGCCCATTTGAAGTCAAATTTTAATACTATTGAATCTTAAAGTATTTGAAATTTATCAATAATATTGAGTGTATATTAGAAATATTTCCAATATTATTAAGTACTAATTACTTTTAATTATTAAAATTTACATATATGTGAATACTTTGAGAGTAAAGACCACTTCCAGTATTGGTAAAAACTAGAGTTTAGCCCTGATATATGCTCAAAATGTTATTATTATTTGTAAAATTTTAATTAACATATGAAGTGTGTATTGATATATTAATTATATATTGAGAATATTTCTGAAGCAGTCTCACTACCAATGAACTTTTAAATATTAACTCAATATTGTGAAAACATTGATATAAAAAACCAATAATATTACAAAGTAGTAAGTGAACACATTGAGAATAAACAGTTTCCAATATTGGTAAATAAAATTCCAATATTGGTAAAAATTAGCATTTAGGTCTGATAAATTCTCAAAATAACATTATACTTTCAGTATGACTATACTAATACCTTTTCCACTGAATTTAACATACAAAAAAATATATTCTTAATATAGGGTTGTATTGGAAATATTTTTGAAGTAGTCCTCAATTGATAAATTTTTTAATGTTAACTCAATATTGTTAAAAAAAATTGAAAACAAAGATCAACTGTAACTTCGTCAAATGTATCAAATGTAACTTCGTACAAAGTAGCAAAGTTAATATTTGCCTCAGATATATTTAAAATGCATTTATAGTATTTGATATACATTGGAAATATATTCAATATGGATAAGTAATTACTTTAACATAACTTTATACCATTTTTAATTTTTTTGGTTAATATTTACTCAATATTACACTGGGAATAAAGCTAGTATTGGTAAAAAGTAGAAAGTTGATATTTAACCTTTATATTGTAAAAATTATAAAACTTTGCTGCTATTGAATTTAAATTAAATATATTTAAAATGTATCTGCAATATCGAGCGCCTTGAAAATATTCTTCATATCGTACAAGTAAATATTTTTGCCGCATTTACCTCCCCCCCCCCCAAGTTTGTCCATAGGCAATCTTTAATACATCATAGCTGGATATTGGGTATATCTATTAGAAGTCCAACATAAAATAGATTTCTCTATTAGAAATTTGAGGTGTGATCTCTCTAATGAGTAAATAACATCTATAATATACAGGTATCTGTATATATGTAGCATAGTTATAATAACTAAACTTCCAGAAGATCTTAAAGATCCAGAATATCCCAAAAATGGCTATCTATTTCATATTCAAAATATCCAAAGATCAGAAATTGATACTTATTTCATATCCAGAACTTCTTAGATATCTATTTCTGGGCTATCTTGGATTATTGTCATGTTCAGAATGATCCATAACAGCTGGAAAATAAATTTTACGTAGCTCAATGGTACAAGTAATATCTGACCCCATGCATTTTTAGATTCTTGCTTTCATTCCAGTGAGTGAAATGTGGACTGTTGACACAAAACATACAGTATTTAAAATAACAGCCTATTCTGAAATTAAACAGATTAAGAAGGAGTACAGAGTTTCATTTTAATAATCAGATGATGGCATCACTAAAAGGTACCCCCAAGAGTTCCACATGGTTACTAAAACAAACCTCCATAACCTCTAGATCTATTTAGTTACAGAATTCGTTAACAGTTTATGTTTTGTTTGGTTAGTCAAAACGTAACAGGAATAGAAGTGAAAGTTTCAAAATGCTTGGAGGTGATCTGTATAGCCATTGAGCTATGTAAAATCCATCAGCAGGAGATTTATAAGAATTTTCTTTGTCTGCAGTACTATAACTTCATTTGAGGTAATCTGTGATCAAACAAGAATAGAAATAAGAGTTTCGGACATCCACATTACTCAACAGTGTGCAGAAATATTTGATATGTTCAATGTTACCTTTTCTCCTGCTGAAATAAAAAATCCCTGAAAGCTTATTTTTTACCTATGGTACATTTCAGAACAACTTTCACTTACAACAGTATTAACAAAACAATAAACATAGTTCATGATAAGATATTTATATAAAATCAAAAGAATACTAATAATTTTGATTTTTAAATAGGTTTTATTTTAAGCATAATTTATTCAAACTTTCTTTTCAACTTTATTACAATTAACAAGTCTTTTTTTTAAATTTTAAATAAATAAGAAATGAACAGGATTGAATTGTTATCGAAAAGAAATTATTTGAAATTAAATTTCAGTCATTTATACGAACAAATACAAGAATTATGAAACACGAAAATAAGTTAAAAGAGCAATAGCTATCCTTTAATTGAAAACCAAAAAAAAAAAAAAAAATTAAATAAATAAACTAATTGTTGGGTAAATCAAAAATATAAATATATCTGCTGATAACCTCTGTTAATGTACATATCATGTTTGGAAATTTAAGAGAATACCTATTTTTCTATTCTTCCCCCTCCCCCCAGAAAAAGGAATAAAATATTTCTAAAATGGAAACTACTTTATATTGATTGATTTCTTTTTTTGTGAAAAGGGGTAAAGAAATATTTTTGTGCAGGCCAATACATAAATAATATAAATCAAAACCAATTATTTCATAATTCCCCAACAATGCCCATTTTGTTGAATACACCCAACATTTTTGTCTTGTCCAAAAACCATTATTTAAGGTTTAGAGGCATGAGCAAGAATACAGGTTAGAATCCTTAAAAAGTTCACCACCCAAGTCAGCCCCCCCAAGAAGACACCCCTCTTGTAGACTTGCCATAACGCAAAGAAATAATTGAAGTTTAGAGCATGAGGGTGAACCATATTAACCTCCATAGATAATGTCTGGGTGAGGGGGGAGGGTGGTGATTCAAAGAAAAAGATTTTTTTTTTCACCTCTTAAAAAACCAAATTCCTGTTCTGAACATAATTTATACATACTTCAAAATAAAAGCCCTTTCTTAATTTTTTAATATATATACACATTCATTTCTTTATTTATTTTTAAGTGTGATTTTATTTATTTCAATTTCACTTTTACAGCAAAATAGCTACAAATTACTTAATCTTTTAAAAACTTCAAATTGAAAAAAAAATTCTTTTAATATAGATTTTATGCAAGAATTATTATACTATTGAAAACAGATTTAGAACAATAAATGAAAGTAAAGCCAGAAAAACTCATTAGTATGTTAGAACAAAGTTCAATTAATACGAGGGCCAAAAAAAAAGAAAGAAAAAACAGTTAATAAAAATATATAAGCAAAGTCTTAATAAAAACATGAGTAATGGAACTTCCAAGTCCAGAGTAGTCTTCAGCCTAGCAAATTTTAGTTTACGATGCGTTCTAAATTAAAAAAAAAAAATTTAAACTATTACAGAACTGCAGAAGTAAAAAATAGCCTACGAATTGAAAAAAGTGGAAGATATCTCTTATTGAGACTCATGCAGGTTTGAATGAATTATAAAAGCAATGGCAGTGAACACACAACAAATTATTACAAATTTGGTTTAATTGTATTACATTGTTACATTTATATAAAATACAATCACTGGATTCAATATGAGTACTTCAATACTATTTCACATTCAGGGATTCTTCTAACAGCATCTGGAAGATAAAAATTATGACTTCAACAAGTAATTACAGAATTAAAAGTTAAAACATAACTGCTTTTCTATCCTAATAAAAAAAGGGTACCCTCCCCCCTCCCCATAATTTGAATAAGACTGAAGAAAGGCTCAAAATCAGAAAGAGTTGGCAGCTAGAATATACTAGAGCATAAACTAGATCTATGTTAAATACATACAAAATAAAATTAGTTAAAATTAGTTTTGTGTGTACATGGATTAGTGCCAAATTTAAATCTCCAACTAAAGCACAGCTTAACACTTTCAACTAGGTGATGAATTTACAGAGGAATAAGTCAGCAGATCTTTTCATTTGATTCAGAAAACATTTTGTTTATAGTTTCACTAAAATCGGAGGATAACTTTATAATAAAAAGTCTGCAAATCTACATACATTTTGGAACACCTTTAGGAGCAGGTTAAATACAATTTTGGAACAGCACAAAAGCATACCGAAAAATGGTAATAATAAATACTTTCTTATTACCATTTTTCATATTACCATATTTATGTATGGTAATAATAAATACTTTCAAGTAACATTTACATATACTGTAACCTTCTGAGTAAGAGAGGGAAGGGAAACGGGGTTCCTACTGTTAAAATTGTACAAATTATGAATAAATGAATAAAATAAAGTTGTAGAATTTAAGCTGCCTTTTACATTTTAATTTTGCCACTGAACATAAAAGCAAATGGAAAAAAAACTGCAATAAAACCTAAATATAGCAGCTCAAAAAAAAAAAAAAAAAAATCTATTTTTTTACCTGCAAAAAATAAAAGAAAAAAATCTTTAATTTTACAGATAAGAAATGCTTGTACTGTTTTATAAAATAATCTGTTCTCTATGTTCTATTAATATTAGAATATACTGATATGCAAAGTGATTGAGAGCACAAAATACTTTATTAAAAGTAAGGAACACATTGTAGGATTTACTTCACAAAATTTTATTTTGTGAGGTAAATCCTCTGAGGTAACACAAAAAAGAATAATTGGGGACAGTATTGAAGCGAAAATCCCATATCAAAGCAATTTGGAATAAAATTATCCCTGAATCACAGTAACCTGTGCGTAATAACAAACATCAAACTAATAGTGACAAAATAAATATTAAACACATTACTTACTATTGGTGAGTTAAATTTGCAAATTATTACAATCAATTAAAAAATAGAAAATATTCAGGACTTGTAATATATTTTAGGTACATCAAAAATTGAGTAAAAAATAAAGTGATAACTTTGCAATAAAAACTTTTCATGCACAGCAAGTAAAATATCATCAAATAACAACATTCTTAGCAAAGATCACATCTATATGTGGAAGATAAACAAAAGAAATAAATAATTAAACGGAAGTTTGAAAATACTTTTCATATCCAGTCTGGTAAATTACAAGGATTCAATGCTCAGAAGTGTAGCTAGAGGGGGACATTTGTCCCAGGGCATAGGATCCAAAAGGCACCAATTTGTATATAAAACTTTTTCCAGCGCATTTTGGTAAACAGGAAGTGATGGAAATTTGTTCTCGGGCACTGAAAATTCTTGCTACACCTCTGAGTACTGACCCCAATTAATAACCTAGATCTTCTTGAAGTCAGTTAAAAACTAGACTAAAGATATTTTTGAGTAATATTCAAATATACATATGACAACATGTGAACACTGACAAGGTTATTGCACTTTGTTAATACTGCAGGCTTAAAAAATCTGAATTTACTAAGGAAGTAAAGTTTACATTTACATATTGTATTAGTAAAATTAAAAAATAATATATTTCATCTGTTTTTACCACTAATGGTGGTACATGTAATATGGTGTCAAAACTGGTAGGCTAGTTTTCGATTTGGTTTGTACCAAAGTACAGATATGAGATTAACAAAAAAGGAAAAAAAGTCTGAAAGAATGTCCAAACAACTTTTGAGCAATTATACTTATGAATTTCAAGAGCAATAAATATTTTAATTTTTATTGATACTAAATCTATCTTACTTATATACAATTTTGCCTTACTGAAAAATAAGAAAATTTTTGAAAAAAATGAAAAAACTGAATTCTTTATAAACATTGAAAAAGGTCTGAATATTAAACTAAATTCTTAAATCTCATCTCTGAAAGTAGCATTTTACAGTTTACATTTTAAACAACAACAGCAGTGACAACATTAATAATAATAATAATAATAAAAGTTACAGGAGTTTCAAGGTTTTACTTACAACATATTTTTAAGAGGTAGTGTGGGTGCAGAGTAAAAAAATTAATCTGAAGGGACTAAAAATTGATTTTTATACTTTATTTCATTGTTACTTCATAAAATGTTGCAAATAAGACTTGATTTTGCATGCAATTTATTAACTTGGTGTCAAATATGCAACTTGACATAAAAAATTTACATATAATAGAGATTAAATAAATGACAGAATATAGCATAACATAAAATGATATACTAAAGAGTTGCCTGGGTCAAATGCTTTAATAAAGAATACCACATTGAATTTTACTGTATAAATATTTATTGTTTTACTCATTGATGTAACTTTACCAAAAGTTATACTTTTTTTTCTTTTAAGAACAGCCCTAATAACTTTCTCAATTTACATGAAATTTATAAAATTTAATACATAGTCCCTAACTGCCCCAAAGTAACATCACTTTAGGGAAAAAAAACTAAAAAAAAAAAAAAAAACATATAAATCAATTTGGAAAATAAGAAAAAAATAAACTAAACAAAAAAGTAAACATCTCAAAAAAAAAAAAAAAAAAAGTTATTGACAATTATGAAATTATGCGATACAAGCTTTGAAAAAATTAGACCGCAGAGATCAAAAGTATGCAGACTTTGAACTAGTAATTAAGAACATTTAAAGAATAAATAAACAAATAAAACAAAAATATGAATACCACTTACAATGCCAATAGTTTCTTCTCTTTTACAGCATGCCACTGACAAAAATTCAATGGTTTTCCACAGGACCAGTTCAGAGTACTAGAAAATAAAAAGATAATAAAGTGATAAACAGCCAAAATCAATCAGTTTTTCTTGTAACATATTTTATTCATCACTTGGCTCTGCAAGCTTTAAAGACAGGCTTCTCAAAAACTCGGTATAATTCAGAATGCTTCTTCATAGACAGCATGATGAACTTTTATAGAACAACAAAACTGCAGGTCTTATCCCATTTTTAGGGAGAAATTCACGAAAGTGGAAACTGTATCTGATGGCTAATTCTCCCTCTATTTTGGACAATACAATATGTTATAAATTTTTCTGTGAGTATTTCACTTCTATAAATTAACCATTTGTATTGCCATAAATACAGCTTGTGAAGAGAAATTCTGAATTTTCAAATTTCTGACATAGTTGAATTCTTTTAAGACCTGTTCAGAAATTGCATTATTTCTTGTAAAAAAAAAATAATAATAATAACTTGATTGAAACATTTTGTTTCTACTCAGTGAGACACTTAATGAAACACAATTTTTGTGAGAAATCTACTACCCATCTGATTCAGTGCTTAAGATATACATTCTTCTAAAATGGGATGCTTTGCAATGCAAATAATGATAATAATATAAAATTCACACAGACATGTGTATAAGGAACATTTATAACATATGATATGAATATAAAATTAACTCCCAAATTTAAAAATACACTGAAACAGTAAATAATTAAAAATAAATACATACTTATATCTAAAGACATCCAAAGTAGTATTCACCCTTATCAAAGGTTCTTGAAAAATCACCCAGTCATCGCTGTTATTAACTCTCCTATATTTCAAGAAAATGAGTATTCAGTACATAAAAAACATTCTAAAAGTTTCGTTTTCTAAAGCAACCAATTTATATGAATATTCATTTATTATCAATTTATATATATTTAACTAATGACCACCCAAGGTAGGAGTCTTCAGTTAAAATTTACATTTAAACATTATCACAAGAACAAATGATTCGGTGGTAGATCGAGGGGTAATGGGATGAGTGGCTATAGGCCTTCAGTCCCCCCCCCCCCCCATCTCAAATCCAGGCAGCAATTACGACATAAAGTCGCTTGAGTCAGAAGTATGGGTCTAAATGGGGGCCCCCTTACATTTTGTTTCTTCACCGACTCTGACAAACTGTCTTTCTGTATTTTCCACAGTATTTACCCGCTTGCCCATGATAATCAGGGAACAATCATATTACATTAAATTTTTCAGTAATATTTCACTTATTTATTAAGATATATTTTTCAGAAATTTGTATATGAATGCATTTAAAATTATTTCAGATTTTAAATGCAAAAATAATGTGTAAGAGATAAACAGTGATAATTCGCAAGTAATAATATATTAAGATGCTAACATATCAAAAATATATACTTGTGCAATATATATGAGGAATATTTGAAATATACACCCAATATTGTGGATACATTTTAAATAAATTTAATTTAAATTCATTAAGATTGACAATATAATGGGTAAATATTAATTTGCTACAATTTACATTAGTATTTATTTCCAATTTAATGATAATATTGAATAATTAAGTATATGAACATGAAAAAATAAAAATACTATAAAATTAATTACTTGTCAATATTAGGAATACATTAGAAATATTACCAATGTTTACCTAATATTGTGGATACATTTTAAATACATTTGGGCTAAATATTAACTTGCTGCTATGTAAAAATACTGGTTTGGGTTTTCAATGTTTTACAATCCTGTGAGGTGCTATTTGAAAGTTTATTGGTAATGGAACTACTTCAGAACTACTTCCAAAATATAGGCAATATTGCAGATACATTTCATTTAAATTCAGTAGAAAAAGGATTAAAATTATTTTGAATTTTTAAGTACATTTTACCAATATCATAAATTTATTTACCCTTAATGATACCCAGTAGAAGACCCAAACTCTGAAATCCATGCTGTCTGCTTTCTCAACAATGTCAATAAATAATGAAATCTGTTCTGCTACCTGCAAGTTCAGAAAACCACAGAATAATATTAAATACTTGAAAAATATAACATTAATGATATGGGCACCCATAAGGGGGGGGCTCAAGGTGGGGAACTTGCTCCCCCCCTAGGAGAGGAGAGCAGGGGCAGGGACATACCCCAAAAAAAATTCTGGGAGGGTCCAAAAATTTCGGAGGGGGTCCAAACGATGAAAAAGGCAGAAATTTTCACAAAAAGACTTCACCATTATTGCTTTGTTAATAAAAACTGAAATTTCGCAGGTGTTACAGACCCCCACCCCCCTTCCTGGGTACGTCCTTGGCCAGAGGGTGACTGGTGGGGCTTCAGCCACCCTCGAAATAAGTATACATAAGAAATGGAGAAAATTACATATTCGTGGGTAATTTTGAAAGTTCAGCTTGAAATTTTTAAGGTTTAGATACGTCCCTAAGCCAAACTCACTCCACACCCCCCCCCCCCACTTAAGTATGTTTTTTCAATCTGCAAAGATATGTTCTGATTAAATGAATTTAAAATGAAATATGCTAGATAAATTTTAAGTTTTTGAACATTTCCTATGCAATATGTGAAATAACCTTTATTAAAAATGAAGTCTTAAAAAAATGCAACTCAAAGCATGGCTTTTTCCTTAACATTACAGAAATAATTCAGCAATCAAAATTAATTGAATGTCAACAATATTATTTGAATTGTCTTAGACTGAACAAGTGTAAAGTAAGCTTTATTTAAGGGGAATAGATGAAGTGAATATTATCAAATACAATGAAGAACCGTTCTGATTATACCATCTTTAAAATAAAACAAACTACATTAAAATCGGCTCATCCATTTGGGATCTATTTTGCCACACACACATCCAACTTTTAGAAAAAAAAACCAGGCATTTAGTATCTTAGAAGGAAAATTTAATAAACTAAATTCATATACTGAAAAAATTTAAGGACCCCTTAAAATGGGGTGTCTGGGGCATGTGCCCTCCTTGCTCCTGAGATAATCATGGTCTTATCATCACAGGATTTTCAGTAGTATTTGACTTAATTATTAAAATATATTTTTCAGCAATTTGTACATAAATGCGCCTAAAATTATTTATCAGATTTTAAATTTTGAAATAATGTACAGTAGATAAACAGTCTTAATTCACCATTACTGTGATATTAAGATGCTGACACATTAAAAATATTTGTTAGTACAATATGAGGGAAATTTATAATATACACACAATACTGTGTGGATACATTTTAAATATATTTAATTTAATTCATTAACATGGACAATATAATGGATAAATGTTGCTAATTTTTACCAATATTAGTTTTTATTTCCAATATAATAACAATGTGAAGGATTGAGTATATTAGCATTAGAAAAATAATAAAATGGTATAAAAATATTTTTAAAAATTACTTGTCAATATTAAGAATACATTATAAATATTTCGAATTTTTACTTATTATTGTGAACACATTGTAAAGATATTTGGGCTAACTACTAACTTGCTACTATTAAAAACTTTATCAGTAATGGAATTACTTCAGAAACATTTCCAGTGTATAGCCAATATTGTGGATATATTTCATATGTTAATTAAATTCAATAGAAAAAAGTTAGCATTATTTTGAATTGGTATCTAGGCTAAAAGGTAAGTTTTACCAATTTGAGAATTTTATTTACCAATATTGATACACAACAGAAGACATAAAATCTACCATACCAAAATCTGCAAGGCTCTAAAATTAATACTGTATTACTAAATTTAATATTGTAACACTTACCTTTATTAACAGTAAAATAAAAAAAATCCGTTACTATACTATTGAATTATCCTTAAACAGTATACAAACTTTTCAATTCCAAAAATCTCGCATTTAACACCAAAAACAATAACTTTTTTTCCGCGTTGAAAAGGTTTACTAGCACAAGTATCCCTTGTGTTTTTCGTACTACTAATGAAAGCTCACACATTCTGAATCACCTGCTACTTTCAGCTGGTTTCCCTGATTTAAAAGTGGACTTTCCTGAGGCCATCTGGGGTGTTCGATCGTAAATTATCCACTTTACCATATGAGAGAGAGGTTTGTGTATGTGTAAAAAGTGGAGAGAGAAATATTACACCACAACAACAGAGCGGTTATTTTGATCTAACAACGTATATATGTATATTCTAAGCGTGAATCTGTGCTAGAATGTGCAATAAGATAAAATGATGCACATAGACATATTGAAATTTAATCACAAAATATTTTTTTCCCACGTTTATAATTTATTTTAATATAAATTGCATACAATATATAATTGATCATTATTTTCTGCTTTTGATTTAAAATTTTGTTTATACTATTTGCAACAGGCGCGTATCCTTCCTAAAAATCTGACCCTTTACTTAGTTTAAAATTTGATACTGAGACTACAGTTGAAACAGCTTGCTTACAATTTGATACACAGGTTAGAGCCCTCTCCACCCCCGAAATAAAATCCTGACTGCACCACCGATTTACAAACACGCATCAAAACATGCTCAAATATTATATACAGAAACAAAAAACGAATGCAAGATTTCAGCTATATAAGCATAAATAACATACTACGATCAAGTATAGAGACGGATCCAAAGATCAATTTCTCGGAAGGGTATAAAATTAAAAGAAGCAGGCTTGTTTAAGTCTTAAAAACAAAATGTATAGTAAAGCAAAATGTTAACCCTAACCAAAGCAATGTCTGTCGGAAGAGCTGTCCGACACTGAATCAATGTATCTTATATGTTGTGAATTATCAAATTTTAAATAACATTTACAATAATTGAAAAGTTATAAGGTTTTACTTACTTGTGTTAGCTAAAAGTATTCCATTACTTGTATGCAGTTGGTACTTCGCAACTGCAGTCCAATTCCAATATGGCGTCGTGTGGGTGTGGAAGCAACGCACTCACTCCTGCTGAAGTGAACGCATCATGGGAAATGTGGTGACTCTCTCGCTAGAGTGAGCAGATAGCGCCTTCACCCTTACTCTAAGAGTGACATTGTCTCACTCTTGCAGTTAGGGTGACAGAATCCTATCGATGAAGAGTCATAATGCAGTTTTCTCACTCTTATCTCACTCTATCTGGGATCACTTGCCGGTGACTTTTTGTAAGAGTGACAATGTCACTCTAAATTTTTAAGAGAGTAGTTTTTCTAGATAACCTAGTTTAACTCTTTTTCACAAATAAAATGATTGACTCTGCATGAAACATCGATGTAAGAGGGGATGTTTCCAGCGAAGTGAAATCTTTCGAACGCGATAAGTTATCGCACGTTTTCAGAAGAAAGTGCCATTCCGATTTCCGTATACAATAAAAATTGAATAGGAAGTTATTTATTTTGAGTGGACGAAGATTAACTGAGTACAGACATATTTTTTGTGGAATGTTTTTCCTGGCACCCTTCTTAACCCTTTAACGCGCAGTGTTCCCGCTGTGGGAACACCCAACTCTGACGTTTTGACTGTTGCCAGTCACGAAGAATAGATTCGATTTCTATGAAAATAGTTGCGGGTGACATAGCTTCACAAGAATCCTTTACATTTTAAGCACGTCCTTTCTCGTAAAAAAAGGGTCGCGATCATTTTAAACAGCACTGACATCTGCTGAAAAATGGAAGAATGCGAGAACGGCTGGATAGATTGCCTAATGCTGAAAAGAGGGCAGCCGTTGCCATCGCTCGACTTAACTACCAGCAGGATGGCGGACGATCGAAACGTTCATTGCGTGCCACAGATCTAGAGACCCTTTTTGGACGACAGCTGGTAGTTAAGTCGAGCGATGGCAACGGCTGCCCTCTTTTCAGCATAGGGAAAGGGTTGCGCCTCAAAGGGCTCACTGCCTCCCCAATTTTTTTTTCCATTTTCAATACGAGAATCCCAATCCGAGCACATGTGTGGTGCTTGGCTTAATTTGACTTCAGAATTCAGTTTGTATTTAGTACGGTTAAACCTCGTTAGTACTTCATTCTCGGGGATACTTGAAAACGAATTGCTAAGCGGAGTTTATATCGAAGGCAAAACGGAATTTTAAACGTTGATCTATTAAGTGTGCCTGCAATTAACTTTCATATTTTATATAAATGAGTAGAATAAGAATTCAAATCAATAAAAATAGATGGCAAATTAA
>JAWZYV010002784.1:0-16198 GCA_038373885.1 Cheiracanthium punctorium
CGTGTATTTTGATGAGCCATCCAAAGAGGCCTACGGATGCTCGAGTCTTCACGTATACATCAGGCATTTCTTAACCTTCCCAGTGCTTTAAAACGTTATTTAATGTAGTTTTAAGTAGTAATTGTGTTACTAATTCAAGTGCGAACTCATGATTAATTTGTTTGCTATGATACATATTGACATAAAGAAAATAGATGCATATAATTTGAAGGAAAAACAGAGTAGCGCTTACTCTCATGATTCACGATTGCTTATTTTAGATTCACAAGCAGTGGCGCAGAGAGGGAGGGGGAGCAGGGGAAAAATCCCCAGGGCCTCAGCTTGTGAAGGGGCCTCACTTTTGCTGTTTATATAATACTTAATTGTGTGTTGAGAATTTTGTTAAAAAAAAAAAATCGAAATTCAGATTATGTCCCCGGATGTTTCACATTAATTTTTGAATGAAATTACATAAAGCCAGCTAGAGCATAAACCACCAACTTGACAAAAACGAGGAGTGTTAGTGACTGAGTCTTCTTTTGCAAGAAAAGTAGATATTGACGGTGTTATTCAGCGGTTTGCCATAAGTAAAAGTAGAAAAGATTTATTTCACAAGAAATCTTTTTTTTTTTTTTTTCCGAGACACATTGTTAAATAGTGGAAGAAAGGGTATAGCCAGAGTAGAGACTGGGCCCACCCAACCTCCAAAATGTTAAAGATCAAGACTTTCTATGAGAAATTTTGAAATTTCCACTTTTTTGACCTTCTGAAATTTTTTTGGCTGTCTGCTTGCATATAAATATTAATTTTTTCAATACTGAGAAAACATGCAAAAATGTTAACGCTTCAAATACAGTTTTTCTAAGGAGGTGACGAAACCTTCAAAACAAAATGTTGGTATTTTTTAGAGCATGGATGTTTATTAAAGTATAATACACTTTTAAATTAATAATTTTAATTCTATTAATTATTTTCCAATTACTATTAATTTAAAGTTTCTTTAAGTGATTAATAATTTTAATAGGGAATAAATAATTGATCTAATACGACATCAAAAGAATTTCTGGATAGCAAAGGGACCCCAAAGATTTTATCCCCGGGGCCCCGACTTGGCTCTCTGCACCTCTGTTCACAAGTGGATATTTAATATACTTTAAAATAACTAAATACACAAATGAGAAAGACATTTTTATAATGAATATTTCATGAACGTAGTCGTATTTCCTACGTTATTTTAAACAATTCAACATTAATCTTTAACAAATGATGTATTAAAGCGCATTTCAGTGTTTTCGGGATATCCTGTATATTGGAAAAAATTGATAAAATACGCTCTATAGCGTGATCCCTGAATTAATTATTCTTTAATAAAGATATTTCATGTAGTATATATTATTCTTTTGTCGCTTTCTCAAACGAACTTTGGAATTGAGCAAGCATAATGAACGCTTGTACAAAATATTAACTACATTTGAAGTTTCTGTATAAACGGGCAAAAATCAATAATTTATAATTTACTGTACTTCTGCACTGTACCAGATGTAAGTCTGAATCACATAATCAAGGCATGTATAACTGATAAATAACATTTTCAACTGGCAAAATTAAATTGTCTAAATAGTATCACAACGTCATGCTTATTTACAAGAATAAATACTACTCAAGTAAGTAATACGATTTCTGATTAAAATAATTTATTTATAAATAACACATGAGTAATTATTCACTTAACATGATTTACATACATATTTTTAGAAGTTCTAAATACATAAGTGTTCACGTACCTTTACATTCAGAGCAAAATGTTCGAATTTTAGAATAAATTTTCATGAAAGAAAATGGCGCAAGATTCACAAAACGATTATCTACATCTAAAGTTCTTTAGTACAGCAAAAGTATAAAAAATTGTTTTAAAATAATAAAATAATATAACATTTATAATACTTAGAATAATAAAATAGAACACTGTGACTGGGGGAAAACAGGCCTCAATGATAAACTCATTTTTAGCGATGGCAACTCATACGCAGGCCCGTTGCTAATAACGACGGCCCCGCATCTACTCAGAGAAACAATGAAATTTGATCTCTGAAAACTTTGTTGTCATTGTGTGTGTAGCGTGTACAGACATTCATTAAAATATCCGAGTATGAGCCAAATTTCCCATTTCAGTTTTGTTAATGATTAATCACCTTTCATGAAGAACCATGCTTGAAATTGACGTACGAAAATTTTCTTGCGCTCGAATACTTTTTTTAGAGGTTGTACAAAGTTTCATGAAAAATTATCACAAAATGATCCAATTCAAAAAGCAATGTCTTCTGAAAAATACAAATACTATTCCAGGAGTTAAATTTTGAATAAATTGCAATATTTCAACATGATGTTCCTTTCATACAGGGTTGTCCAAATTAAAATTCCCCAATTCGGAGGCCTGTGCAGGATGTTGTATGGGTCATAATGTGATGAAATTTGGAAAACAGACTCTTCAGATCATGCGCTCGAGATTTATATATAAAAAAAAAATATTAGTACAAGAAGTTGCCGATAGGTGGCGCTGTAACACTAGTAATTTGCATTTTTTAACAACGTGATTTGCAGGAATAAAGCTTCTGCGAAACGTATCCAACAGACGAGCTCTACAAAAGTGGAAGACAGGCGCTGCACAGGCAGTTGTTTCCAGCTCACTGATGAATGGTGCTGGAGTGCTGTTGAATGGCGACTTTGAAAGACAAAGCTCTGTTAGTGAAACTTTTCTACCAGAATGACGAGAACGCCTGTGCTGCAATAACAGCATTCCGTGGGCTGAAGAACTTACGCCGAGGACCAATGACATCACGTGCTTTACTAGACATGATGAAGTTCGAAAGAACCAGGCAGCTGAGAATTTTACCAGGTAGAGGACGACATGTTGTGGATTCTGCACGCGTACAAGACGTTGCTTTGGCGGTCATGGATGCCACTAGCCAATCGCCACATGTTGTTGTCAGTGTTCCAACTGTTTAACGTGCTGTTGATATGCCCTATTCGACCGTCTGGCGTGTAATGCGTCGAATCCTGGGTTATTTTCCTTACAAAATCCATAGTCTTCATCAGCTGTCCGACAGGAATCCTGCAATTCGGGAAACATTTGCGCTGCAGTTCCTTGCCAGAATGGAAGTTGATGCCGCTTGGCCGTGGAACATCCTTTGGACAGATGAGGCCCATTTTCACTAGAATGGTCATGTGAATACGCACAACTGCCGCATTTGGGCAAGTGCAAATCCGTGCGCAATCCATCAAGTGCCCTTGCACCCTGCAAAGGTTAGGGTATGGCGCGGTTTCACCGCAACATTCGTCATTGGGCCGTATTTTTTTGAAGAGGTGACTCCAAAAAGTTTCGAAACTTGCTCTGTCACAGGAAAACGGTATCAGAACATGTTGAAACATTTGTGATCCCTAACTGCAGCAACATGGCCGCCTCCAGGGCACGATGTTTAAGCAGGATGGTGCACCACCCCATATTGCTCGTGGCGTTCAACAGGTGTTACGGGCAACTTTCACCGATGCACGTGTGATCAGCCGCTGTTCCCCTACAGCTTGGCCTCCTCGCTCGCCTGATCTCACACCGTGCGACTTTTAGTTATGGAGATTCTTAAAGGATCAGGTGTACCGAGAACACCCAGCAAACTTAGCACATCTGAAAGAC
The DNA here is from genome assembly GCA_038373885.1 of Cheiracanthium punctorium. NCBI lineage: Eukaryota > Metazoa > Arthropoda > Arachnida > Araneae > Cheiracanthiidae > Cheiracanthium > Cheiracanthium punctorium. Next base: position 3,668 of record JAWZYV010002784.1, read on the forward strand.
GCAATTATTCGGAATGTTCGTGGAATTAATGTGGACTTACTGCGTTCCGCTGTGGAACGCACTGCTTTACGAATGGAAGGAGTTATGGAGAACCACGGCACACATATAGAACATCTGTAGAAGGTCTTGTTTCATCTGCAGCGCCACCTATCGGCAACTTCTTTTACTAATAATTTTTTTTAAATAAGTCTCGAGCGCATGATCTGAAGTGTCTGTTTTCCAAATTTCATCACATTATGACCCATACAACATCCTGCACAGTCCTCTGAGTTGGGGAAGTTTAATTTGGACAACCCTGTACTTCTGGTTTAAATAAATATTTATAAATGAATGAAATACTTCCATTAATTTATTAGAAATAAGAATACACAATTGATATAAAGAGCTATTAGAGTTCATTTTTAAGTATCAAAGTCAGTCAAGATTTAAAGTATGGGTATACATGGTAATATGTTGTGTCCTCGAATAAGTCCCAAAAAATATTTTCTAGTGTCCCCAAGTTGTCCTTGGATTCGAGGACAATGCTTGATTTGTCCCCAAAATACTGTTTAGAAATATGGTCGCCTTACCCTAAGGTGGCCATACGTCCTCGAAATTCGAGAACAGTCCCCAAATATAGATCTTTTTCTCATTTCGTCCTCAAAAACACTGACTTCTTGGGGACGCGAAAAGTCCCCAAATTTAAAGATTTGTACTTTTTCTTGAAAGTTTCCGTTTAGTTTATTTCTTTCATTAAAAACTAAAGGAATAAAAAAATAAATAAAACTACTAGAAGCGCCTGCTACTCAGAGAAACAATGAAATTCATTCGCTGAAAACGTTTGTTGTCGTTGTGTGTGTAGCGTGTACAGACATTTAATAAAGTATTCGACTATGAGCCAAATTTCCCATTTCAGTTTTGTTAATGATTAATAACTTTTCATGAAGAATCATGTTTTAAATATGAAATTGACGTACGAAATCTTCCTTGCACTGCAATACTTTTTTTAGAGGGTGTACAAAGTTTCATGAAAAATTATCACAAAATTAGCCAATGTAAAAAGCAATATCTTCTGAAAAATACAAATACTATGCCAACAGTTAAATTTTGAATAAATTATAATTTTTCAACATGACGTTCCTTTCATATTTCTGGTTTAAATAAATATTTATAAATGAATGAAATACTTCCATTAATTTATTAGAAATAAGAATACAGAATACACAATTGATATAAAATGCTATTAGAGTTTCTTTGTATTTATCAAAGTCAGTCAAGATTTAAAGTATGGGTATGCTGGTATACATGGTAATATGTTGTGTCCTCAAAAATATTTTCTAGTGTATTCTCATTTCTAATAAATTAATGGAAGTATTTCATTCATTTATAAATATTTATTTAAACCAGAAATATGAATGGAACATCATGGTTTTTTTTAATAACGGGTGGGAACTTGCCGATTTGGCATTGTCCCTTACAACGGCCCGAATGTGTGACCATTTTACTATGGGGGCACCCAGAGGGCGGCCAGCGTTACCCTCTATGAAGGGACAGACACAATGACAACCACGCCCAGTCGGGGATCAAACCCCGGTCGCCGGGAGTTGAACCCGAAACCGGAATACAGAGCTTTACCCACCATATAACTCGGTCAGCAGATCCTGTTGAAATATTGAAATTTATTTCAAAATTTAACTCTTGGCATAGTATTTGTATTTTTCAGAAGACATTGCTTTTTACATTGGCTCATTTTGTGATAATTTTTGACGATGGTATATTGTATATTGCTCGTGAGCACGGGAACGTCCCAAGTCTTCTGAACTTAGACCGAAATACCCCAAGCCCATTATCGTATCAAATCCCCCCTCCCTCCCTGACATGCTCCAAATTGTTAAGGACATTAACGAAAGCATTGCAGTTGACTTTCACGCTATCCTAGCTAAGAACTCCCTTAAATTATGCCCCTATAATGCTAAGTACAAAGAGTCTATTATTGCCCACCTCTCAAGTAAACAAATTAACTTTTTCAGTAATTCCGAGTCCCCCCAAGAGTTGTAATTAAAGGAATCCCCACTTATACAGACCCAGAAGAAATTAAAGAAGCCCTTGCCTGCTCCTCATTTCCAGTTTTAAAAGACAATCAACTACATAGCAAAAATTACTATCCCTCCCCTTCCTATCTTCCGAATTTATCTACTCCGAAATAATCAAAGTTACGGAATATTTTCCTTAACGACGCTACTATCCTTTAAAATTAAAATAGAAAAGTATCGCCCCCCCCCAAAAAAAGCGCTTCAATTCTTCCGCTGCAGCGGATTCTTTCATGTTGCAAAGTACTGCTCCGTCACCCCCCAAGTGTGTTCGCGGCGGCGAACCGCATGAAAGTTCTAATTGCCTCCAAAAAGATTCAGAAAGTAAACCAAAAGGCGGAAACTGTGGTGGTGAACACCCAGCTAATTATAAAGGCTGCCCTATGTTCCCAAACAACCCCATCCCGAAGCAAAGTCCTATGCAAACTCAGATTACCAAGGAAACTGAAAAAGAATTAGGTATTTCATCACTAAGTGGTGATCTAGCTAACTTGACTAAACTACTAAGTAATCTCAAAAAATTTCAAACTCCTTAGGAGAAGCTAATGTACTTATTTCCAATCTAAACGAAAATTTCTCAAACTTAACGTCCGGCAATTCTGCGGAGCTGATCCCGTAAGCGGGCTCACTCCCCCCTCAATGTTTGTAAACATTCTTGTTAACAAACATCCTAGATAACACACTTGTCCATTTTATGTCTATTTTTAATCCAACTCATCCATAATAGATCCATGTCTATACATAGACATCCATAAGACATCAATTTATGTACATTAGGGTAGATCGAATTTTTTTTTTTCGAAATATTTATCTCCCGAGGTCTCAAAAGTTGTAAATTGATATAAATAAGGCATGTGTAAAATTTGAATGTTCTACGACAACGTCTTGGTGTTGCGCATCGAGCTTGAAATCTAGAAATTTTTGAAATATGACTTTTTTTTAAAATCTACCCCAAAAAAATGCTTTTCCGAATTATTAGGCTCCAGAGGTTTTAGAAGTTGTAAATTGTTATGAATAAGACATATGCAAAATCTGGAGGGGCTGTTAGAACTTCTAAGAGTTGCACATTGAGCACATTGAAATCCATAAATATCTAAAAAAATATGCGTTTTTTGAAAAAAGCATATATAGAAAGTAAAAATTATATTTTTTAATGAATTAGTCCCGTTGAAAAATAGTAACGTTCGCATCTCATCTCTAGTACAACCACAATCGTAACTCCATTACCCAGGACCACCTCGTTGATTTGCCTAATATCCGAGTCCTGCCCGTGTCAGCCCAATAAGTACCCAATTATTGGAGCATGCGTTTTAATGAGTAATGTAAAGATCGACTTCAAATTAAACCGTGGCATTTTATGTCCAGTGTAATAATCTAGATCGTATGAAACCGCCATCTGATAGATGGATAGACAAATTTCGGAGTGGCTGTTTGCTGGTGTGAAGTTGGCAAATACAACTTTGCAAAGATTTTGTTAGTTAGAGGACTGCGTTTCTAGATTTCGGATGACGCTTTTGTTCTTTCCAGAATTCGATGATTCGCCACCACCACCAATGTATGTGAGGGTCCTAAGATCAATGGATTTCGTGTCCAACTCTCCCAAATTTCCAGTGAAATTCTAAAAAATCAGATGGCGACACATCGCCAGATTAGATTATCAGCGAGATATGTTATTTGTGGCAAACACTTGGGTACAATTTTCCCTCAACAAATTTTTCTATGTACGTGTTTCTGTTCTTCCTCCTATGAAACATAATCCAAAGAAATTTTTAAAGTATCTTTTCCTTTTCTTTCTGTAATTCACTGAGTCATCCGAGCCGTCCTCTATTATATGGGTCGGAAATCAGTTGAGAAGGTTTCTCTCCATCTGCATTCCTTCCGCTTTCTAGGCTGTGAAATAAAGGTGATACCAGAGTTGCCGCTTCCCAGTCCGTAATAACTTAGTGTCGCAGACTTGTGAAAGCACCGAGATTTTTATTCTAACTTGGTCGTTTTTGAACGCATTTTTCAAAGTGGCGGTAGATAGGCATTCAGCATTTTCTTCAGTCTTTCGTACTTCTCTTTCGTTATTTTCTCTTTCCAAATCGATAACTAAAGTTGGAGACATACACTGGATATTGGAATTTTCACCTCTTTCTCCAACGATCTCGAAATTTCTCTTTCCAACCTTTCAACCTTTCTCCATAAACTTCTCTTCTTTTCAGTTCCTCCGATTGTCACGTATCTTGCTTCCCTCTGGTCTGCCAATGACTCGCCGTTCTGTATAAGGTATATGAACTTCTCCGAGCCACACCTGCTCCGGGAAAAGTCAGTATATTTGGAAGTTGCGATATTCAATAGCGGCGCAAGAGAGTTTTTCCCACTATTTCATAAACAATTCCTTATGTCCGTCTCTAACGTACGATTTATTTAGTTGCTGAACTTGCTCACGACCTTTACTAACTATCTTTTGAATTCTTTGGATTGACACAGTGGGGATACTAGCCTTGATCCAAATTTCCTGTATTTTGATCTCCACAACTAAGGTTATTTCTCCTTCCGGTGGATCCTGCCCTTTACTCAGAATTTTTTCTTCTCAAGTACAAAATAGTAATATAGAAGTACGTCTCCTCAGGTTGGTAACTTGGTACAAGGTAATTCTTTCGATATTCCCAGCTCTCCTGAGAACGCCGATTTTGTTCAATATTTTGTAGCAGCGAGTTTCACTTTATTCAGGATCGTATCAGTGCAAGACAATCACCCCTTAGTTTTTTTAGACTAAACTGAAAACACCATCTATATGAAACGTCAAACTAAATGCCTGTTTCATCAAAATATCTCGTGTCTGGTTTAACCGAACGCATGTGCATCAAAATCACTCTGCAGGCGAACCGAACCGGCGATAGTTTAGAGCATAGTTTGCGTACTCTGCCCAAGACAAAACGATAGCATAACGTGTGCATTGTATCAAACTATTTGTAAAGCCATTTTTGCGATTTACCGAGCTTCTCTGAATATCTTAACATACAAAAGGACCGAATTATTTTTAAGCAATGAAATTTGCTTTCTACATATGTGTTTTTGAAAAAATTAATTTTCAATTATAGATTTCAAGCTCGATGTACAACCCCTAGAAATTGTCGTAGCCCCTCCAGATTTTGCATACGTCTTATTCATAACAATATACAACTACTAGAACCTCGGGAGCCTGATAATTCGGAAAAGAATTTTTTTGGTCGATTTTTTTAAAGTAGTCATATTTGTCAAAATTTTTAGATTTCAAGCTCCATGCGCAATCCCAAGAAGTTGTCGTAGAACATTCAAATTTTACACACGTCTTATTCATATCAGTATACAACTTTTGAAATCTCAGGACATGAAGATTTCGAAAAAAAATTTTTTTCGATCCACTCTAATGTACACACAAAGAATTTAAAACATTGTTAATTGAGAATTGCATGAAAGTGGTCTTCAGCGAAATTATCAACTGTGTTGAAGCGAATTTGTCTGCAGAGGATCATTTTGTTAGTGACAATGTCGCCCCATTTCTGCCATGGGCTGTGTGTTATACAAAGTTATAATCCAATTGATATTGTTCCTTATGCACAACCAAGATTTAATTCTGCATAACAATGACAGATATTTAGTTTTAATTTTTTTTTAAAACTGAATATATAACAGAACAAATTCTTTCAATGTTGTTTCCAATTGTATAGCTAGAAAAAAGTCAGCTTTTTCGGAACGAATTTCTTTGGTTTCACGTTTTTGTTTCTCGAAAAAAGGAAACAACTTCAAAAATATCTAGTGCCGAGGATTTTACAACTTAATTTTTGTGCAGTACGACTTTGCAGAAAAGAACCGAAAGCGAACTGCAATTCAACTTTAACCGATGGCAGCGACTGTTACGAGTGCAATTTATTTTAACCGAAAGAGAACTGCAAGGCGTTGAGAAATCTTCATAATTGAACGCAATTCTCCAGGCATTTGTTCATTCGTACTTATCAGAATCCGTAAATTTTACCGATTATCCAATAAAGCTGGCCCCAGTATACATATGATAGCCTCAATCCAATTATTCTACTCTTTCGCAGTTGTCGTTAAAATGTGTCCGAAAGTAAAACCATTTGAACAAAGCGCTAGAAATTTAGATATTGTAAAATTAAGTTAATGCAAGAACGATCTATAAAAATTTCAATCTTATGCCACTCCGCGCACAAATATTTTAAACATTCACCTAAAATTTGAAGTTGCTTCTATATCAAGAATAGCAGTTTTATCGAATTGACTAGAGCCTTTAAAAAATCCGAAATAGTTTCTGAAGAATGCAGCCACAAATTCTCACAAAAACAAGTTCAGGCGGGTAACATGACTATAAATTTAGCTATTTTCAACTTCGCTAAGCTACACAAAAAAAAAATCTTACAACATATTTAAAAAAATTTTTGAAAATATTTTGCACAGGACTACCCCAGAGTTGCTAGATTGTTGTCCCCCCTTTTGAAAACATTGAAACTGATGAATCATGACTTTAATTATGATCATTTTACCCCACAGTTTGGGGCAAAAATATTAGATTAAAGAATCCTAGAAAATTATTCTTATGAATATGATCACCTGGAAAATAAATATCTACTCAATGAAACCGTTTTAAACGGATTGTTTGGCTACCAGAAGTGTAAAAGTACAATGCCCTACTAACAAACTTTGTTACATCCTGTATTTGACATATCTGTTCAGTTTGAACTTCATTTACGTAATCTTTTCTTGAAATGTATATTTCCAAATTAGATTTTTCAAGGTATTTAATTGCAAAAAAACGCCTTTTCTTTAGACAAAATCGCAAACTTTAATAGAATTTTTAACCACAGTACTTAGCCAGCAGCTATTTTCTCCGAAAGAGGTGTTATGGTCAGACCATGTTTAACACTTCCATTTTTTTTTAAATTTGAAGAGTGACTTTCTTCACAGAACTTTAAGATTAGTATGCTTTATTTCATGCCAGCATGCTTTCCTTTCAAACGTGCTGCAAATATACTCTGTTAGCGCCCATTTATAAATGTACGATATCTTAAGTTTTGGGCATTTTTTTCATTTTAAGGTAAACACTTTTTATTCACTGCCATTACTATTTAATCTTATAAAATACATTGCAGATTGAAAAACAGAAACCCAAAATGATACACAGCCTTAAAATACAAGCCCAATATTATCATTTTACCCCGCTTTAAGCTACTCTAAGATTAAAAATATGAATACAACTTGTTGCAGAAATATATTTCGTAAGAATGATAGCGTTCGTATCAAAATTTCTAGAACTTCTAATCCCAAAAATGCTACTGCAAAGTAAATTTTAAATTTCAATAGAGTCGAACTTTAAACCAAGTGTTGCCATTACATACTAAAAGTGTCACGAAAATCAAATAAATTGATTTAAAATTATTGCTTACGATGTAAATGAACTGAACAAATTGACATGTCAACAAACCTATGCATTTGATACTTGTCTCTTTTCTGTAGACTTCATTTTACCCCAACTAACCCTTACTCTGAACATACTAGCTATGTTTCGAAATATGATCTGAAAGAATGAATGATATTTTTGAATTCAAGACACTTTAAATATGAACAAAATTTTTTATTAAAATAATTTGCAAAAAATACATCATGAAATACGAATTTTAACAATGGATACATATTCCATAATTACAAATTCTATCATTTTTCAATGACTCCCTAATTACACAATAAGTGCAACTAAGCGATTCTCACAAAACATCGATTTCACTTTATACATTTACTATGCACATGTACGTTCGGCTCAATACGACCCGAACATGAATACTAACTACAGCAATTTAATTTTACAAAATTATAAACTATTCATCTTAAAATAATTTCTTCAAAAGAAAAAACATACTATATATTTGAAAAATAATACAACAAACAAAACATGAGTATATTAAGGAAACTTTCTTTTTAAATCGTAACTCTTTATTAACAGAGACAAATTTACGTAGCTTGCAAATATGTTCGCTACAAATTTGCAGAATAGATTTTTTTTTTTTTTTTTTTTTAATCATTGCTGGATGAACAAAATCTGCATCTGGCACTTTTGTTTCCCCCTCTGACTTAACTATTAACAGTCATGGTAACTCATTTTGCCGCTTACCCTGTATTCTTTCAACTATTACGTGAATCTTCAGTTCAAGGGAGACATTGTCTTGCTTTAATAAATGGATTTTCTGTGCTGGCCAAACAGACCAGAATAGAACAGCAGGGTTATAAAATAGTGGCGAATTTTAAGATTTCTTAGAAAGCTAAAAGCTATCTTTAAAAATAAAAGGTTCGAGAAATCACTAACAAAACACGTGCGTATACACAATTGTGATCCAAATTTAAGATTGCACATTAGTAACTTTATACCTTGCTCATATCATGAAGGAAAAAGTTTTACTGCAACACTTACTTGTTTTGAATATTGCTACTTTAACGTAAGACTACAGCCGAACCTTTTAAAATGAATCTGCATGCTACACTACACAATACTACACTACACTACACTACACAGCTCGTATGCAAACAGAAATTTTTATACAATATCTAAAGTAATTGCAATAAATATTTTCTGACGAGATTTATAAAAAGTAAACATAAGTGATTAAAATATCTTTAAGAAAATTTGTGTGCTGTGGGGGTGGGTGGATGCAGCTGTATATTTTCCTTCCAAGTATTTAAATACTTTTCGAAATATTCAAATAGATTAAGATATTTAGTACGTAAATGATTCATCAGTAACTTTAACTAAAAAATTCTAATGAAAGTTTTACAAAATGTTCAAGACAGAAATTATGCTCGTAAGCAGCTGCAAACGATAATTTTATATTCTCAAAATTGTATTTTTTGGGCATTGTGCCACAGTACGTTTGCGATACGTTAGGAAGATTTGAAATAGTTTCTTTGTGACGTAATATTAATGCATATAAACATTTCAAATTTATTATACTCAATTCTCAAAATCACGCTAAAAACTTTACCTTTTGTATTTGGGGATTCTACCAGCAGAGAATTTCAGCCAAAAATTTGCCTTGGCTTAGAAACAGAGCAAGTAAATCCGATGGGTAATATTTATGTAACGCTGCACGCGAAACTACAAATAAGATCTTTTTACTTAAAAAGTTTATATGAAGAATTTTTGCACGAGACCTGAATATTAGCAAAAGCTTTCTGGACTGGTTATGAAATATCTAAGCTTTAAAAATCCGACTTTAAAGCTTTTAAAGATATCAAATGAAGCTTTAAAAAGCGACATTAAGACTTAAAGATATCAAATGAAAAAAAATTGTCAATTTTCGTTGGCACCTCATTAAAAAAAAGGCACTTGTCCACAAATTTAATCCTTTTTCAGGTGTAGAATGAACTTCAAGTTAAATACTTTAAAATTTATTGATAACCCGATGGTTGAACCTAAAGAGTTTAGATAAAAGGCACCCAGGCTCAACCAAAACCCTGTCATCGTCGCAGCGACATGATGCACTTTCTGTGACAACATCCCTTCTCCGCTTTGGTCGTTGAATACTCCGCTAAAGCTCAGCGTTGCGGGGGCCCCCAGTGGCAGCGCTGAGCCAGTCAAAGCATTCGAAGACCGAAGTGGGGAAGTAACGCCACCACAGAAAGGCAGTCTCCGCCATCACTTCTTTGCAAATGATAGTTAGCAGGCTGAAGATTATAAGAGCTGGCGTTCACCAAAAACCAAATAAGGAACGGGGATCCAAGTGGAAATATACCTATTTAATGATTGAAGGTATTCCTCTGTCAACACTACAGTGCATAGTGTAGCCAATTGGTTGCACTCATTTTTCCCGTAATAAAGAAAATTTTGAAATGTTTGTCTAAAATATGTATTTAAAATAAATAAGACATTATGGGAATTAAGTCTTATTTTTTTTTTTTTAATTTATGGCAATATTTTTTTTGAGCAAACAAGCATGAATTCATAGCGTGTGCGTCCAGTTCCCCGATGCCTTTTTTTTGCCAAATTTTTGAATGCTCGTAATTTTTATTGCTAAATGAAAAATTCAAAGCTTAAAAAATGGTAAGTATATGACTCAATAAAAAAAGGATTGAGCTGTGTTAATTTTACGAGATTTACAGGGTAGCAATTTAATTTTTCGATTTGGAACATTTTTTAAATAATTTTTCTGGGTATACATGAATATGTTTAAATATTTTTCCTAGTATAAGTAAGTCCAAATGAAATTACCATTTTATTATCAGGTCATTTTAAAAAATCATGACCTAAAAAATCATTGTAGGGCTAATGAGATAATCATGTCTTTCGAAAAATCCTTTTCGGAACACTATTAAGGGTTTTAAAAACCGATGTTTCTTCACAAGATTTACTATACAGTAATTGGTTATAAAGCTGTATAAATTCCAAAATTTGGAAATTCTTAAGTTTTACAGAATGCTCCACTCTTTGAAAAATTTTCTTTGGAGAAAACGGTGGCCATTAAAAAACTTCGAGTGTAATGCAGCTTACAGAATCTTACATGATGCAATTACTTAAATTGTAGCCCAATATTGAGGCAAATTTTGTTTCTTCGACATACACAAAAAAGGTGCGTCGATAAAAAAAGGGGGCTCGATAAGGTGCGTCGATATAGAAGATGGCAACGCGTCCATCATTCAGAAACTAATTTTCAAAATTATGGGCTCTCCTCTTCAACCCCACTAACAGTGCTCAACTTTGTTGAGCTTGTAGATTGGAGCAGATATACAACAAACCCACTATTTTATTTCAATTTGGTAAAAGTATTATTTTCGCAATTTTTAGTCAAGTTCTCGTCAGCTTAATAACTTACTCAGTTAACTCCCTCATTAATTCTCTTAAAAATCAATTTTTAAAACCATGGGAAAGTTTTAGTTTGACAATAATGCCTTAAAATATAAACCATTTTTCAAATCAGGATAAGCTGAACACGTTACAATAGATGTATGACTATTGCACAACATTTGGCAAGCATTTCTTGCTTAAATACTGGAGGTGAAAGCTATAGCACTGAATATCTGTAACAATTTCGTGAGGACAAAACTATTAGGACTAAATGTTAAAGTTATTTCGAATGTCATCAGCAAGAAATTGGCATAAGTAGATATTCCTTTTTTTTTAAAAACGAGGCAAAAGTTCTTGGTTGTGCAGAAACTTACGATAGTGCAAATTCATTCTCAGTATCTTTAGAATAGTTACATTTTTACACAGACTATAGTTATTGCAATAGATAAAAATTATTTTAACAGCAGATTTATAAAAGATCTCCGTTAACCATTTGAAGGACAGGAATACATGCAACATGTTACAAAAACATGAAGTTAAAATCGTAGCTTTCGGAACTATAATGCTCTTTTGGCCTATTTTTTTGAATTTATGGATTATCCTTTAACATTCGCTAAGAAAATTGTCAGACCAATATCTTTCAACAAGCCAAGTTCCGAAAGAAAATAAGTTGATCATTCAAGCAATCAAAACTTAAAATCTAACAGCTTCTATAGGCAGTCGAAAGCTAATATTTAACCGCCAGTTTTCTTTCAAACTTACAGATAAAGAGGAATGCTAGAAGTCATTAGTTTAGGAGCTATGCCTTTTATAAAATTAACATGTTTACCAAACAATCTGAAAATTAGCCAGTTCATTCCTGAAATAAACTACGCGTAACTGGATATATTATATTCCAGGGCCTTCAAATGGTTAAACATACAGTTTTATTCGAGAGATATACAGTTATATCATATACAAAAGCTAGTATTCCCTGGGGGGGGGGAATAGAGGGATAGCTACCTTTTCCATTGCAGGGCCACATACCTTCTGAAGCCGTCAAATAGTTAGAAAATTTCCCTGGTATGAAAATATTCAGAACCATTTTAAACTTGCAATTGAAAAATTTAATGTAAATTGTAAGAACCATCACTAAACAGCTACAGTTAAAGTTCAAATATTTTAGGTACTTTTTTATTTTACGCTCTTATCTTTGAAGTAACACAAAATTAACAATTATCTTTTGTAAGTATAAATCATTTTCTTCAAAAATATGTAGTGATCAATTTTGATTTTATTGAAGAATTTTCTTCGGAGCAAAGTTTTTAGCCATTTTAAATCGGTTTTTCCCTAACAACGCAAACAAACCCGATGCATATTTTGCTTGTATTGCTGAAATCAAAGCTGCAGACAAAAATGTTTTTTAAGTACATAATATAATTTTCTTTAATTGTTGCAAGAACAGTAAAACAATTAAGATTTCTAAACTACTAAAATTTTTTAGAAATTGAAAATGACAATGTTTTGCTGGTATCACTCAAAAACGTTCCTCACTCTTAACAAGTTTAAATCATTCTTTACGAAATTTTAAAAGAAGCAATTTCTTCCAGAAAAACTTAGTTCAGAAGAGTCAAGCTTGGCCATTTATTTTTAATGTTTCACTAGAATAAA
>JAWZYV010002785.1:0-13678 GCA_038373885.1 Cheiracanthium punctorium
ATTGCCCAATCAATCAATATAATTGCAATGAGGAATACTCAAATGAACAAAATAATAAGAATACACTATAGATTTAAATTTGTTCAAAATGTTAACAATTATTAGCACTCAGTATTTGTTAAGGAAAAAAAAAATTCAGTTGTGCAGACACTAAGAACAAACTTTCTTGATAAAATTGTACGTTGAATGTGGCAGCGGTGAAAAGTGTAAAACAATTTTCCGAATTTCAAAGGTACAGCATTCTCCTAAGTAATCGGAATTAATCGTCACAGAAAGGTGTGTAGAGTTCTGAAAAACTTGGATGACCAAAGATTTTTCAAAAAAATTTATAGTACAGCAAGTATGTACAATAAAACATAACAGATTATTAGTACTGGATACACAAAATGTTAAACTTAGAAATATATATAAATTAAACTACAAATTTTCCTCACATCCTCTATGTTGCCACACCTGAGAGACAAATTTGGAGTAAATTTAAATAATTAAATGATCATTCATTTTTTAAATTGTTCAGTTGTCCCAATCCTAAGGATCAAATATTTTTTCTTTCAGCAGCGAAGGCAGGAAGATTCACAGACAATAGCAGACAGAAAATGTTTATGTGTACATGGGTATGCGAGAAGAGTATTTCTCCAAAATTTATATCATTTCATCTGATCAGTATTATTTTATAAGAAAGATTCTCTCTATTTTCCCCAATCTGAATTACCAAGAAAGCACTGTACTTACATATACTTGACCATCAATTTTTCAATAAATAAAATTATAGAATTCATTAGAGTTAAAAAATAAAAATAATCAATCCAGATTAATAAGAAAAAGGAAGGAAATTTATTTAACATAAACAGAATCTTCTGAATTTCAAAATAACTATTTAGTCTAATTGAATCAGTCTAATTGGAGATATCTCTATACTTTATTCTCTCTTCCTAAAAAGTAAAATAAAGAACAGTAAGAAACAGATACACAGTTTTACTACAAAAGAAACAACATTACAAATTAATTTTCAGTTAAATTTAAATTAGTGATTTTTTTTAAAAGATATTTTTACTGAAAGATCTTATACATGGATGTGCCAGCCTGAAAATTAAATTTTGGAGCAAAGAAAAAGAAATTGGTTGGAGCAATTTTGAGCAGGAAAAAGAAGAATTTTGAGCAAGAAAAAGTCACTTTTGGAACACAAGAATGTCAATTTTGAAATACAAAATTTATTTTGGAGTTAAAGGGAAAAGTCATTAAAGAATGCCAATCTAAAAAAATGAAAATTAAGGAGGTTCTTAAAAAACTCTTAGCTAATAACAAAAATCAGCTTTTTTTTAGAGTCAGAAGCTTCTGGAAATAAATAAAAAATTCAGTTGCTTTATACATTGCTATACAAAATATCTATTTTAAATCAAAAATACAGTATTTACTAAACTATATTAACCCAGTTAAAATTTTTTATTTGGGAATACCTTATTCCCCCGTACACGATATATATTTCGGTTACACACATAACCATCTTCAGTCGTTTCTGGAGCTCTCACTAATGGCGGCTTCTTTTTATATCTTCGTCGTTCTTCTTCTTGAAAGTTCGATGCATGACGTCGTCCCATGATTGGTCGATTGTATGAAGCGTATCGTTGATGCTGCCCTCAGTCGTCAATATTTCTAAGCTCTCACGAATGTAGGCATATATACTATTTTTAAAGTTGGCTATTTTTTTAATATTTTTAAAATCAATGGTAATGGGCTCTTTCAAAGCAAGACGGGCTAGGGCGGTACTTTGTTTCTGGAGGTTAATGTCTTTAAAATGTTCGTTTTTTCGTTCTTTAATTTTCCTTTTAGTAACGCCGATGTAGCAATTTTCTTTATTAGTATCGTTTGACATAAAATTAATTTTATAGATCCCTGCGGTTTCGATGGGGTTGATTGGGTCTTTTTCCGATCTAATGCGCTGAAAGATTGTTTTATTAGGTTTAATAGGAATACGGATGTTCTTTTTACTGGCGATATTAGAAAGTTTATTGGCTATCCCTCGGCTAAAGGGGATAGCGGTAGTAAAACGTGGTTTATCTTTTTGACGGTTGTCTATAACATTTAATTTACGTTGCCTAGCTTTGAAAACTTTGTCGAAAATTTCTCGAGGGTAGTGGGCGTCTTGACATTGTTTCTTTATGAAAGCAATTTCTTTTTGAAGGAGGTCGTCGTTAGAACACACTTTGAAAGCGCGGTCGATATAGGAACGAATAGCAGCAATTTTATAGTTGAAAGGGGTTTTAGATTTAAAATTTACTATATTAGTATTACAAGTAGGTTTTCGAAAAATGGTGGTCTCAATGAGATTATTGTTTCTGGTTATGTTCACATCTAAGTAATTGAGGCTATTATTGATTTCTTTTTCGTAGGTAAATTTAATGTTCGGGTCTATGGCATTAAGTTGATTGATCAAATTATTTTCTTCATTATTGTGGGTGGTAAGGATAGCGAAGATATCGTCGACATAGCGAAGCCAAAGTTTGATGGTATTATTGTGTGTCTGTTTAATCTGTTCTTCAAGGATTCTCATTTTCCAGTCGGCAATTATTCCGGATATGGGGGAGCCCATGGGGACTCCTTTTATTTGTTGGTAGAAGTGATTATTATATTGAAAATATGAGTTATTTAAAATTAGATTTATAGCACTAGTTAGGGTGTTAATTATGTCTATATCTTTAAAACTACTTTGAATTTGTTTGTTAATAATTTGGTTCATTTCCTTAATATCTATTGACGGGTATAGATTTACAACATCGAAACTTACCATAATATCGTTTTCATCAAGTTTATAATCGCGGATGTTTTTGATGAAATCGTCGGTGGAAGTTAGAGTGCTGTTAGATGGGGGTATAATTTCTTGCAGAATATCTTTCATATATTTTTCAAGAGTGTAGGTGGGGCCTTCACATTTGCTCACGATTGGGCGAAGGGAGGGGGGATTTTTATGATCTTTAAATTTAGCGAAAATCCGTGGGGCGAAATTAGCGGTATTGTTATAGTTCGGACCTTTCTGATCCGGCCAGGTACCGTTTTTTATTAAAGTTTTTAGTTTATTATTGATTTTCGTGGTGGGGTCTTTGGAAGATGTAAAACGTTTAGACGATTGATGTTGTTCCATTTTTCATGGTAAACTATTTATCTAGAAAAAAAATCATTCATGTCATGAAAAAGCTTAAGCAACACGATCGTTTATTCTTATGCTCTGACAAGTTTTGAAAGATTGTTTATCTTTTCTTTAGATCGAAGAAGATTACCATGAAAAACTGGAACAAACCATCAATAGTCTAAACGTTTTACATCTTCCAAAGACCCCACCACGAAAATCAATAATAAACTAAAAACTTTAATAAAAAACGGTACCTGGCCGGATCAGAAAGGTCCGAACTATAACAATACCGCTAATTTCGCCCCACGGATTTTCGCTAAATTTAAAGATCATAAAAATCCCCCTCCCTTCGCCCAATCGTGAGCAAATGTGAAGGCCCCACCTACACTCTTGAAAAATATATGAAAGATATTCTGCAAGAAATTATACCCCCATCTAACAGCACTCTAACTTCCACCGACGATTTCATTAAAAACATCCGCGATTATAAACTTGATGAAAACGATATTATGGTAAGTTTCGATGTCGTAAATCTATACCCGTCAATAGATATTAAGGAAATGAACCAAATTATTAACAAACAAATTCAAAGTAGTTTTAAAGATATAGACATAATTAACACCCTAACTAGTGCTATAAATCTAATTTTAAATAACTCATATTTTCAATATAATAATCACTTCTACCAACAAATAAAAGGAGTCCCCATGGGCTCCCCCATATCCGGAATAATTGCCGACTGGAAAATGAGAATCCTTGAAGAACAGATTAAACAGACACACAATAATACCATCAAACTTTGGCTTCGCTATGTCGACGATATCTTCGCTATCCTTACCACCCACAATAATGAAGAAAATAATTTGATCAATCAACTTAATGCCATAGACCCGAACATTAAATTTACCTACGAAAAAGAAATCAATAATAGCCTCAATTACTTAGATGTGAACATAACCAGAAACAATAATCTCATTGAGACCACCATTTTTCGAAAACCTACTTGTAATACTAATATAGTAAATTTTAAATCTAAAACCCCTTTCAACTATAAAATTGCTGCTATTCGTTCCTATATCGACCGCGCTTTCAAAGTGTGTTCTAACGACGACCTCCTTCAAAAAGAAATTGCTTTCATAAAGAAACAATGTCAAGACGCCCACTACCCTCGAGAAATTTTCGACAAAGTTTTCAAAGCTAGGCAACGTAAATTAAATGTTATAGACAACCGTCAAAAAGATAAACCACGTTTTACTACCGCTATCCCCTTTAGCCGAGGGATAGCCAATAAACTTTCTAATATCGCCAGTAAAAAGAACATCCGTATTCCTATTAAACCTAATAAAACAATCTTTCAGCGCATTAGATCGGAAAAAGACCCAATCAACCCCATCGAAACCGCAGGGATCTATAAAATTAATTTTATGTCAAACGATACTAATAAAGAAAATTGCTACATCGGCGTTACTAAAAGGAAAATTAAAGAACGAAAAAACGAACATTTTAAAGACATTAACCTCCAGAAACAAAGTACCGCCCTAGCCCGTCTTGCTTTGAAAGAGCCCATTACCATTGATTTTAAAAATATTAAAAAAATAGCCAACTTTAAAAATAGTATATATGCCTACATTCGTGAGAGCTTAGAAATATTGACGACAGAGGGCAGCATCAACGATACGCTTCATACAATCGACCAATCATGGGACGACGTCATGCATCGAACTTTCAAGAAGAAGAACGACGAAGATATAAAAAGAAGCCGCCATTAGTGAGAGCTCCAGAAACGACTGAAGATGGTTATGTGTGTAACCGAAATATATATTGTGTACGGGGGAATAAGGTATTCCCAAATAAAAAATTTTAACTAATTAATCCGCCGTATTAAGTAATGTTTTATGTGTCTTTATTATATTAACCCATTTATGCTTAGTGTCCCTTTTTTGTGACAGCATTTTTGCTATCAGTCAAAAGCATTATTTGTTTTTCCTATCCTTTATTCATGAGTATTGAGCCTCAACTCCACAAAATATTTTAACACGACCCAATAGGATGTTGACATTTCAATTTTTATACAGACTGATTTTAAAAGAAAATATCCCTTATTCAAGAAGTTGACATCAGAAATTTATCTATTATTGCTGGGATTAGCAAAAATCTAAGAAAGTCGCAAAAATATCTGGGCACAAATGGGTTAGCTACCATCAGCAACTTTGGCTGGTAACAATGAATTTGGCAAGTAATAAAAAATTTCGTAACAAAAAATTACCTATTTATATAAAATTAAATTTGAAACAGAGGTCAATTTTTACTCTTAAGGCATTTGAGGTTTAAATAAAGGGATGCCAAAGATAAAATATTCGTTTTTAAGATCAATAGAGGAAGGTTGAAATTAGAATGCTGAGAAAGTGTGATGATTTTTGTAAAAATTTGGGAGATTTTACAGACGTTTTCAATGTATATGGAAAAATTAAAAATGTAGCAGTTTTGCTGAATTTGGAGCAAAAATGTCCAAAAGCTATCTTTTTATAGCAGATTGGAGCATCAGGATTGATTTGGCACAATTTGGAACAATTCGAGCAGCTGGCACATCCCTGCTTATATTTTATACACTGTGTCCTGAAAGTTCCTCAACTGACAACAAATACTACTTTGATATTTATTTCGTACAATTTAAATTCAAAATAGGATTCAAGCAATTCTCTGATTATGCGACACTCATTTTACTACGAAGAACAAAACAATTAATTTTATTCACGTACAACTTCAGTGCAAAAAGAACCAAACTATTACAACTAATATTTGATGTAAGAACTAGGAGATTAAAAAAATAATTTTTTAAAAATACTAAATTACTATATATATGTTTTCTGTTTAGATATTATCTATGAACCTTTTACTTGAAAAAATATACATAAATGGCAGCAAAAACACAAATATGTATATGAAACTATCTAGAGTCACTTTCTGAGCAGTCATTAGCCATATTTGCTGTTTAAACAAATGTAACTAAGTAATTTTTATTTACAAATAAAATATATTTTTGTGTGTTTGCACCACACTTAGGTAGATTTTATTAGGTATGTTTAAACTTTTGTTAAAATCATGTTCACTTATGCAAACTTTCTTTCCCAGTTTAAAACATGCTTTTTCCAATAATTTCTGATTATACATTATTCTTCATAGATTTAAATAGTTTCCTAGGAATAAGAACAGTTTGAAGTTTACAATTAAAAAAATTTTTTAAATATATATTCAAAGTACTTTTTAAAAAATCATGAGAAAGAAAGCAAACCTTCAGACCTGAAAATTTAAAAATTGTATATAGTTAATTTTAAGCAGAATAAACTCAGTTTCTTACTTAACCCTCTCGTCACCCTGAACCTCATATGAGGCTCCTATTTCAAATAGCAATATTTAGAGAGAAAACAATTGAATTTAGTATTTTTTTCTTTCGGTGATATCAATATAATTTTAAAAACAGGTAAAAAACACATTAAAATCCGTATGTAGCACTATCGGTGGCAGCCACCACCTTCTTCAGCACTGGTCTTGGTTCCAAATGGCTCCCTTGGCTCTCTTCCTCAGCAGGGCGTTCCACCCAGGATCGATCTGCGCATGCATCATATCCTTCACAGCGCCATCTGTGGTCATAATCTGTAGGGCCTCCATATTTAGGGCATAATGACTGTTTTTGTAATTGGCGAGTTTTTGGCTATTGTTAAAGTTGATTTCTATGGGGTGTTCCTGGGCTATTTTTGCAAGGGCAGTAGTGGTTTTATTGAATTTAATGTCAGTTTGATGTTCCTTTTTTCGGTCTTTGATTTTTCGTTTTGTCATTCCAATATAGCAGCCCTGTTTATTGGTACTATTGTCTGTAAAGCTTAGTTTATAAATACCGGCAGTTTCATCAGGATTTATATTATCTTTGTCACTGCGAATGCGTTTGAAAATATTTTGATTGAGTTTTATTGGGATTTTGATATTTTTCTTTGCAGCTTCATTTGTGATTTTTAGGGCGGCTCCCCTGCAGTAGGGAATGGCATTGCAGGGTGAGTAGTCAAATTTCAATTGAAAAATCAAGCACTTTTAAGCACTTTATAAGCACACTTTTAAGAAAAATCAAGCACGTCATCATCAAATTTTTTAAGCAACAGATCAGTAGCGAAGCCAGGAATATTTGCAGGGGGTGGCTGAGAACTTAAAACTTAGAATGCAGTATAGCTTATAAAAATCAATAATATATATAAAGATATATTCTTTCTTTTTGAGGGGGGGGGGTGCCCCCCCCATTTTGGCCTAAAAAAGTTTGCATATAAAAATGAGTAAGTAAAGGAAGAAAATTTTTAAAAATCCTAAACCGAGTTTAAAATCTTTGAAGTTGGAAAAACACACTACAGAAAAAATAAATAAATTGGCTTGGGTCTTCATTTGAACCTCAAATTCCTGAAATCAAGAGGAACTTTCAAATACACTATCATAGGAATCTGAAAAAGCTTTTGAAATTATTCACGAATACGTAATTTTCTCCAAATCCTATGTTCACTCATTTCGGGATTGCTGCAGCCCCATCAGCAACACTCTCGCTACACCCCTGCAACAGATGAAAACAATTTAAGCTTACTTCAGGGATGCTACAGCTAAAACCCCAGTTTGTCTCAGCATCGTCTCAATCAAAATCCCTTTTTGTCTCAATTAAAATTTCTTTTTGTCTCAGTATGTCTCAACTGAAATTCATTTTTTTCTTTCAAGTCTGTCTCTCTCAACTAATTTCATTTATTTTATCTCTCTCTACTTATCTCTAAAAGAAAATTTTTTAATCTGTTTCCCCCTTCAGCTTCTCCAAGCTCTTTTGCAATGGCCTGAATTTTTTGGGTGGCCACCTCATTTTTTAGTGGAACAAGCCTGAAATCATAATTGCAACTGCATTTTACACATGCTTGGTTTCAATGAAATTATCATTAAGATGCCAAATTTAAAAAGTCTTGCGTAAAATCGTAAAAATCGGTGGAAATGTAAAAAAACGGGAGTTTCACGTAAAATTGTAAAAATCGGTGAAAAAGTGCAAATTTCAAAATTACTAATATAATTTACGGAAGAAACGCCGAATCCACGATCTCTCCCCCCCCCCCCTACCACTGAAAAAAAAAAAGCATCGACCTGGGATATATTTCGTGAGCGGGGGGAGAATAAATGGTGAAAATATCTCCTTTTATCCCCCTTCCCATATAATGTTTTTAAGTATTTACCGCTATTTTACGAAGCTTACGATTTCCATTTTCGAATTAATCAGTGTCTGATTTCATATAAAACATATCAATTTTTATATTCACAAAGGCGAATTTCTAGAAATAAATAAATAACTTGTAAAAAACTTCTTGCATTCGCTAAAAGTTCGGAAGCGAGCCGATGAGAGGCTCCAGTCAAATGTAAACATTTTTTTTTCTCCCCGTGGACGGCCAGCTGTTGATTATGTAGTGAGCGTGCTTCAGCAAATTGTTTGTTTTAAGCTTTGTATGTTTCTATTCATTTATTACTTTTGATATTTATAACATAGGGATTTATTTTAAAAGCACTCAGCGTTTCCCGAGCTTGCCAGTTACTCATAGTTGATTTTTTATCGTAATAATATCATAAGGCAGTGTTTATTCCGTAGAGTGCTCCTTCACAAGACGC
Organism: Cheiracanthium punctorium; assembly: GCA_038373885.1. Classification (NCBI taxonomy): domain Eukaryota; kingdom Metazoa; phylum Arthropoda; class Arachnida; order Araneae; family Cheiracanthiidae; genus Cheiracanthium; species Cheiracanthium punctorium. Next base: position 8,801 of record JAWZYV010002785.1, read on the forward strand.
AAAGCCACATGGCGAAAAAACATAAATAACTTATAGATAAACTTTTTTTTTTCTTTGGGGGAAGAGTAGAATGATTAAACTTGCATCAGGTGCAACAGACTAGTTTTGGTTGATATTCAGTATTTTAAGAACAACTAGGCCCGGACTGGCTCTTATGGCTGCAAGTGTGAGTCAGCATTACTATTGTCATGATCAACAGGGAACCACCTGCACCTGCTTTTAGGCACGCTCTTCCGGTTTCAAGAAGAATAAGCGATGGGATGGGAGGGAAAAGGTTGTTCTCGTTATCGGCGTAGTGTTTATAAAGGTTTCTGCCGGAAGCTGAGAAAAAAATAAGCACTTCCTTGCAAATTCAAGCACCTTAAGGGAATTTATGTAAAAAATAAGCACTTTCAAGAGTGCTTGAAAACAATTTTTAAAATCAAGCACCTTTTAAGCACTTTTCAAGGCGCTACGCACCCTGCATTGGTAAATTTTAGTTTTGGATTTTGATAGTTATTAATTTGTTCCAGTTTTTTTATTCTCTTTTTAAAAAGGCTTTTTACTATTGAATTTGGAAACCCTGCGTTTTTACATTGATTTTTGATAAACTGGAGTTCTTCTTGAGGAGTGTTTCATTTGAGCAAACGGTAATTGCGCGATTGACATAGGAACGTATGGCGGCTATTTTATATTTGTATGGAGTTTTTGAATTAAAGTGTACTATTTCGTTATTATTTGTGGCTTTTCTAAAAACTGTAGTATTAATATTATTCATCATATCTCTATTGATTTTGACATCCAGGTAGTTAATGGTGGCATTTTTCTCTATTTCAATGGTGAGTTGTATGTTATTGTCTATTGAGTTGATTTCTTTGTGGATATTATCAGTTTCATTTTTTGTTAACTATTGCGAAGATGTCGTCTACGTAGCGAAACCAAGTTTTTATGTGGTTGGATAATTTATCAAATATGGCCCTCTCCACTAGCCGCATTTGATAAATTATCCAACCACATAAAAACTTGGTTTCGCTACGTAGACGATATCTTCGCAATAGTTAACAAAAATGAAACTGATAATATCCTCAAAGAAATCAACTCAATAGACAATAACATACAACTCACCATTGAAATAGAGGAAAATGCCACCATTAACTACCTGGATGTCAAAATCAATAGAGATATGATGAATAATATTAATACTACAGTTTTTAGAAAAGCCACAAATAATAACGAAATAGTACACTTTAATTCAAAAACTCCATACAAATATAAAATAGCCGCCATACGTTCCTATGTCAATCGCGCAATTACCGTTTGCTCAAACGAAACACTCCTCAATGAAGAACTCCAGTTTATCAAAAATCAATGTAAAAACGCAGGGTATCCAAATTCAATAGTAAAAAGCCTTTTTAAAAAGAGAATCAAAAAACTGGAACAAATTAATAACTATCAAAATCCGAAACTAAAATTTACCAATGCCATTCCCTACTGCAGGGGAGCCGCCCTAAAAATCACAAATGAAGCTGCAAAGAAAAATATCAAAATCCCAATAAAACCCAATCAAAATATTTTCAAACGCATTCGCAGTGACAAAGATAATATAAATCCTGATGAAACCGCCGGTATTTATAAACTAAGCTTTACAGACAATAGTACCAATAAACAGGGCTGCTATATTGGAATGACAAAACGAAAAATCAAAGACCGAAAAAAGGAACATCAAACTGACATTAAATTCAATAAAACCACTACTGCCCTCGCAAAAATAGCCCAGGAACACCCCATAGAAATCAACTTTAACAATAGCCAAAAACTCGCCAATTACAAAAACAGTCATTATGCCCTAAATATGGAAGCCCTACAGATTATGACCACAGATGGCGCTGTGAATGATATGACGCATGCGCAGATCGATCCTGGGTGGAACGCCCTGCTGAGGAAGAGAGCTGGCCATTTGGAACCAAGACCTGTGCTGAAGAAGGTGGTGGCTGCCACCGATAGTGCTACATACGGATTTTAATGTGTTTTTAACCTGTTTTTAAATGATGTTAACGATCTGTCACTTTTGCTTTTAAATTAAATTGATATCAATATCATTAAATTCATGTAGAAAGTATATGAGGCTCTTAACTAGATGCATAAATCGTGCCTGGATGCAGTACTAGTCAATTTAGATAATTTTTTACAGTTTTCGCTTCATTGTTTTAGGAGAAAAAATTAACAAAATATTTACGCTGCTTTTTTACCATTTTTTTTTCTTTTTAAAGTAAGTATAGTTTTTTTCTTATTCCTCAACCTTTACCTAATATGTGCATCCTTTTAAGTTAATTTTAGCGTAACAAAATGCTTCGAAAATGCAGATATTATTAGTAGAAAAATTATCGACATTAATCGACATTAGAAAAAAATATTTTTGCATGGTTTATAATAGTATTTCAGATGCATTAAATGCTAGACGGATTTGTAATTCGGTGACGAGAGGGTTAAATAACTTAGCACAGTTTTTTAAATATATTTTTTGATTCAGTACTAAAAAATAACAATATAATAAAACAATTTACATAATCTGAAAACTAATCTATCTAGTTAACCACAAAAAGTCCTTCAAAATATATAATTTGTGTTCTGTACAATTGTAACTGATTTTTGTAAAAACTGATTTTGTGTGACTAGTAATTTTTTTTTTTTTTTAATGGCCAATTTAATTTCACTTCATAGGGTAATAGTAAAGTGTAAATGCAATGCTACACTCTAGAAGAGCATCCAATGATGCATGCTAGCAAGAAATGCTGATCAAAGAAGAGTTGCCTTTGTTGCATGTTTTTCACTGACTAAATAAAAATGGACAGGAAAAAGAAAAAAAGGGACACCTATACCTGATAAAATACTTCATCATAATAATTCATCATACATTGCCCCTCCCTTGAAATTTTTCTGTATTCAACAATGCATGAAGAACTTTTACCTGAACATAGGCTTCTCAGTGACGTCAGGTAACCATAATTCTGGCTTATCATAGCCCATTTCTTCTGGTGTCAGAACTCCAAGTTCATCCAAAGTTGGTCGAATTTCTTGTAACAAATAGGGATAGATTTCTTTCACATCGATTACCACACTTTTCCTAAAATATTTAATACAGTATTTAACTAACAAAAATTGCATGGATGGAATAAACCAAAAACTGAAATGGTAAAATGAAAGTTAAAATATTTTTACTATATTTTTATTAACTAGCTTTTTTATCTGTTAAGAAACGAATTTTACAGATTTTAAACTCCTCTTCCTGATGAGCTTGATTTGAAACTTTAATTAAAACTCAGAACTGGATGACAATGCAATATTTAACTGACTTACTTTCGTCTGTAAATGCATTTGTACCTTAGTTGGCAACAATTTTGCTAATGCAAATATCAGTGTAAATTTGGCACACACAAAAAAAACATTATTGTAAAAGAAATTTTCTGTCATGTAAAAATCATCAGGTACAGCCAACATATTATGCACCCTTATAATGTAATCAGTACATAATACTATCCTATCTAGATACAAAAATAATTTGACATATTAGAAGAAAGTTCCTAAAAATATATCACTAACATGAAATTAAGGTTTGGGTACAGGCAAAATTGCTGATGTACATTACTATCTTATAAAATATTTGATCCATGTTAAATTACCATAGAAAACTGGGAAGATTTACTTAATTTTGGGCAATAAAGTAATATTTTTTATAGAGTATGTTGTTGTTATGTTTAGAGTAAAAAGACATACAATTGCTGGAATTCTTCCCAGTTATGGCACATGAGATTTTAATTGCTTCAATGAGTAAGACAGTTTTTCAGAAACATTGTAAATGATCTCTCTATATGCATGGTATTCAAATGTAGAGATAGTGCAGTTAGTTTTTTTTATCCGACAGGTAGTGACGATTGTGAGGAGAGGATTTTTCCAAAGCATAAATTTCACTACAACGAAAGTAAGAAACACAGACATACAAAACATTCAGGATATTTTTTTATGGAGAATCAATTTAGAGAGGTCATTAACAGAGTTTTCTTTGCAACTTGGCTGTTTGGAAAAAACTGAAAAGAGTGCCTCAGATGGACAGGTCAGAAGTTAAATAATAAATCTCAGTAATATGGATTCAAGCACCCCACCCCCCCAAACCCAGCCCCCAACAACATACAACCCAAAATATACAGTAATAAATAAATAATGCATGTACACTAAATTAAAAGGCATTTGGTTATGTTCATCACTCTTCTTACTTTACAGACATCTAACAACTAATTAAACATAAATAAAAAATCCTACACTTAATAATAGTATCCCTTGGTAATTTCAACAGAAAGAGATTACTAGAACTTTTTTTTTGTTGTTGTTATTTCTTATGTCTATGTTTATTTATGGAATTATCAATCCTAAAGATTGTTATTAAATGGTCCACACGAATGAAAATGTTTGGGGCCAGTTTGGACATTACCCATTTTCTCAATTTCTTTGAAAACACTGGCCCAAAGACTCATGCCTTCCTTTTTTTTTTTTTTTTTTTTTTTTTTTAAATCAGTATTAACATGGGCCAGTAACACTTAAAAAATATTTATACTCGATAGGTATACTACATTGTATGTACTTTGTGCCAACTTGCAGAATACCTGTTAGCTTGGAAATGAATGTGTGTGTCGTGGTCAGGGGTTGACATACTGGCCTCCATTCAAAAACTTTGAAAATTTTTATGCAGAGTTAGTGTCAGGGGGTCAACATTAAACAAGAGGCTTTCTTTACATCAGAAAAAAAAAAAAAAACCAAAAAATTTTTTTTTTCTTAGGGCCCCAAAATCCCTTTTAATTTTACTTTTTTAAACAAAAAAAATTTTTTTTTTTCAGGGGTTTATAC
>JAWZYV010002786.1:0-14778 GCA_038373885.1 Cheiracanthium punctorium
TAACAAAAAGATCATGCTTTGTACCTGTTTGTGTTACCCCACTATATAGTAACATTGATCCCTAACTCTCTCTAACAATTCTGGGCAACGTGCTCCAAGATAAAACTTTTATTGCCATCACTGCAAAAAGATTACAAAGTTAAGCAGAAAAAAGCTTAATAATGTATACAGCATTTGTGCTATACACTTCAAAATTTTCACAATTATGTATAAAAATATTGAAAACAATTGCTACTTGAAATTTCTGAAAATCCACCCATTCCCTAATTTTTAAGCAATTTTTTGAAATTTTCAGCTCTTTTATTTCTGAGAGTAAAAAAAGTTTATCATTTGCGTAACAAAATTAAGAGTATCAAAACAGTTGCATCATATTGGCATCATGATTATCTGGCTTTGTAGGAAAAAGTGTGATTCTTCTTTTAAAATAGTTTTTCTAGATTACGCAGTTCTTTTTTCACCAATAAAATTATTTTTGTCTGGCATGAAGCATTGATATAAGAGGGGATATTATCAGGGAAAGGAAATCTTTCTTGTGTGAAAAGTTTTTGCACATCTTTAGAAAAAAAATGCAATTCCAGTTTCGGTTTATAATAAAAATTGAGTATGAAGTTATTTATTTTAAGCGGACAAACATTAAATATATTGAGTGTAGAGATATTTTTGCTGTATGTCTTTTTTAGTGCCCGTTGTAATTGCCTTCACAACAGGCTTTGACTTCTAGTCCAAAAAGAGTATCTGTAGAATGGTAAAGCTATCACCAGTAAGGTGTACAGCAAGATGCTTGTCATTATTGAGTCTTCTATGAAGGCAAATATATGTCAATATGAGTTTTGGTGCAAGAAGGTACTGCTCCATCAAGATAATGGAAAACCACATGCTTCTGCAGAGATGCCAACTACTATGAATTCTCCATAGTTTCTACAAAATTTTGTTTTAAAATTTGGTTTACTATGTACTATGGAAAAAGCGTAAATCTTTATGGAAATTTAAATATAAATTGATTTATTTTATAAAACTTTTAAACTACATTCTTTTAATGATAAAAGAAAGCACTGAGAGTTATTGCACAACCCAAAGCCTAAAACAAGCAATTATTGGATGCAGTCAGCACTGAATTTGTAATCAGCGCCAGCTGAAGAGAAAAACTGTTGAGTCTGGTCTTCTCTAGAACCTCTCTTCTTTTCTCCCCCCCCCCCCCTCCATTCTCAGGCTTTACACTTTTCTCTCTTCAGCTTTTATTTCAAGCCGCACTAACTGTGAAGGCTCAGTGATAGATTCCATTCTGGTCAGTTTCTGTTTATTTTTAATTAAGATTAAAAAGTCTATTTATAGCCTATTAAAAATTTAATAGTTTAGAAAAAAAAAAACTAATTTGCCTATGCGACTGACTACTGACAAACATCCAAAACTACTGAAAATATTCATGTCTACTACTGAAAAGTCTCTTTGTGGGTTGACATTTCTGCATCTACATTCACCAGTTGGACTCTATGCGAACTCGGATGAGATCTTCTGCTACACCCTCCTTCAGACTTCTACCTTTTTCACAGCTGCAGCTGTGAATCAGCAATCTTCAATTCAGCACAGGACATCCGAGATGTTGTTGTTTTGTTTTTGGACTAGTGGTTAGCAAGTTTCTGGGCCGAAGCCTTTGAAAAACTATCAAACCTTGGCTGAAAATCATATATTACTACCCACACTAAATGTGCTAGTTTTATGGGTTTTTTTCTAACTTTATTAAGAAGTTTTTTGGCGGAAAACTTTCGTTACAACCTAATAACTGCTTTTGATGGTCTAATTTGATGAAGGATATACAGTAGACTTCCTCTTAATCAGCCTAATTGGGACTGGGAGTGAGCTGGTTAAGCAAAAGTCCGGTTATAGTGGAGAGTGAAAAATATATGTATAATGAATTGATGGAACTGCATTATAATAGATGCTTTAATTTATTAGGAAAGTTTTATATACCAGTAGGAGAAAGGTTTAGAAACATCAGCCATTTTTATTTGTGCTGAAGACTGAAAGTTTGACAACTTACTGTGCAATTTCATCATTTTCTTTTTAAATTGATGGAGGTTGATAATGCTTGTTGTACTACATAGCATAAAGCCTTTTTCCAGGGCTTTTGCTCTTTCTTTATGTGATATGATGGAGGTTGGTGTCAATCATTGTTGGAAGTTTTTAATTTTTTGTATTTTTAATTTTTTTTCAAATTTAAGTAAAATACAGCTGGTTAAAATGGAGATCCGGTTAAGAGAGAGCCTACTGTATTTACTTCAATTTGTGTAAAGCCCTCAGTTAGAGAATTTAATAGAATTACTATAATTATACCCAAGCAAAATAACAGTATAGAACCTGTTATTCAGAATGGTCGAGACTAAATGTATTCTGGATAACTGGTTGAGCATTAACACAACATCCACTGATTTGAACTGTAGCATATATGTTACTGTACTTTTGATTATAATTAAACACTAATTGTTAATATGCCAGGAAAATAGAAAAAATACTCTTAATAAGATCAAGATAAATAATAATCATATTTAGAGAGGAAGTAGTAGATGTATGATAACTTCTTGAAAACTTAGTCTTGCACACTAAAATAAATGAATAAAACATCTTACCTGATTGCTTACATTTTAAATTCTAGTTGAAGTACTCAAAATGAAAAAACAAAAACATAAAAAATGAAAAATGAAAAAAAAAAAAATCATTACAGGACCAATATTTATTTATTTATTTATTTATTTTTTTTTACAACTGCGACTGCATGTGCTTACATTAGTCTAAAATTTTGAGTCTATCGGATCAAGTTTCAAATCAATATTTATTGTTCGAAACACTGAGAATCAATCAAAATGCTGTTTACTACTAATCGATTCATTAAACATACTTGAATTAAGATTCGGAACTGTAATTTCACATTTCTTTTGGATGCTACTCTTTGTGCTACCATCTAGTGATAAAAAGAACCTCTACCTTCCATGCTGATAAAAAACGCTTTTCTTTTGGAAAATAAGAATATAATCAATTGAAAAATGATTCTGGATAACTGGTTTCCAGACAAGAGGTTCCATACTGTAATTTGCATAAAATGTCCATTTTTAATTTTTTAATGTCTCATTAAATATAATGTGTAAAAAAAATGATTGCTTTGTAAATGACTTTCTTAATTTTACTAATTGAATTATTTTTTATTGCAAAGCTACATGAGGTTATTAAAAAAAAATACATTCTCTTGTAAAATGTACGATAAAAAAGCTTCTGCATTATAAAAAAAATTTTGTAACTGAGTACAATGTTTATAAGTATTGGCATAACAGCCCAACACTGGGCCAAGGCCTGCACTGCCCACAGCTTATGATTTCATGTTTTTATTTTAAATTTTTGCTTTTTCTTATTTGAGCAATATATATATATATAATATGTATATTTTCTCAATTCTGTTTTTTAATGAAAAAACACTGTTAAATTGCATTCATGATTATTGTTATGTACATCTTTAGTTTTAGTTTAGAAGACTTGAAAGTAACTTTAGATCCTTTAAGCTTAAAGAATTATAGTTGTTCTTCAGATGAAAAGCTATTGAAAAATGTGGTAAGACATTCAATACTGCTTTATTTATTTTATTTCCATAGTACATGATTTCACTTTAACATGGTTTTGAAATTTAAAAAAAAAAGAGAAGGAAAAGGAGTTTTTTTTTTTCTTTCTCAATTTGGATTGTTTTACAGTATGCTATTTTATAAATTAAGAGTACCATAGTGATTGGTTTGTAGAGATTAATAATGAATGGATATAGCTATATTTCATGTAGTCCAATTTACATGTAAAACAACATAATCTTATTTCAATACAGTGAAATCCCTCTATAATGATTGTTATGTATTAATCATAATCATTTGTATTGTGCTATTTTGTTGTATGTTGTAGCACCAGTAAAAAGAACAACAAAGTGTACGGCTCTCGGCCGATGTCCTGTGTCTCAGCTAATAAATGCTGTATCTTCATAATTCTCCACTTACAAGGCTTGAAATCCTTTAATTATAATTAATGTGTTACACCTCAGTAACTACTCAACACTTAAACATCAATTTGGCAACTTAACTGTGGATTGATTACGAATCGAGTAAAAAAGAACTCACTTTCAGTTTCGCGATCTGCTAAGTATCTCATCGTTAACCAAGATCAATTGTAAATAGAATGTTTTATTTTGTTATTCTGAAATCGTAAAAACTGTGTAGTGATTGCTATGATCGGAACTTTAGAAGCCTTTGATGTCTCTAAACCTTCATCGTGGAACTCATATGAAAGATTAGAATGTTTCTTAGAAGCGAATAAAATAACAGACAAGAATCAAAAGCCAGCTCTATTTTTAAGCGTATGTAATCCATATATGTATTAAATTATTCATTCATTAGTGTCACCAGATAGTCCGACGAGTACACCATTGAAGCATTTAATTAAAGAGGTTAAAGCTCATTTTTCTCCTAAGCTGCTGGAGATATTTCAACGATATTTGTTCTACCAAAGGAAGCAGTGTAATGGCAAAATGATTTCAGCATTTATTTCTGAACTGCAAAAACTGGCATAACACTGTAATTTTGCAGATTCTTTGGATACCATGCTATGAGACAGGCTGGTCTGTGGAATAAGGGATGAAAATTTACATCGAAGTTTGTATCAGAAACTTCCTTAACATTATCAGAAGCTCTTGAAAAGGCCATTTCATCCGAAACTGCTGGACAAAATGTAAAGGAAATTCAGAATTCTGACTCTGTTGCTGTAAGACCAGCAAATATCAAGCCAGGCACTTCACATCGAAAAGTGACTCAACAAAATAATTGTAGCAAAAGTAACATGAAATATAAAAAACTGTTCTGGTTTTGTCGATAATCACCCAAGAATTCAATGCAAATTTAAAGACGCAGAATGCTATTTGTGTAAAAAAAGAGGACACATTTCCAAGGTATGTAGAAGTAAGCCTAATCTATATAAATAAAATTAGACTTTTGTCTGTACATTTCTTGGAATTCAAAAATTTTGCGATTTCTATCTTTTTCAAGCACCCAGGAATCCGATGCGACCCTCAAAAAAAAGTTTGTCTGTCTGTCATTCTGTCCGTGACGCTTTTTACTTCCTTGTACGTAGTATAAGGAAGTAATGTGATCCCGAAAAATTTTGGGGGCCAAATTTCGACTAAAAAACCGATTTTGACTACCTCTAAATTTAATTTTAAGAATTTTTTCGATGCATCTCATCGTAGGCTAGCATGCACGATCATATAAACGCGTTTGCAACTCATTTTGACCAGCGGCCGGTCTATTGTGGTCAGTTTTTCCATGCCGTCTGTACGTACGTACGTACGTACGTATGTATGTAACTCGCATATCTCAAAAACTATTGGTCGTAGAATGTTGAGATTTGATATTTAGGATTGTTCTATGATCTAGTTGTGCACCTCCCCTTTTGGTTGCAATCGAATGTATAGTTTATGTACAGGACCGCCCAAAAGATTCGAAATACATTACGCTCTATGGGCCGAAATTCATTAAACTCGCCTAACTCAAAAACTATTAGGCGTAGAATTTCGAAACTTCATATTTTGGATAGTTGTAACATCTAGTTGTGCACTTCCCCTTTTGGTTCCATTCGACTGGATAGTTTATCTATAGGACCGCCCAAAACATTCGAAATACATTACGCTCAATGGGCCGAAATTCATTAAACTCGCATATCTCAAAAACTATTAGGCGTAGAATGTTGAAACTTTATATTTAGGATTGTTGTAACATCTAGTTGTTCACTTCCCCTTTCGGTTCCATTCGACTGGATAGTTTATCTACAGAACCGCCTAAAAGATTCGAAATACATTACGCTCTATGGGCCGAAATTCATCAAAGCGTTTTTTAGAGGTATTGGGCTATTTCAAACGACTCAGAAGTGATATATGCTGAAAAGAGTTAGAAAATGAATTTCTCCATTAAAAAAGGTGTCTTTATCATTTACAGTTCTGCTACAGGAACACTCAAAAGATTTCCAATACATTACGATCAATGGCAATTTTAGGGGCATTCATCCATTTCAAGCACAATACCGTCTTACCACATAAGTTAGGTAATGGTCCGACCACGGTCACGTGCCTCCCTCAAGAACTGTGCCAAAAGTCGCCAAGCTTGGCGACTTTTAGTGACGTGTGTGTATATTTAACTCTCAAACCTCAAAAACTATTATGAAATTTTATATATAAGATTGTTGTAACATCTAGTTGTGCATCTCGATTTTTGGTTCCAATCTACTGGAGAGTTTATTTACAGGACCACCGAAAAGAATTTCAGTACTTTAATGTCTATGGACATCTTCAATATAATACAATTGCAGACAGTGATTGTTTGGTACATGCCCAAAATCTCGCCGACTGTCCTGGACTTTGGCGAGTTTTGCCGAAATGTCGCCAAATTTGGCGATAGTCAGTCATTTCGTCCATGCCCAAAGTATCGCCATTTGTCATCGTTCTTGGCGAGTTTTGGCGAAATATCGCCAAATTTGGCGATAATCTGTCATTGTTGGTCCATGCTTAATATCTCGCCAAATGTCGTCGACATTGACGAGTTTTGCCGAAATATCGCCAAATTTGGCGCCAAAAATTATTTCGTAATTTGTATAACTCTAAAACTTTAACCCGTAGAATTTTGAACTTTTGTATTTAGAACTATATTATAATATCTAACTGTTTTCAATATCTTTTTTGACAGCAATCCACTAAGAATTTATTTATAGGGTGAGCCAAATGACTTTAAATACATTAAGGTGTATGGATGCATTCAATTCATTGAAAGTCTGGTCAATGACTACTGTGGCTATCCCCAAAATCTCGCAAACTATCTCAAGTTTGTCGGCTTTTGGTGAAATATCGCCAAATAAAGTGTCAGAAGGAAATCTTTCAAATTGAACTCAGCTTGGCGATATCGAAATGTTTGGCTAGAAATCGCTAAACCTTACTATTATTGATATTTTATCTCTTTCAAACAAATAAGTTTAGAGGAAGTGCGTAGAAAACATTTTTATTTAATAGACGTGCAAGGAAGTCATGTGTTGGACACATCAGATTTTTTTGTTTAAGCATCACGTAAAAACGACTGAAGCGAATGATATGAAATTGGGTCTCATGATAGGTGGTCACTCAACTTAAAACATAGGTATCGAATTTTTAAAAAAATCTTGATTAGATTTTGAAATTTTGCCAAAATCATTTCAAACTGCGTAAATTTGTGTTCGCACATCACGTTATAACTGCAAAGGTGAAAAAATGATATTTGGTGAAACGATAGGTGGTCTCTCACCTTAAACTAGAAGCATCTAATTTTAAAAAAAATCGATCAGATTTCGAGATTTTGTGAAAATCATTGAGATTTTTTTTTCAAGATTTTGTGAAAGAAAATCGGAATTTCGAGATTTTGTGAAAGAAAATTGGAAATCGAGGCAAATAGTAGAATAGACTTGTCAACAAACGTTAGAGACGAAAATTTTAGAGACGCGTGGGTCAAACTTAGGTGTGTACCTAAGTTTGACCCACGCGAATCTGATATTACATGCTATTTAACGATGTTTGAAAATCATGCTAATAGATTGAAAGTAGATAACAAGGAATGGGTCTTGTGTTTATTAAATTTATTACCAACGGAAATTGTTCAGTTGATTAATAGAGAACTGGTAGAGAATGCAGAAAACTATGAGTATATAAAATCGATTTTGTTAAGACGATTTAAATTAAACCCTAAAAGTTTTAGGAGGAAATTTATGACCCATCAAAAAGTGCCAGAGAAAACGTGGAGAGATTTCTGTTTTGAAATAACTAACTATTTTGAAGAGTGGGTAAAAGGATTAGAAATCGAGGATTATGACGGGTTGAAGAAATTGATTATCGCTGACCAAATCAAGAGGAGAGTTCCACATGAAATACGTGAGCATTTTTTGGACCAGTGGTCTAAGTTGATAATCCCGTCTGAGTTGGCAGATAAACTAGACGAATATCTTAACGTCCATGATTTAGCGAAGAGGTCGTGGGGAGGTGATTCGAAAAATAAAGGTAATGAGAGAACTTATGAGCGTCCAATGGATCAAGGAGCTAGGATGACGTCGAAGTCTCCGTCTCAAACCATTCCTAAGTGGGTCCAGAAACGTCAAGATGAAACGTTGGTTAAACGCAGATTTAACCCCATATGCTTTAGTTGCGGTAAAGAGGGGCATATTTCTAAGTTCTGTGGGCAAGGACGACAATTTAAAAGCAATATGACGAATGCTCAAAACAATACTTTTACTCGACAAATTTCACAACCGAAAGTAAATACTGTAAGCGCAGAAACAGCCGAGAAAACAGATGTGTTCACAGAAAAGATCTCCGTTCCATTATCTCTCAAGTAATCACAAAAAATTGGATGACCTAATTGAGATTGAAATCAAATGTGGAAAATCAATTTTTAATGGTATAGTGGATTCTGGTGCACAGATATCTGTAATTCGCGAGGAATTAGTACATGATACACCTTTTGAAGGAGAAGGACAAATAGAGTTATCGTCCGCTTTTGGCGATAATGAAACAGCTCCATTTCGGACTATGAGATGAAAATCCACGATGGTAAACATGGCGATACAGCAATTATGTGTGCAGTTTCAAAGAAACTTACCAGTGATATGTTAATAAGTCGTTCAGCTTTTGAGATGCTAAATGAGAACATTGAACTTTATCATAATAAACAATTATGGCAAGAAACAGTTTCAAATGTGGAAGCAGAAGCTGTAGGGAAATCAGGGGAGGACGTAAATGTACAAATATCTTCGGATTTGAATTCCACTACGCCGAATGTGAATGTCTTAACAGCAAGTGAGTCTGCGAGTAGAAAGCTAGATGCCATTTCAGAGTTGGCGAAACTTCAAGGCGATGACGAGACACTCAAGAGATGCTTTGATTGGGCGGAAAGGCAAGAAAATTCGTATCTCATTGATCAGGGAATACTACAGCATAAGGATTATGTCTGTGGAGAAGAAATTCAGCAAGTAGTAATTCCAAAAGAAAGAAGGAATTTTATTTTAAGAATTGCACATGAGATTCCGTTGGCAGGACATCTAGGGGAAAATAAGACTCTACAAAGAATCACATATTCATTTTACTGGCCTAATATCAGGCAAGATGTAAAGTTATACTGTCAAAGTTGTAAAGAATGTCAATTGAGGAGAACTAGCACCTATCGGGATCATATTCCCATACAGCCTATCGTTAGGCCTGAAAATCCTTTTGAAGTCTGGAGCGTAGACTGTATAGGACCACTAAAGCCTGCATCGAGGAGAGGACATCGATATATTATTTGTGCCGTGGATTTATGTACTAAGTGGGCCGAGGCAATTCCAGTGAAAGAGATTAGTGCCAAGACAACGTGTGACGTTTTAATGAAGATTTTCACCCACACCAGTTTTCCAAAAGTGATATGCACCGACCAGGGTACGAATTTCGCTTCCAAGCTGACTCAATCATTTGAAAATCTATTAGGGGTAGCGACACGTTTTTCGACACCCGGACATCCGGAAAGTATGGGGGCAGTAGAACGATGGAATAAAACTCTTAAGGAGATGATGAATAAAAACATACAAGAGTATGGGAGAGACTGGGATATACATATACCATATCTCATGTTCGCGTATCGTGAAGTGCCACACAGCACCACGGGGCTATCACCATTTCAATTGGTTTATGGGCGGTTACCACAAGGACCATTATCTTTATTGAAAAGTATTTGGACGGGAGAATGAACTATCCCAACGACCGCGTCCAGACCAATCACTAAATATCTTGAAGATTTAGTTGAAAATATACGTAAAGCTAATGAGATCGCTTCCGAAAACACAGAGAAAGCTCAAGGAGAATACGTTTCCAGGTATAATCTCCGTGCGAGAGAAAAACAGTTTGCCATTGGCGACAAAGTGTTGATATTACTCCCATCATCAACTCACAAACTTTTAAGCGCTTGGATTGGACCGGCAACGGTAATTCAAATCACCAGACCGCATTCGGTAAGAGTTGAATTAGAGGATGGTAGTACTAGAGAGCTACACGTGAATAAAGTACGACCGTATGTGCAGAGGGTAAATCACATTGGTGTTGTTTACGAAATGGATGAAGAATTTGGCGTAATCCATTACGCGCCTACTGATAAAACAAAGAAAGAGGTAGAGGACATGCGAAAACATTTGGAGAAAACTAGAAATCATAATTTAACTGAAGAGCAAACCCAAGAGTTATTTGATGTACTGAAGAGATGTATGGACATTTTTAGTTCAAAGCCAGGACATGCCAAAGTCGACGGGCATTATGTTAAAGTTACGGAGAACTGCACGCCAAAGAGACTCAAACCGTATCGAATACCCATCAGTTTACAAAAAGAAGTTGATCGCCAAATCGAGGAGCTAATTGAAATGGACCTCATTGAACCAAGTGATAGCGAATGGGCACATCCTGGTGTTTGTGTTGCCAAAAAGGATGGAAGCGTGAGGTTATGTATTGATTTTAGACTATTGAATAGTTTCACGGTGCCTGATTCATATCCCATGAAAATCGCCAGGGATTTAATATTCAGAGTAGGACAAGCTGCATTTATAACCGTCATAGACTTAACGAAGGGATACTGGCAGATTCCCATGCATGAAGAATCCAATCATTTCACCGCCTTCGTAACACATTCGGGGCATTATCAATGGAAAGTCTTACCTTTTGGGAAGAAGAACGCCGGAGGGACATTCCAGAAATCAATGGATAAAGCATTATTCGTAAATCGTGATTATTGCTGTGCATACATTGACGACGTAGCCATTTTCTCTAACAGTTGGGAAGAACATTTAAAGCATATAAGCCAAGTTTTTAAAACATTGAGGGAAGTAGGACTTACTGTGAATCTTGGAAAATGCGAGTTCGGGAGAACCCAGGTAAAATTTTTGGGCCATATTGTAGGTTCCGGTCGGCATACACCAGATCCGGAGAAGATTGAACCTGTAACGAGGATATCAAGGCCTACTACCAAGAAAGAGCTAAGAAGCTTAATCGGTCTAGCAAGTTATTATAGGAGTTACATACCACAATTCGCGCAAATAATTTTGCCACTAACAAATCTAACCAAGAAGAAAGTACCGATTACTATACCTTGGGGCTCCACTGAGGACCAAGCGTTTACTCGATTGAAAGAGGAATTGATGAAGATACCTATCTTACACACCCCAGATCTTGACAAGCCGTTCCAGTTGTACAGTGACGCATCGGCTACAGCTATTGGCGCGTGTCTCGCACAATAGGATGCCAAGGGAGAGGAAGTCCCTATTGCTTTTTTCAGCAAGAAACTAAACCCCAGCCAAATGAAATGGTCTACGATTGAGAGAGAAGCATATGGAGTTTCAGAAGCACTAAAAAAATTTGATACTTGGATATTTGGCGCGGAAATCCAGATCGTACCAGATCATAACCCCTTAACATATTTGAGAGATGGCCTTCCACACAGCGCCAAATTAACAAGGTGGGCTTTAGCGTTCCAGCGATACAATTTGAAAATTACTTATCGAAGGGGCGTTCAACATGGAAATGCTGATGCATTATCCAGGCTCAAGTTAGATCCTTCTTAATAAAGTAGGATCAGGTTTATGTATTTTTATATTCAATCGTGTTATTGTAAAATGAATTATTACAGTGTATTATGAGGATATAATTATTTATTTTTCGAACTTGTTTAAAAAAAAATTATTAATAATACAGTGATCCGGATAATCAGGTACAGTTCCAATAAAAGATCGTAAACAAAGATTTTCTTTCAGCAGCATCGTCACTCCTGTGACGGATGTGCTTTCCCCCATGGGAGTAGTAAAGTTCCATCGACATTATCAACGTATTATGTGATGATGAATTAACAAATGCACCAAACTCCATGGTAATAAAACCGAGAAATTTGACTCGAGCTGAAGTATAAAATATATACTCGAGAATGAGGGTACGTTACAATAATGAGAGGTGCGAGGATTCTAAAGATTTAATTTAGTTTTATATAAAATTTTGTTGGGACTGTTTTTGCTTTGGACGCCTGATAAAACTGGCGTTGGAATTGTATGATTGATGTTAGAGTAATAAAGGTTTTTATGTAAGTCCCATAAATTGCTTTGCCTTTTGTTGAAAGGAAGCTTAAAAAACCCGTACTGATAGGTAGTTGCTAATCTTAATTTATAGGCCTTGAGAATTTTAAAAATATTTTGATTACATTTTGAGATTTTGCGAAAATCGTTTTAAAATGCTGAAAATTTGTTCCAGCATCACAAAATAAAGACTGCAGGGAATGAAACGAATTTGGGTGACATGATAGGTTGTCACTCAACTTAAATTCTAGGCTTCGAATTTTTCAAGAATGTTGATTAAATTTTGAGATTTTGCGAAAATTATTTCAATATGCGTAAATATTCATTCGTGCATCACATAATTATGACTAAAGCGAATGAAATGATATTACTTAGTTACTCTCTAACCTGTTATATTTTAACAATACATAAAAATTATAACTTCACTTTCTTTTCTTTGGCAACATACTACATCCATTCTGTGTACTCCTATAATGCTGACGGAAGTTCTTGCTTTTTGGAAATTTGCATTCACTAACCCATCGAGGACGGGTACTTCAGCTAGTTCTATTCATAAGCCTGATGTTAAGAAGAATTTATCTACTAACTCTGCTCATTTAATTGATACAATTCCAGATGTTGAATCTTTACAATTAAAGGCGTTGGATTAAAAAATGTCAGTTATTCAAAAATTATCAAAGTTACTATAAATATTAATGATCATTCAGTTGAAATGGAAGTTGATTCGGGAGCTAAAGTTTCCATTATGGATAAATCAACATTTGATGAAATATTTCCTACTAATACTCCCAAATTAGTTGAATTTCCATTTGAAGTAAGAGATATCAACAAGAATCCTATCCATATTTTAGGACAATGTAATGTAGATGTTAAATATTCTCATTCAAAGGCAAACTTCCTATTTTAATAACAAAAGAGTGCAGAGAGAGTCTTCTAGGCACAAACTGGTTTGCCTCTTTAGGAATAGGCGTTACTGGCATACATTTGATGTATAACGATGATAATCTTTAGCAGGTAATGAGCGAATTTCCTAATGTATTTAAAGAAGAGTTGGGATCATTTAAAGTTCCTCATATTTCCTTCAAGCTTGAGCCTACAGTTAAGCCAGTTAAACTTAAGGCTAGAACAGTGCCTTATGCACTAAAACATAAAATTGAAAAAGAATTGTAACATTTACTAGATCAAGGTGCTATTGATACGTGTGAATGATTCTGACTAGACAACTCCATTAGTTCCTATCCTTAAATCTAATGGTAAAATTAGACTATGTGGTTATTATAAATGTACCTTGAACAAAGCACTTGGTCAGTACCTGTATCCAATTCCTGCTGTTAATCAAGTGCTAGCTGAACTTGCTGGAAGCCGTTTTTTTTAATTAAACTTGATCTCTCACAAGCTTATTTGCAATTAACTGTAGATGAAGATAGTGCTTTGGCTCAAACAATTATAACACACAAGGAAGCATTTAAATGCAAATGTTTACTGTTTGGTATTTCATCAGCTCCGGGTATTTTCCACCAATTCATCGATAAGTTGTTGTCAGATATACCAGGTGTGCTACCTTATTTCGATGATGTGTTAATTAAAGGATCTTCACAAAGAGAACTCACTGATAGATTTCAACAAGTTTTAAAAAGATTTTCAGGCTTAAGGCTAAACAAAGAAAAGTGCATCATCAGAGCCTCCAGTATTCAATATCTAGGGTTTCATATAGATGAACATAGAATTAAGCCAGCTAAGGATAAAGCTATTCATAATGCTCCAATCCCTAAATCCAAAGAAGAACAGGCTTTCTTAGGACTTTTGAACTTTTCCATTCATTTATAAAGAATAAAGCAAATGTGGCTGAACCTCTCCATCATCTTTTTGACAAGGGGGCTTCATGGACTTGGAAGCAAGAGCATAATGATGCCTTTGAAAGGGTCAAAAAGCTCTTATCAGCACAAACTCTACTTACTCATTTTGATGAGAAGAAGCCTATCATACTAACGTGTGATGCATCCCAGTTTGGAATCAGAGCCATGTTAGGTCTCATCAACTTGAGGATGGAATTGAAGCTGCAATTACATACTACTCAAGGACAATGAATCCAACGAAGTGCCGTTACACTCAGATCGATAAAGAAGCATTAGCCATTATTCAGAGTTAAAAAATTTCACAATACTTGTATGGTCATAAATTTGAAATTCGAACTGACCATAAACCATTGCTAGGACTATTATTTCCAAATAAACCAATACCTTCAATGTTGTCACCAAGAATGCAAAGGTGGTCAATCATGCTGAGCTCCTATGATAATAATCTGGTTTACAAACCAGGGAAAGAGATTTCTAATGCTGATGGTCTCTCTTAGTCACCTAACCCAACCCACTTTCATTAACAAAGAAGTTGGTCCCATGGAAGTTCTTTTGTTAGAAGCCCTTAAGAAGCCATTGTTAAAATCTGCAGATTTAGCTCATTTTACTTCCCAAGCTCCCATTTTATCACGAGTTATTAATTGGGTATGGAGGGGATGGCCTACAGAGAAACTGTCAGAAAAATGTGAATTGCTCGTTCAAAGGAAGCTAGAATTGTTTGTTCATAAAGGTTGTCTCCTCTGGGGATCAAGAGTTA
>JAWZYV010002787.1:0-337554 GCA_038373885.1 Cheiracanthium punctorium
TCGTTGCTGCACCAACTCATGTGACCAACATCACCCACACCCACTCATTTACTGTTTCAAATCATCTATCGACTCAGAGTCGAAAAGAGTCGAAAAGAGCCGAAAGGAGTCGTAAAGAGTCGAAAAGAGTTGAAAGAGTAAGGGAAAATCCCTGGGAACGGCAAAGGGAAAATAAGTTTTTCTTCCCTTCGCACTTGGAATGTATTTCCCTTGAGGGCTTGAGATTCGAATCAGTAGAGAGTGAGTGTAAAGACTGAGCCACTCAGTACCAAGATTCGAATCACTGATTCGACTCATAGAATCATTGGCCATCTCTATTAAATACAACTAATACAGAACAGACCCATTGCAAAGCAACGGAATCTAAATTCGTATAGTAATCAGCAAAAATTCAGCAAAATTCTAACGAATTAGTAGCGCAAGTTCACTTTCGATGTTACTTTACAAAAAACTCAAAATTTACTGTTTAGAAACAATAGGAAGCTCGCATTGTTCACAACAATACTGGAGGTAATAATGGATTTATAATATGCTTTGTTGATGTGTGTATATTGTTGGGATTTGTTGATCTGTCATTCTTGTCGCAACAATAACTCCATGATTTGATACAGCGAGCTTTAAGTTAGGAACTCTGTTGAATCGGCAGAACAACAACAATACAAACCCTGCTCAAAAGAATCGTGCCATTAGTTTCTTCAACATGAAATGACTATGACCTGGTATAAAAACTATGTGCCATGCCAATGCATAAACAAGGAATAAAGATATCTATATTTATATGTGTTTACTACGTTTTTTTTATATGTGTTTATATGTGTTTACTACGTTTATATGTGTTTACTACGTTGTGTTTACTACGTTTACTACGTACTAAAGATATTTACTACGTTTTCTGGTTAATTACCAAACAATCATGTTAATTTATATAGAAGAACAAAATAACTTTGTTTTGGTTTGCTGTATAACGCCATGAAGTACTTGTATTTGGAACGAAATTCTGTCAAACTATGCAAATACAATTAAGTATGTCATCAAACTTTTTCTGATGTAGTGGGCGTTGTCATCTTTTTTCATTCAAATCATACTTTTTGTCGAAACCAATCTTAACAATTTGGATTCGATCAGGCATGTTCACTTGATGCTTCGTCAAGAATACGATACATTACAGCAATGCCTTTCTTCCAAATGAAGAAATGAATTAAAACTTGCTACAAGCGCGCTCTTTCCTGGTACGAAATTCGACTTATTCGATGCAATAAAAAATTGGTTTTTTTCAGATGAGTTTTACTGCCCACCCATTTTATAGGGGAATGCTGTCCTTACTGGCAATTTTGCTCGGGCTACCATCGGCCTCGCAGCCGGCCGATGGTAGCCCGAGAAAAATTGCTAGTAGGGGTATCTGTCAGATAGAAAAATAAAAATCAGACATTTTTATTCACTACATTTGTGCGTAACGTCATCTATGTGTGAAAATCGGAATTTAATCGGTACAGCATTATATTTTGCCAAAACACAAAGATTTTTCTTTGCTTTTAGCATGTAGAGTTCCTTTTTCTATTCTATTCTTTTTTCCCATTTATTCCTCTTTTTCACTTGCGATGTTTTTGTTTTTCTGTTGTTCTGTGACCTGCCGACAGAGTTGTATGGTTGGTAAAGCACCATACTCGGTTTCGGGTTCAACTCGCGGCGGCCGGGGCTCGATCCTCGACTTGGCGCTGTTGTCATGTCCGTCCCTTCATAGGGGCGACGCTGGTCTGCCTACTAGGTGCCCCCGTAATAAAGAGACAGATAATTCCGGCCTGTTGTGGGAAACGCCTTCAAGGCACAGGCCGGCCATTAGAAAAAAAATGTTCTGTGACCTTTTTTTATTTGTTTTTATGATTTTGTGCAATTTTTGTGTACTGGAGCAGCAAAAGCAATAAGCCACATTGCTACTATGAGACTATAACAGCCACACGTCTCCATATTCATTTATTGTATTTTTCCCATATTGGATCATTAGAAATAAACGCAGGCTTTAAGCTTTAGCAAACGCCTTAAGAACACTAAATCAAAGAGTATCAAAATGCGAATTACAATCTTCTCTCTATAGACAGGAAAATGTCATGAATGAATGAATGATGACGATCAACGCCCAGCCAAATCTATAGGAGATGCAGGCATGAAATTTTAGGAGCTTGTAGCTTTTCTGCCCAAGACGTCATTTAAGAATCGTTTTTTAAAAATCTGTACCCAGACCGGGGTGGCTGTCTAAAACGTTCTATTCAGGTTTTCCTTCATATCTCAAAGGAAAAAAAGAGATAGACATAAAATTCTTGCTTAAGAATATAGTGAACACAAAAGCCTTAAAATCATTTTCAGGATTTTTTAGAATTCGCATCAAAACGAGGGTAAGGGGACAAACTTATAAAGCTGATATCTTTTTTACGTCATGCATTTCAAATTGCAGAGTTAAATGCAAAAGCTTTGGCTATAAAATTACGTAATGGGTAAGTTAGTTTATGAAACGTGGATTAACATTCCAGGATTCGCGCGCATTTTCGCCTCCGGTTCTTTGAAAGATCTCTTGCCGCTTATACGAAGGAAATAAAATGTAACATATCAGTGATAACCTTAAAATCCGAGTGTTCTAAAGCTCGAAGTTGTCAGTGTTCCTTTTTTTTTTTTTTTTTTTTTTTTTTTTTTAACACTTAATCACTTTTATTTTCCAATTGGTAAGTTTCGCATTAACATAAATTATTCTGTCCAAAAACATTGTATATTACCTTTATTTTCGTTTATTTGTTGAGTTTAGCATTGTGTATAAACAGCTATCTTATGTCGTTTTTTGAGTTTAAAACTTTTTGAACGTCACGGATTCTGTCGATATTACTAGATGTAGCATTTGATAACGGAAAAAGATAAAGTGCGTATGTTAAGCACTAGATAATTCATAAGATTCGTTGACAAAAATTTGGAAGAAATGAGATGGACTGGACACTGTTACTATGGTAACTGAAAATGTTCATGTTGAAGAAAGAAAATGAAATTTATTACTCTTGACACCATTTTTACATCATGCGTTTAAAATTGCATTAATAAGTTAAATGCTAACAAGATTTGACAAAAAAAGATAAAATTATAATATGATCACGGTTGTTCGATCATGAAAGATTTCTCCAACAAGGAATATATAAATCATTTGAGAGACTAAAATTTTGCTCAAACAAGCAGATAAATCTATAACCAAATTGTATTGAATATTTACGTATTTATCTTCCGTTCGTATTTGTTGGTTTAACAATATGCATTCGGTGCGAAGAACGGGTACTTCATCTAGTAATATATATTAAGTGAGAGAAATTTTATTTACTGACTAACTGATCATCGAGGCACCATAACTACTACTCGTATAAAAGATCGAAACATGAAACTTGGGGGTAGGCTCTTTTTATGACGTAATCCCACATGTAAGAAGAATTTTTCCAAATTCGCTCCTTAAAAGTTGAAGGTGGCCAAAATTATCTTATCATATTTCCTTTCTTATCTTAAAGTGATAAATTATATGGTTCCATTCATCACATTTTTAAAGTCCAACCAAGCCACAAAGTTTTTGCTTTAAAATGTAACTTAACCTGAAAATGAATTTAATGATTTTGTCAAATTCGATTATCAATGTAACTGGGTAAACATTTGCCATGATGGTCATTATGTAATGGTGTCCAAAGAATAGTAAAAAATTTCTGCAAAAATCCCAAAGTGGTATTTCTGCGTTGTTTTGTGTTTTGAACATGAAATTTGTTTTGGGTGGTTGACTAAGGGCAATGATTGGTTGGTTAAGTTTAAGCAGGTTCTTTGTGCAAATGTCGCTGCTGCAGAACATATAAATTTTTTAGGCTTATTTCCTTACAATGGTCATAGCTTAAAAAAAAAAAGAAAAAAACCTGGAAAAACTGAATTTTGTTAATGTAAAATTTTTGCAGATTTAGACAAAATAGTTAGTTTAAAAAAAAAAAAAAGAAAAAAAATTTTTGCAAGAGCATAACATTTTTCGGTGCTTCTCGTTTATTTAGACTTAGGATATTTTCATAAAGAATACCGTAAAATACGATCTTGTGTTCATTCTTAGGTGTGATGTAAATAAAAACATGTCTTACATTTTTTGAAAGAACTATTTATTCAGATTACTGCATACAAAGGATGTTTTTCGTAAAATAAAGACTATACAGTTTTACAGAACAACAGATCTCATCAAAAGACCTAGAAGAGCAGCAGCAGAAGTGCAGCAGCAGAAGAGCAGAAGTAAAATAACAGCATATTTTCGGGGGGGAAATATATCAATCTAGTATCTTACATTTTTTTAGGTAGCGTGAAATCATTATTAAAGACCGATAGAAATTTTGAAACTTTTTCTAAAGCTAAATCTCTCTCTCTCACGGAGATTGGATTATGTAGAGCACGTGGATGTAACGTTGCATGTACTTCATTTAAAATACAACATAATGGGCATTCCGTTATTGTATTAAAGCCCCCCTCCCCCCAGAGAAACGTGGAATCTATGAACTTAAATTGTTTCGAATGCCCTCAATAGATAAATAAGCCAACATTAAAATCAGAATCGAATGTGTGCTTAAAATATTCATTCATTACATTTCCCCAACAACTTCAACGCATTACTCTTTCTTGAAGTTTAAAATCGCATTTCTCCCGCTGAAGCATGTTGAGACAAACAAATGAATCCGAAAGTATATGGTCCAATTACAAAGCCAACATTTAGATGAGCATAGTAACCACTACTGCGTGACAAAGCAAACAAGTCTTCTAGTGGGTTTTGATTTGAGTTTTCTGTTGTGGCAAGCCTACACGAGGGGTATCTGCCTAGGGAGAGAGGTACCTTGTGCGGAGGATTTTTTAAGGGGCTCTAAAACGTATTCACGTTATATCTGGAGAAAATCGACAAAAAAACATAAGGCTAGATGGACAGACAAGGCGACTCACACATTCAATTAATGAGCTTCAAGAAATGGCATTCAAGTTGTCGGGACATCGCAATGAACTGAATAGGTCAAGCAAATCTTCAACTATGGTTTTCCAGCTGCCAATACGTTTAGAAGTGATTAGATAGTTTCAGTCGGTATTCTTACACTATTTTTCAAAATTAATAGAATAGGAAAATTGTATCAGAATCTGTGCAAAAGGTCAAATGACGTAAGGGCTACGTCGTATCGAAATGCTTTACAAATCTTGTGAGATTCCCTACAGTATACCAGCTGACGCATAGCCGCCATTTTATGCCGCTGTCTGTCAGATTTAGCTTGTTCAGTTCTTCTTTGGCGCTTTTGAAAAAAAAAAAAGTGGATCAGACTTCCAAGCATTTCTACTGCAATTAAATATCAAATTTTTCCTACGTTTCATTCCAGCAGAGAAATTGAGCACTACATGTTCTTTGCAGGAATGTTTTGATCAATTAAAATCTGAACAAATATCCGCATCCAATATCCTTTTTGATTCAAGCAATGTTCTGTTACTTGAAACTGCAACAGTAAAACAGTCACCTATGTTTAGTAATTGATGATTCACGACTTAGGCAACAGTTTGGCGTAAAAATGGCGGATGCGTCAACTCGTAAATGTAGGTGCCTTAGATATTCTAGGCGGTTTACATAATTTTGGGTACATCATTATTTTAGAAAATACATATTTTCAGCTTGTGGATTATAGATAATTTCAGTCGGCATTTTTTAACACCTTTCTACTTAATTTGTTAAAAAGAAATATAAGAACTCGGCTGTT
Source organism: Cheiracanthium punctorium (assembly GCA_038373885.1). NCBI lineage: Eukaryota > Metazoa > Arthropoda > Arachnida > Araneae > Cheiracanthiidae > Cheiracanthium > Cheiracanthium punctorium. The sequence goes on from JAWZYV010002787.1 coordinate 5,772, forward strand.
TGAGCCTCGTCAGGGGGGACCCCCTGAACCCCCGCAATTGTTCAGTTTCATTATTGCCATATTAAAACGATATTAATTGACTATGTCATTTTATCTCCCATTTTTCGTGTATTTCGCCTGGTAACCCTATGTTGAAATTTTTAGGATTCTAACCTATTTATAGAAAAATACATGTGATACATATTCTACAGCTTACGAAATATTGTAACAATAGATTAAAGCTGTTGTGAACTAATAGTATTTAAATATATGTAAAATTATGTCGCATTTTTGGGACCCATTTTGCGTACAATTTTCAATAAAGGGGGTGAGAGATAAAATGACATAGTCATAAATATCAGGATATGCGGAAATAATCAAATAACGTGCATACAACGTCGCTCCGAAATGTTTATGGTGAAAGTAAAGATACTTCATCGATAAGAACAAAGAAAACGTTTCTGTGAGCCCATTGGCAACATGAACTGTAACCTTGAGCCTTTTGCTTTTCCCTCTATTTCATTTGTTGATTTTTTGCTGAGTATTATATTCGAGCAGAACATCTTTATAATGTCTGCCTCAATACAGAATCCCGCCCAATGTCAAGTGCGTTCCGTAATAAGTTTTCTTTGTGAAAAACTTAAGTGTCTAGTGGATATTCATAATGAATTTTTTTCCTTCTACGAACACATAATGAATATTATGTGGAAACATTTTCTCTTTATTTTCCTAACGATCTTGTGAGAGCCGCTGAGAATATGCAGGCCTGAGAATATGCAGACTGAGAATATGATTTGAGAATATGCAGGCCGATACACAGGTTTTGAGCTCTTATCATTCGGAAATGAAAGCCACGTGGATCTACCCTGCTTGGCAATCTGCCAGAGCAGGCAGGCACTACTACAGTCCTCAGCCTCCTGGTTCTGGCGCCTGGGGCAGCATCTCCTCCATCTCGACCCGGATGCAAGTGAAGACGATTTTGGTGATGACACCGTCGCTCGAGTCCATGAAATACATCTTGTTCACGGCCACATCGCTGCCCTGGTCGTCGCAGACCACCTATGGAGACGAAATTACTTAATTGTCATAAATATTCGTGATCAATTAACTTTGAGGTTTTATAAAACAGTGACTGGGTTTAAAAAACACACAGTTGTACAGCATAAAAAAATTTGATGCGGACAACACATGACTTACTTGCACGTCTTATTAAATCAAAACATTTTTCGGCCCACTTCATCTAAACTTGCTTTGGTTTCAAAGCGATAAAATACTGCAGTAATAGTAAGGTTTAGTAATTTCTAGCCAAATATTTTATTCTTCTTATCAATTTTTATTCTTGTCAGAAATGTGTAATTTTTTTTTGTCAGTGGTTTGATACACAAAAAATTCAGTAAATGAACTAAGCTCTTTCACATGTCATCATAAGGCAATCAACAGCTGTGCGGGTAATGTAACAATTATTTATAAAATGGCTACTTTTACAGAAAGATATTACATTCTGGCAACATTTTTCTGCCAGTTTTGTTGTTGTTGTTGTTGTTGTTAATTTATAGAAATAGTATTTTTAGTTATTTCATATACTCGTGGCTGCCAACCTTCCCGATTTCTTCGACGATTTCCTACCACTAATTTTTACCTAGCAATTCATTCTTAAAATAACGCCAAAAATTTAATGCAAAATAAAACAGGTTAAAAATTGTGGTGGGAAATCTCTCGCAGAAATCGGAAAGGTTGGCAGCTAATACTATTATATATCTCCAAATGTTTAAATTAATGACTATTATTTTCATAAATATTATGGGGTCCCCGCACCAAAAAGTTTAAGAAACCAAGACCCAAAGGATAGGTACGCCACTGAATAACAAGAATAAATTTCTAAGAAATTCAATCATTTTTCGTCTTTTTAAAAAACCAAAATATTACTGCAGTACTTAAATATAAAAAAAAATATTAATTCGTGACTCTGAATTAATTCAAGAATCTGTCATAACTCCCTCCTTATTCTGGTTCATCCCGAAATTTGTTTATGTACGGTGGCGATTTGCATACTTAAAATCTATTGCAAGCTCCAAAATAATGTCCCAAGAATTTAATCTCTAAATTCACTCTGTCATCTAAACTAAATTAATGGTCACAAAATAAATTTCTCATTCTACATGTAAACAAAATCCATATTAGTTTTTTTATTTAACCGGGATGACAAGAAATTTAATAGCTTAGGAAAATGCTTATAGTTCGGAGATCGAAGAAAAATCAAGCTGCTCAAATTCTTAAGCAAATATCTATTTAGAAAACATGCGATTTTATTTATCTTTAATCCAGAATGTTCATGAATTATTCATTTCTAACTCAATTTAGATTTCGGTGATTTACATTCCGGGTGTGATACGGGGAAATGCCCTAAGAGAATTAAATATTCCCACCTTATTTGTTTCTGTTTATCCGGCAATGAAAATTATTTTTCGTTAAATATTGCATTAATAAACATATTCGGTATTTGATCGTCACAGAGATAATGGTAATTGCCGACTCATAATAAGACTGACTTCAAGACGTTTAGTTCGCAAAATCGAAGAAAATTTCTTCATAAAATGTTATGTTAAATGAAAACGACAAAAAATTCAAGTGGCTTATGAATCGAGCTCGGGATACATTAACGTAGGTCAGGAATCGTTCAGTTAGTTGCAAGAAACGAATGTAACAAGCACTTTTAATTTCGCGAAATATATTTATTAACACTGTATATTCTGCTTTAATCCATATTATCCTAACAAATCTACTAATAGTTGAAACATTTAGCCCTTTAACGCGCAGGGTTCCCGCTCTAGGAACACCAAACTCTGACGTTTTGACTGTTGCCAGTCACGAAGAATAGATTTGATTTCTATAAAAATAGTTGCGGTTGGCATAGCTCCACGAGAATCCTTTACATTTTAGCACGTCTTTTCCCGTAAAAAAATTGTCACGACTATTTTTAACAGCACCGACATCCGCTGAAAAATGAAAGAATGCGAGAACAGCCGGATAGATTGCCCAATGCTGAAAAAAGGGCAGCCGTTGCCATCGCTCGACTTAACTACCAGCAAGATGGCGGAGGGGAAGGAGTCTCTAGATCTGTGGCACGCGATGAACGTTTCGATCGTCCGCCATCTTGCTGGTTGTTAAGTCGAGCGATGGCAGCGTGCCACAGATCTAGAGACCCTTTTTTGACGACAGCTGGTTGTGCCGCACAGCAAGCTCTCGTCATAAAAGAGTCTCTAGATCTGTGGCACGCGATGAGCATTTCGATCGTCCGCCATCTTGCTGGTTGTTAAGTCGAGCGATGGCAATGGCTGTCCTTTTTTCACCATTGGGAAAAGGTTGCGCCTCAAAGGGTTAAACTCTCTTCTACATAACCGTGGTTCAGTCTCGATGTTCCCGTGCCCACTGTAGACATAATTGACAATGACTCTTGGTAAGCAGAGGCACGCGGGTGGGACGTCTCTTCCGCAGTCCCATATCCTACAGTATCCGCTGGATTGTGTGTTCCGAAAAATTTGTTCTCGGACCTGCATTGTATTGGGCTGTCAGCCGACCCGCTGTCTGCCGTCGATTTGCTGTATTACGCGGGACTCTCTCTAGCATCCTCTTTGTTTGAAGATGCGTGGACACTCAGCATCTTCACGTCTATTGCTAGTTTCACAGTCATTAATACACTTTTTATAAACACTGACACACAACGGCAGATCGTGAACAATCAACCAGTCGTGCAGTTTCAGAGATACTCGTTCCGAGTCTTCGGGCCATTACAATCTACCCTCTATCCAATTCACTTAGATCAACAGCCTTTCCCGTCACTCACAAACATAAGTGCAAGAATGATTCCTTACCTTCTCGAGCAACAGTTAAATACCATTCCCACATAATTAATGTTCCATGTCCCACTAATGTCCCACTCTCCATGTCATCAATGAGGGCATTCAAAGACACCAAGAAACGTTTGTCAATTCAGGATATATGTCTTTAGGAACTTTTCATTGTGTTTTTTCATTTGTCACTAAATTTAGCAGCTTTTCATTGCATCTGGGGATTTGTCACTAAATTTAGCAGCTTTTCACTGCATTTTCAGATTTATCGCTTAATTTACCAACTTTTTTTTTTTTTTTTAATTTGGGGATTAGACACAAAATTTAGCAGCTATTCATTGCTTTTGGGAATTTGGCGCTGAATTTAGCAACTTTTCATTGCATTTCGGGATGTGCCACTAAATTTTGCATTTTTTCATTGTACTAGGGGATTTGTCATTACGTTAGTAAGTTTTTGTTGCATTTTGAGCACCCACAACTTATTACATTATTTTTAAAAATGTCGACTTTTGGGGAAATGTACCGATTTTTCAACTAAATTTAGCGACATTTGACAAAGAACGTCTAATAATATTGTACATAACATCACGGGGCCAACAACAATACATAGCAATCTTGCAATAGCGGATCCAGGGGAGGGGCTAGGGTGCTTCAGACCCCCCCCCCCAAAAAAAAGAAGTTGTTTAAGGGTAACATTCTGCTTTATTATACACTTTAAGTAGCTAAAATGATCATATTTTATTACTTAGCCCCTCCCAAAAGCCTAATACATTGGTTTAGACTAAAATTTTAATTTATTGTACATTTTAATTGGGTGAAATAAGCTTTTTAAAAATTTTAGCCCCTCCCAAAAAAATTTCTGGATCCGCCACTGCAATCTTGCTTAACATATTGATTGCAGAACACCTTCTAACGCAGTCTTATATGCTAAGACTGCGTTAGAAGGTGTTCTGCAATCAAGCAAGATTCATCTTTCATATTCTTTAAATATACTGAAAGTCGTACATCTAAAAATATTTTCATTGCAAAACAATTTGCAGCAGTTTGGTTTTGTTTTACAGTATTGGTTGATTTAGCGAGCAAACATTATATACAAAACCCCCGTCATAACTCATATAGTAATATACACGGAAAACTTACAAATCTTCCTGCCTTCGGGTACGAAAACTTGAATTAACCAAAAGTGACTGCTTACGAAACACACACTTTGAATAATGTTATGTTCCCCAAGGGAATAAACAGCATTTAGATGGCAAACGCACCATGGACATTCATCAACTGTCCCCTGCCGTGGAAATAACCTCAACCTCCTTCTACTGACAAGGATCAAGAGCACCTCAAGCGACACATATAATTGTTGGTCGTGCTGCTGCGAAACTTTTCAAGGGGGAATTTCACACACAGCTTAATTCTCCTGCCAACCAGTGTTAAGAAATAATAATTCATAGCATAATTAATGAATAGTGATTTACTTGAAAGTTATTTTAAAATACATGAAGTAAAAATAATGCGGAAAGCTCATTGATATAATGTATACAGGGTGTTCCAAAAGCTGATAACACGCTTTAACCCTTTGAGGCGCAACTCTTTCCCAATGCTGAAAAAAAGACAGCCGTTGCCATCGCTCGACTTAACTACCAGCAAGATGGCGGACGATCGAAACGTTCATCGCGTGCCACTGATCTAGAGACCCTTTTTTTTGACGACAGCTGGCTGTGCCGGCATAGCCAGCTGTCAGTGCTGTTAAAAATAATAATTGTCAGTGCTGTTAAAAATAATCGAGACCATATTTTTTTACAGAAAATGACGTGCTAAAAAGTATTCTCGTGGAGCTATGTCACCCGCAACTATTTTTATAGAAATCAAATCTATTCTTCGTGAGTGGCAACAGTCAAAACGTCAGAGTTTGGTGTTCCCAGAGCGGGAACACTGCGCTTTAAAGGGTTAATTCTTTATTTGTTAGAGAAAAGTGGGCTGATGTAAATTGAAAAAATGTTCAAAATAGCACAGAAAAACAGACCACAGAAAGAATTTCTCTCGTTACTTTTTAAAATATTACACTTTTTAAATTTATATACGATTCCTGAACAACAAAAATCACATAATGAGATAATGTAAAAAATTTCAGCTTTTCATCATAAGAGATCTCAGACATATCTATCATACAAAGATGATCGTGGGTTGCACATGAATTTCAATGCAAACGTTTATTGCTAGAGCGGGAAGGAAAATATTTCCTTTTGTAATTTCTATACAATCACTAAAATGCGATTATTCGACTTTTTTTTTTCCCCCTCGAAAGCCATTCAATCAAAAGTGGCTTAAGTCAGCATACATTTATCTTCATAGCTCTGACACTTTTTAGGATATAATTCTCAAACTTCGTACATCACCTCATAATGGGGCACAATTTACTAATCTGGGATTTTTTGTATGGGTGTCATAAACAAATTTAAAAAGTGTCACATTTTGGAACATTAACAAGAGGTGGGGGGTTTTTTTAGTGCAGTCTCTTTTTAATCTTATTTTAAACATATGTTCAATTTTCAGTAAGAAAAATTTCAAATAAGGCCGAAAATTCTACGGACGGGAGGCTTAGTTAATTTTCTTATTTCCAAAATAAAATATAAATTCTTTTAATTTGAGAACAAATCAAAATTCTTCATCGTTGACGGATTACTGCAATTTTGAGGGTTCAGACAGTTAGTTAGAAGATTCACATATATCCATTTTATGGAAGTAAAATAGGATATTTTATATTTATTTCTTTTTCTTGAGATGTTCGGTCACCCACTCCACCGCCCCCCCCCCTTCAATCCGTCCTTGTACTACACTAAATAATCCAGTTTGTGTGTGGGAAATTTTTAGTTTTTACTTTTTTTAAGTATTAACAGATGGCAGCACTATGTTTTCAGAGCTGAAAGCTCTTGGAATTTATAATAAAGGTATTTCATAATAATTTGCAAATTATTTTATTATAATTAATATTAAACTAATGTTTAGTTTGAGCACATGGTCAAAGGAAAAAATAGCATGTCCAATTTTTAGGACTGTATACGACAAGAAAAGAATGAATGAATAATGAAAATCCACACAAACTTCTTTCATGTATGTTATTACTTCCTTGAACGGAGTATAAGGAATTAATGTGATCCCAAAAAATTTCGGAGCCAAATTTTGACGAAAAGAACCGGTTTTGACTACCTCTAAATTTAATTTTAAGAATTTTTTCGATGCATCTCTTCGTACGCTAGCATGTACGATCATATAAATGCTTCTCCAACCCATTTTGACCAACGGTGAGTCTATTTTGACCAGTTTTTCCATGCCGTCTGTACGTACGTACGTACGCATGTATGTAACTCACATATCTCAAAAACTATTGGTCGTAGAATGTTGAAATTTTTTATATGGGCCAAAATTCATCCGACTCGCATAACTCAAAAACTATTAGACGTAGAATGTCGAAACTATGTATTTAGTATTGCTGTAAAATCCAGTTGTGCACCTCCCTTTTCGGCCCCATTCGACTGGATAGTTTATCTACAGGGTCGCCCAAAAGATTTTAAATACATTAAAGCGTAGAATTAATTTCTACGTAGAATAATTTTCTAGTAGAGAGTCTTTAATTTTCGCGATTACGACGGGTTCGCGAAAATCAAAGCCTCGCGAAGATAAGTGATTTTACAGTATTAGATTATGAAACTAACCGTATAACGATATCAAGAAATGTCAAATTTGATGAAGTGAGAAACGAAAACACAATGAAAAGATATGTCGAAGAATGCCAAAAATCGCCCGAGTATGAAATTGAACAAGAAGTTGAGGAAACTAATTGTGAGGACTCAGTTCAGGAAAATACTATTGAGGATTCTAATATTATTGATGAAAGAGTGTGTGAAAAAAGAAAATCTAACAGAGCAACCTATTCCATATATAGATCCTGAGGTATATGAAGCTTTATTTTATCAACAAGAAACTTTGTCATATGTGATGATATAAAATTTCTTTCTGTTGATGAACAGACTTTGTTGATAAAAGCTGCGGATGAAGATATTGAAAGCAACAAGGTCTGGGATGTTGAAAAACTACCACTTGGAAAACAAGCTATCTCCTGTAAATGGGTGCTAACTAAAAAGAGAAGTGGACGATAGAAAGCCCGTCTTGTTGCACGTGGATTTATTCAAAAGGAAAGACTTGATTACACCGAGACTTTTTCTCCAGTTATAAGTATGCCAGCTTTACGTTTAGTGCTCATGATTTTGAATGATAATTTACATATTTTTGCTCTGGATGTTAAAACAGCGTTCCTTAATGGTGATTTAAATAAAATTATTTACATGGATCAGCCTAAAGGTCATGATGAGGAAGTCAAGGCCGTACCCAGGGGGGTGGTCCTATGGTTCCGGACCCCCCCCCCCCGAAATTGTCAGATTATATATCTATATATGTAAAAGAGAAGAGTTTGTTTGTTTGTTTGTTTGTTCGCTATACACGTCCAGAAATTTCGATGGATCTGGACCAAATTTGGCACACTGACTAAATAGGACAAGAGAAAGCTAATGCCGTAAAAATGAAATTAATCGGATTAATAGTTTTTGAGTTATTTTATGTTTTGTAAAAGTTTTTGGCCATTTTCTCGCATTTTAAGTTATCGCGAGCTAAATTTCCGTCCGAATACTATATTTTTTTATATCATCGGAAACTACAGAGTTTTCTTTTTCAAATAAAATTTGTTACAAAATCGTACTTACATTTGCCAATTTTTGGGAATTTTTTAAAGGAAATCCTGTTTCGAAGAAAATGTACTGCTTTTAAAAATATGCTATTTTTAAACTGTCGCATCGAAAAACCTAATGGGCAAAAATTTTGCATCTTTTTACCGCTGATTGAACATTTATTTCTCCCTCTTTTAAATATCGAACCGTGCGGAAATGTTCATTAGATTTTTTTATATGATTTTTTTTTCTGAAAAGTCACATATTAAAATGTTCTCCAGAATTATGCTTGCCAGACGTCCCGGTTTGCAGACAAAATCCCGGTGTCCCAGCTTGTTTACTTCACATCCCGGTAAAAATTAAATTTGATTATAGATGACCAAAAAAGTCTGAAAATAATTAACCGTGAAGGATTTTTAAGGATAATTACTTTGTCGTTTGTTTCACTGTACTGTATAAAAAGTGAGAGCTATCGAAGAATGGTGGTATGCTAATAAGTATTGTTCAAATTTTTATTCCTCATTCAAAGTGTTTCTTTTTACTTAAGCAACTTATAAATATTAAAATGTAAGAAATAAAATGTTTAAATTTATATGCCTGTGTCATTTATTAATACCCCTGATTCAGGTTCTTAATCAGTAACCATTTATTCATAACACTGAGAATAAACTATCCTCTAAAACACTCCAAACACCGCCAAAAGTGTGTACCCTTGAAGTTCATTTTCAAGGTTGTTCATTTTCAAGGCCGTTCTTCTGACGTCAGGCAAGCAAAGGAGAGACAGGGGGGTGGGGAAGCGGAGTGGAGTGAAGAGAGAGGAGAGCGCTGCATTAGGAAATACGAATTTTTACATCCCCCTCCGGAGATAAATCATTTAATTTTTTTAAAATAAAACTAACGAATTTTTAGATTTTTTCCCCCCGAGATAAATCATTTATTTTTTAAAAATAAAACTAAAGAGGTACATATCCCCCCCCCCCCAGGAGTCTTGAAATTCCAACCTTCTGCAATTTCTTTTTATCAATGTGTGTGTGTATAGCGTGTACAGACATTCAATAAAGTATTCGACTAAGCCAAATTTCCTATTTCAGTTTTGTTAATGATTAATCACTTTACATGAAGAATCATGTTTTAAATATGAAATTTACGTACGAAATTTTTCTTGCACTGGAATACCTTTTTTAGAGGGTGTACAAAGTTTCATGAAAAATTATCACAATATTAGCCACTTGATTTGTCCCCAAAATACTCTTATAGAAATATGGTCGCCCTAGTGGAGATTGAAAGAGAGAGATGGGACGGCGACCGTGCTAATCTAATTGACCAACCCTCCCCTTCGCGCCGCCACTACGCGAAATTCAGGCAGACTGGTTATTATATTGATGACTGGAAACTGTTTATTTTTTTTACGTTGGTGCGTATGCATTAGTGATAAAAGACTACATATTAGAACTCAGATAGGTAGAATGGAAGAAGCCTAGCCACGTCAAATTCTCGGTAACTCGGATCGTTGGCAAGCCCTGTGTTCCTTTTTTTATCTCTTTGCAGCGGAAAATCTCATGTCTTTTTTTTATCACTGCAGCGGGAGGATTCTCATTCCAGCCTACCCACGTCCAATTTCCGGTAACCTCTGTACGCCAACAGATGCCAGGTTCATTTCTTTTTCGTTGCAGTGGGAAGTCCCATGTCTCTTTTTTATCACTGCAGCGGGAGGATTCACATTCTTTCCCTTTACAATTTCATACTGACGATTGGGCTCTATTTTTTTATGAGTTGCGTAGGTATTGGCGATAAATGACTGTTAGAACACAGACAGGTAGAAGAGGAGAAATCTAGCCACGTCCAGTTCACGGTAGCCTCTACGCCATCGGGTGCTTTGTTCTTTTTTTTCTATTTTGCAGCGGGAAGACTCATGTCCTTTTTTATCATTGCAGCGGGAAGATTCACATTCCAGCCTAGCCAAGTCCAATTCCTGGCAACCTCTGTATTCTATTAGGTGCCGTGTTCATTTTTTTTTCTTTTTGGTTGCAGCGGGAAATCCCGTGTCCTTTTTTTTTTATCATTCCAGCGGGAGGATTCACATTCCTTCCCTTAACAATCTATATTTAAGGTAAATGGCATTTCTCATTCATTGCACGGGCAACGCCGGGCCATGCTGCTAGTGTATTATATATGTGTGAGAGTATATTTATATATAATATGGAGATATTCAATAAGTCGGACCCCCCCCCCCCGAAATTATTTTCTGGGTACGGCCCTGGAGGAAGTGGTAAAAAGTGTACACTCAAAAGGAGTTTATACGGTGAAAAGCAAGCACCGCAACAATAGTTTAAAAAACAATTGTGGTTTTGTAGTGGAATTAGGTTTTGGACAGCTTAATTGTGAACCATGTATGTTCATAAGACAAGTAAATTCGGAGAAAGTTATTATGTTTCTCTGTGTAAATGATTTGTTAATAGCGGGATCTAATATTAACGAAATTAAGATTATTATTGATATTTCAACCAAACAATTTGAAATGTCAAAGTCAGAAAACTCTTCTGAGTAGTTGGAGTAAATTTCAATCTTGGTATTAGATTAAAATTTACTCCAAATAGTCTATTGTTAGATCAAGAGTCTTGCTCTCTAAGATTGTTAAATAAATATAAAATGTCTGATTGTAAACCTGGTTTAGCTCCAATGGCGCCTAAATCAACACTGGCGGACTTTCAAAGAGATAATGCATTTCTTGAGCCATATCGTGAATAAAAGATGGCCAGTGTAATGATTTTCATGACTTTCCATATTTTCTTAACACCGGACTCTGGACACAACTGCGCTTTTGTTTGTGCCCGTTGACACACTCTCCACTTAGCTATCCTCTACAATTTAAAAATGCTTCATGAATGTTTTAATTGCAGAAGATGGCTAAGTGGAGAGTGCGTCAACGGGCACACTCTCCTCCATCTACAGACTCCTCTTTATACCTTAGATGTCTGGTCCGCTCATCAATCGCTTATTCGCATAACTAGCTATTATGCAACTCGGCTCTAAGGCAAATCAGGAGGCTTGAATTGAGACTGGGTTCGAAGCACCGCAACTCAATGGTTCGGAGAGACGATCCGAGGCTAGATTCGGAGAAGCTGATCTGAACGGAGCCATCGTGATTCTACCGAGCCTGCTTCTGCACTCCGATGAGTCATCCAAAGAGGCCTACGGATGATCACTTATTGGCTCCAGCACTTAGATACGTTATCTGACGGCGGAATCTAACCAATGAGGAAACGTCCGTAGGCCTCTTTCGGAGTGCACAAGCAGGCCCGGTAGAATCACGATGGACCCGATCTGAGGCTGGGTTAGAGAATGAGTTATCGCTTGAGGGAATGATGATTGATGCGAGGGAATGATTGTGCTGATTACTATGTCCCCTGGAGGAGACTTCTCCCATCTCAAACTCGTCCATTCAGATACGAACGTGTATAGCATGTCTTTGTGCACTTTTTTCACTCTCATTCATATTTTCAGTCGAAACTTGTGAGGATTTTTCAGACAAGAATGGTGAGAGATTTCTTCGAGACTTGCTATTAATAGAAAACAATCAGCATTTTCGAAAACAAAATCTTTAATAACAAAATGCACTAGTAATATACAATTCAGTTTTCCAAGGGCCATGTCATTTCTCATAAAGTCCCGTTTCAGGGACTTGGAATAAGGTCCAGTAGATCTCTCAGCGTGCCTTTGTCCAGTTCTTTGTTGATCAACTTCAGCAGGGCCTTGTTGATTTCGACCATGGCTTCCTCGTGAAAATGCATGAATAATTTCGGACCCAGTCTCGTCAGTAGTTTCACCAGAGTCTCTGTCCACCTTCCGCCGCCTAATAAACTCTTGAACTCGACGTCCAGTGGTCCGAATGTGAGATTCAGTCTCAAGTCGGTCATGTGCACGCTGTATTCTCCTCCGGTACTCACGTTCAAACTACCGTAACCGTCCATACTTACCTGCGGATGAAACACAGAATACATAAAATTGATTAAAAGCTTCGTAAAGTACCACACATAAAAAAGATACTCAGCACTACGATCGTTTCAGCAGCAAAAGAAAAATTTCCACCATCCACAGAGGCAGAAAGGTTAGAACCACGAAGTTAGACCTGTAGGAGATTACACTTTCCTTACAAAGTTCGATAACGCCAGTTGAGCATACGGATGGCGCAACACTTCTCTCGGTAATTCCTGGTGTGGCCATCCAATCATAGAGATATGAATACAAGGAGATGACATTACCTATCTGATAGTGAAGCCGAAACTGTAACCGAGCCGCCATATTGCTTTGACCAAAGAGTTGTTATTCTATGGTGATAGTTCCAATTTCCCCTTTCGATTTTACCAACAATTTTAAAATTTCTTGAAATCGTGTTATTTTTAACAACTTTTACTACCTTGTACCAAGTAAATGGACGTATACTCTGGAATAGCATAAATATAGGCTACTATTAATTTTTCCGTCATCGACCTTGACGAGCTTTTTTGAAATATCGCCGTAGTTGGCGCCAAAAATAACGTTTTTGGCATAACTCTACAACTTTTAACCGTAGAATATTGACTGGGTAACTTCAGTGTAGGTTTAATCAAATGACTTTCAATACATTAGGGATACATTCAATTCATGAAAAGTCTGGTCAATCACCATTTCGGCTGTGTTCAAAATCTTGCCAACTAGCGTCAGTTAGGCGGTTTTTTGCAAAATATCGCTAAATTAAGTGCAGAAAATAAGCTTTTAAAACTGAAACTGACCCGAACTTGGTGATATCTTAAATGTTTTTCTAAAAATAGCTGAACCTCCATTTTAATGCAATATTGTATCTCTTTCAAGTGAAATAAGTTAGATAAAGTGTATTGAAAATACTTGTACCACAAAGTGTACCGCAAACTGTCGCAAGCTTGGCGGAATATCACGAAATTAAGTGCCAGAAGACAGTTTTTAAAACTTAGCGGAACTTGGCGATAGCTTAAATGGGTACTTACGTATTATTCCGGCAGTCTACCTCCATGGCTAGAACTGAAAAGTCAAAAACGGAGACAAGTTGCCCCTCAGAAAAGAAAAAAGTAAGAAACTAGAGAGAATGAAAGATGTGCGAGGGGGAGGGGAAGAAATGATTAAAAACAGGTTAGTAAGTTAAAAATAATTTATTTTATCTGGTTTCTTACTATTTCCTTTTTCGAAATGAAATGACAACTCGTCTCTCTTGGTTACTTTTCATTTCTAATCATTTTAGCCTGTGTGGATGGTGGAACATTTTTGCAACTGAAAAAGAGTTGCTCTTTTGTACCACCTGAGACGGTCTTATCAATAAACGTCTTTTTCATGTGTGTTATTTTACAAAGTTTTTAATTGTTTTACATTCTAACAGCAATTTTTTCTTGGGTGTATCTTTTACAGAATATAAATAGTTGTTTAGGAAATTGTTTCCAGTTGAAAAGTTTGTTTTTGTACTTGGAGCATTTATTTTTGGATTTGTGTGTCCAAGAATCTACTTATAAATCCTCATCGAATAAAGTGGACAACAGAGACAGGTTTTTACCGGCACAGAGAGAGAAAATTTAAACATCTAGCGGATTGAGTGGGAATCGCACCCATGGTAGTACGCTTAAGCGATTAGCGTGGAGGAGGACAGGTTCTACAGGAGGACGGAGGACAATCTATTTTTAGACAGTCGCAAAAATATTTAAGCATCAATTAATTTTCCGAATAATAAATCGATTTCCACAGATTACTCGGTGGTAACAAAGTATAATGGGAATCTTTCGCTGTCTTATTCATATTTTTAGAAAAAGAATTACATTCTTCATGCTACACAAATATCGGAAATTTATTTATCACTTCTAGCATCAGCATAAAATGGAGAATGTGCTAAAAAAAGTCCGGCGCTAATGAGTTAAAGGCTGAGCAAATACCCATATCCAATATCCTTTTGATTCAAGAGCTAAAACAATGTGTCAGTACTTGAAATCTTAACAACCCAGCAAACACACACAGGTTCTCTGAACGTCTATTAACGCTCAGAAGACGTTTTCTGAACGTCTTCTGAACGTTAATAGACGTTCAGAGAACCTGTGTGTGTTTGCTGGGAAGAAACAGCCGCCTGTGTTAACTGCCTTTATGGTGCAAGAACTTTTATTATATTTTCTCGTTTTTGCAGATGCTTGGAGTAATAGTTAAATTTCTGATATCAATTTAATGAAACACGGATAATTTTTCTGTAAAATATTCATCACATTTTTAGAAATATGCATAACACTTTATCTCCAATTATCATTTTGTGCAAATTTCATTATGATCTGGTCAATAGACATAGGGAAATTGACTAATGCTTCTTGAATTCGTCATGTACAGCATAGATAGGTGGCTAGAATGTCTAGAGATCTAATCTCGCATACTCGGTTAACCGAACGTTTGGTTGCGTGACGTCACTCGAAACTCATCCGATAAACATCATCCAATCAAATTTCCCTGCAGGATTCGATTGACGCCAATCTGACGTCACGCAACCGAACCTTCGGTTAACCGAGTGTGTGAGATTCAGGGTCCCCTATCCACCGCCCACGAAAGGGTTAAAGCAATCAATGGCCCATACGCCACTTATAGCTACCCTTTTGTGCAAAAAGAGGCGGATGCGTCACTCAATCAACACCATAATTACCTCCGTGACGTGGATGGAAAAAGGTCCATCACCCCGGATCGGAAAAATGCCGATAACCTTCCCGTCCATATAGCAATATCCGTCAGCCGTCAGTTCGGGCACCGCTATGCTGAAGTTTGCGAATCCCCTTTCCAAGTCTGCCTTCAGAACCTTTATCTGGAACTTGGATATTCCGGTGATGTTGATGTTCTTCATCCGGAGGGACATCTTGGCAATGGGATCGTCGATGTCCTCGTTCACGTCAGGGATGACCAGTGGATCTATCGGCGGGACGCCTATGCTGGATATTCCTTCGGGCATCTGTTCCCGAAAGTTCTCCAGGATTTCCTTGATGTATTCGGATAGTTTCTGGTCATATTCTTCCGCTTCTTTTCCGGTGATGGCCAGAACGTTACGTATGAATAATGCTGAAAAAAAAAAAAGAAAAAAGTGTTTGTAAAGAGCAACGGACGTTTGAATTGAACAAGAAAGGACTGAAAAAGAATATTTCAACCATCGTTATAGAACACATATGGGCTGGCCCGCGAAACATGTCAAAACCCCATATAAACCATTCAAATTCCCATATAAATCCCAACTATAGAGCCCGCGACTTCGCTAACATCCTGAAGTTTCTCTTGCAACTTTTGAAAGGTTGCGCATACCGCATACCTGATATAGAACATCCGGAGGTCTGTTCTCCTCCAGCACACAAATTACCCACAGTCGATGTCTCAGAATCTCCTTCATGGGGCCTTGATTCTTGTAGTTGACCAAACCAGATTGAAAACTGGTTATAAAAAGACATCGAACGACTGGGTACGGCTAGTCGATTATTTTGGTGTTTAAATTTTCAATTGATTTGCGGAAATAGAATCCTTGAAGGTCTATTTTTCCCCATTCGGCAATTACTGGCAGTCGGTATCTTAGCGTAAATACGGGTTAGGACCCCTTAGAAAGACCCCCACGGACGGCACCCCCCTTGTGTTGTCCTTCTGACGAGGACTTATAAGCGGACTTCGAACCAAGCACACAAATCCGATATACGTGTTCACAGCTACAACAACGACAGTCGATACCTCTGACTCTCCCTTCTAAATGCCATAGTAGGGCCCTAATTGTGGAGAGGCATTTTATCTGAAATTTTTTTTTCTTGCTCATTTTTAATCTTGAAAACAGATTTAACCTTTTGAGCTATCATCAGTAGAACAACACAGTGGAGCATACTTCCTTTCTGTGATCAGTGCTGCTTCCCAGCTCAAGTCTTTGAACATTCCGCTGAGTTACTCATGCACTTGCGCAATCGCTGTACTGTACACAGCAATAACAAGACTGTAATACTACACATAGTAATAGCAAGGCGCATGCTGAATAGCAAGACTGGTCACAGAAGAAAAGTCTTTTCAATGATGAGAAGTTTCCCTCGAAAGTCGAGTTGATTGTCGACTAGGCATGCCATAACACAAGACACAAACACAGTCAATGATGAGAGAGAAAAGGTTAGACCTAGGTTCAATGGTCGGTTAAACTTTCGAATAAATCGACAGATTTTTAAGTTCAATTGCTCCTATAGATTGGAGGGAGGAAAATCTTGAACCTTTTCGCAAGCAATTTACGCTCGTTACAGTTTGTGATTTTTATCGTAATTTTAAGTTGCTTAAGAAATCTGTATTTTGTGTTGTCGGAGGTCTTTTTTACGGGTTCTAACGCGTATTCAAGTTACATCTGGTGAAAACCGAACAAAACTCCAGACTGTTAAATCGACAGCCGAGCGGTAGGCCCGAAAGCGGGACCTTCACACTTCAGCCGTCTACCATGTTCAGTGTTTTAAACACTTGGCCATTGTGTGGTCTAAATGACCACCTGTGTTAAGGGATTTAAGTCACTAAACGCGCCATGTTTCATATCTCGGTGACTGGTCGCAATTATAATAATTAAAAAACGCTATATTATATACGTTATCTCATTCTGCCATTGTTACTGTAACAATGGAGAAGAAAATAATTTTATAATCAAACTGCAACATCCAATATAGAAATTGTCCACAACAATCTAAAATAAAACCCGTATGCATTGGCCAGCATACTCACCGGACTTGAATCCAATAGAGCATGTGTGGGATATGCTTGGCTGACGAACTGCAGCCTGTCAACCCCCTCCCACCTGTCTACCGGAACTTCGGAGTGCATTGCTTGATGAGTGGTGTAATATTCCCTAAGATCAGATTGATCATTTGATACTCAGCATGCCTAGGCGTTGTCAGTCCTGTATTGCATCGTCCGGGAGACATACTCCGTATTAACCATCCTACTAACCATGTTATACTGTTTTTTGTAAATAGGTTCTTTTTTTTAATTTGGTCAAGGGAGTAAAACTTGCAATTTTTATTAATTATGTCAAACATATAGCATCTTTTTTGCTCTTTACTTTTTGTTTAATAAATAGACTTTACAAATAAGTCAAATTTGTTTTGCTTCTTTCTCTTTCTTTGCCTGAACTTAATTATCCTTAATTTATGGACATGAGTGTATTACTTGTTTTCTTTCAGTTGCGTTTCTTTAACTGCTGGACACGCAAATATGTTTTATTTTGTAAGATGCGCGTATCCTCATATTTAATTTTCGAAATTTATTTTGTGAACCTCCATTTAAATAACCCACGAGCCGCCTCTAGTCACACCCCGACCTTCACCAGTTATACCCTCAACGGTGTCACCCCAACACTTTCATTTACACTTGCCATAGAATCGCCTCTCCTACCCCACCAGTCTTATCTTCATCTCTACTCGTATTTCCACCATCATCACCCATCAACATCCGTAAAAAGAAATTCAGACCAATGCGTAAATTTTTCTCCCACCTTTCCTGCATCCTACCCGTCCCAAAATAACATTAATTATTCAACCCCCCCCCCATTAAAAGACTTAAAATACCTAACAAATACTTTTTAATGTTCAATAGTCACATATTCACACACTCTACCATCTAACATCTTGCCAACTACAGACTGAATCTCTATAGACTTTCTGTCACCAAGCTACAATAGCACATGCATACAACTTATTTTTACAACCAAAAGGGAACAGATGCATTTCTGTCTTGAAGGCGATCGCCTGTGAAACAGTAATCTCACATGCATCAGTAATGGATGATTTCTTCTGAACTTTACACTTGGAATGAAACTGCAATATTTTCCAAGTAATGCTACATCGATTTGTAACGATCTGAACTGGAGAATCAACGCTATTAATAAGTCATCGGAACTGCGCGAACATTGAAAGCGACAGATCGAAATGCACAAGCATCAGATTTTAATATGTACGGAAATTCATCGGAACTTCCGAAGTCAGGCGATGTGATCTATTAATTGTAGTTATTCCATCTGCTCAAGAAGAGTTTCTGACGTACAAACTGCTTAGTGCATCTATGAACTTAAGATTCGTCTTCAAACATTCGTCTGATCTTCCCGTTTTGATGCTGGTAAGGGTTTGGGAAATCTATATTTAAAATACTCTCAAGATATTTTTGGCAATTATCGTATTTCTTTTGAGATGCACTATATATAAAAATCAACATCAACAAAAATCTATAACTAAAGTGCTGTCAAGATCTCTCGAGAATTATCGTATTTCTTGCAAATGAAACAAAACGCAGCAAGTCAAAGCAAGTGTCTTTCGAACTATCCAAAAGCTTCTGAAATAAGAAGCCTCGCACCACTCATCTTTACCATCCTATTAAACCAAATTGACGAGGAAAAGATTTTACGGTTATAAACTATTCCAAAAGTACAGTGAAACCTCTTTTACTTGGATACCTGCGGTTCCCTCAAAAAGTGTCCAACTTGAGGTATATTTCTATATTATGGACACGTTTCGTTCCCCAGAAAAGTGTCCAACTTGGGAGGTTCCACTGTATACACGACTATTATGTCTCCACTTCCTTTCGTTTTCAAGTATTTTTGTATAATTGATAGAACTACTTATTTGAAAATTTTTCTATTAGCACAGAATTCGTATGTTAAATATTAATACTATACAATAGCTGTTCATTAAAAATAGAAAAACCTGACAATGACCGTGTACGAGTTTGCTTCTTTGTGTGTTTTTTTTTGTTTTTCAAATTTTTTTTTCTCTCTTCCTTTTTTTTTAAGAAACTCATACGAGATTATAATTTACATTTTTTCAGTTTTGAAAATAACCCTCTCGTCACCCTGAACCTCATATGAGGCTCCTATTTCAAATAGCAATATTTAGAGAGAAAACAATTGAATTTAATATTTTTTTCTTTCAGTGATATCAGTATCATTAATTCATGTAGAAAGTATATGAGGCTCTTAACTAGATGCATAAATCGTGCCTAGATTGCAGTATTAGTCAATTTAGATCATTTTTTACAGTTTTCGCTTCATTGTTTCAGGAGAAAAATTAAGAAAATATTTACGCTGCTTTTTTACCTTTTTTTTTTCTTTTTAAGGTAAGTATAGTTTTTTTCTTATTCCTCAACCTTTGCCTAGTATGTGCATCCTTTTAAATTAATTTTAGCATAACAAAATGCTTCGAAAATGCAGAAATTATTATTAGTAAAATTACTATTGTCGACATTAATCGACAAATATTAATCAACATTAGAAAAAAATATTTTTGCATGATTTATAATAGTATTTCAGATGCATTAAATGCTAGACAGATTTGTTTTCTCTGATTTTTCATAATTCGGTGACGAGAGGGTTAACTAAACCATTTTCTAAAAATGTGTCGTGTGATATAATTAAGCAGGGTTATTTTGCTTTCATGGATCAAACTTCTGAAGGGATTACAATACTCAAACAAGAATCCGAATCTTATAGCGTCTTAAACGTCTTCATGTCCACGTAATAATCCCTTTGGAAGAAAGGTTAAAAAAACTATGAACTTTCCCACCATGGTTCATCAAAAATTAATGGATCTTTCACAGAAAGCGTTTGACATGGTAGTTCAAAAATGCGATTTCGTTGTATTGATGAAATTTTAGTACTTTAAAATTAGCAATAGTTGTTCATTAGAACGGTTTTCCAAGCACTGGATGTAAGTTATCAATCAAAAGACAGAGAAAAACAGCAAGACTCCAAAACAATTATTTAAGTGTTCGTGTGACTGTGCGTTTCATTTTTACAACAGCTAAAAGAAATTGAGACTCAAAAAAGGTGTAAGAAAACCATAAAAACTGAGAGAAATATATCTTTCTAAATTTTAATTATTTCCTTAACTTATTACTTTATAGTATTGAAAAAATATCATACACCGGAAAAAACTGCGTTATTTTTTAAAGTACGCAAGATTTTTTTTTCAGCGTTATATTATTAGGCTGTTTGTCACAATTATTCTGTGTAATTAAATGTACATTATTAATTAATTGAAAATAGAACTTTTAATGATAAATAATACATACCTTGAAATGTGCTTATAATATAAAATATTGATAGAGATAGGCCAGCATTTAAAATTTTTGCCATTGTTTACCTGAAATATAAAAAAAAAAAAACTTTTGAATGCAGTTAAAGAAGCAAACTTGCTTTTGGTAAAAATTTATTTTAAATCGATACTAGAAATCTCAGAATTTACTTTTTAAGTGTAATCTCTCAATATAAATTTAAAAATCAAGCATCAAAAGAATTGTGAAACGCATTAAACTTTTCAGTTACTAGTTTTCCGTAAGGTTTTATGAAATTAATTTATCAAAATCAAAAGAAGCTCTAAAGCTAACTCAAAACACAATATTTTCCACCAAGAAATAAGTAGACGTGGTGAAAAATTTGATAATTCGTTTGTCGAGCTGCCTGATGCAATTTGCTGGGTTTCTCACATACTCTTCGCTACAATAGAGACATCGCTGTGTGTGCTAATGGGGGGGGGGGCTGGAAGGATGTAGATTCCTATGGGAAAACTTCCCCATGGGGATTAATTCCCTCTACCCCCATTTATGTAAAACTTTTCAGGTTTTAGCTGTCATTTAGCCAAATTATTGATATTTTGCTTATAAATCAAAACAAAATATTTTTTCACGCTTAGGAAGAAAATAAAAAATAGCATTTTAAAACAAAAAACAAATTTTGAATTTAGACAACCTGAATATACTTAAATTCCTCCTCCCCCCGCCCCCCATCTTCTTTCTTTTCCGGTAACTTTTTAAGGCTCAAGAGAAAGAAATTCGCCCTTTAAAATTTGTTCTTAAAGTTTTATTATTATTATTATTATTATTAAATGTATTTAGTTACCTGTGCGATATTCCAGCATTAGGACACCGGTTCTTAAAATGCAACGACAAATCAAAATAATAACGGTGAACTCGTTTTATCAGTGATAAGATAGTGATATGTCTCTTGCAGTTTCAGATTGAAAAGTGAAAAAGAACTGAAGCACTTAATGCCGATGTAATCAGCTATAAAAAATATTTTAAATTAAAAGGAAAGTAATTGATATCAATAATGAAAATGAAAGTGTTTCGATACAATAGCAAGCTTTTTCTTTTAATTTATATTTTGAGTTGCATCACTTTGATACACGACGGAAAAAAAAAAAAATCCGATTTTTTATGTTACTCGAGGAACCGGCATCAACTCGTACTGTCATTACTTTTTTAAGTGAACTGTCCCTCCAGGAAAAAAAAATTGCCAGATAATTTTCTTGCCTTGGTATTAATGAACATTTTGTAAAAAACAATCTCTTCTGAAGGACTTTTTTTTTCACGTACTATATTTGACCTTTTTAATAGAACATTTTTTCTTAAAATGATCTACGGTTCTCGAAAACAGCACAAAAAGTTCGGCGTGCACTCGGAAAAGTATTGGGGCAAAAGCCAAACTTCCAGTTTTAGTTTTGTGAATACCTAATTAGTTTTGCAAAAACACAGAACTCGAAAGAATTATCCGAAAATATTGTTATATGTTACATAATATACTTTTTTAAGAAAAAACAATATTTTAGATATAAAACCAACTTGGGAAATTTGATTTACATTCGAATAATACTTTTTGAAGGGACGCTTTACATTACTAGTCGTATTTAAATTTTATCAATGTTTCAAAGAAATTCATTTTTCTGTAATTCACTTTTCTGTAAAGTATTGATTTTGAATCGCACACTTGACGATTTAAATAGATGGTAAATGTTCCCTAAAATTAATCGAGCCGGGCGTAAATCATATCAAACGTCTTGGCCATCTTGAAAACGCTTAAACCACTCAAAAACACGTGCACGCAATATGCATTTATTGCCATGCACTTTTTTTTTTTTTTTAATTGAATTAAAAGTTTCATCAGCGGTTTCTCCTACTTTCGTGTGAAATTTCACAACGATTCGTTTCTCTGTTGTTTTAATTTAGCATTTTTTCAGCAAAGCTAAAAAACAGTTCTAATGCAAACGAAGGCTACTGCGATTTGTTTACAGAAGCGGAAGGCACTGCATTCGAAAGAGAAGGCTTCCTGATGAATAGTTGTCGGTCGTCAGAGTTTGACGCGTGCATCCTTCTGTAGCAGCGCATACGGTCAACTCCGGTTATAGTGAACTTCTGTGGACCGGCAAATTTCGTTCCCTCTATCTGAAGTTTACTAAAATCGAAGTGTCCTCTTTTAAACCAGATGATGTGAAATAGTGAATAAGGAAAGTAAATAAGTATATTTCCTTACAATTACGAGAGTATTTTATGCCCGTACTACATACTTATTAAATCAATAAAACAGAATCAAGCGCACTTTTAAAATTAATGTGTATTCGTTAAAGAAATAAAATAATGAGCTTTAGCATTACTTTAATTAAAAGAATCTGGAGTGACTCCATTCGACTTTCCGAACACTTACGATTAAAATCATTACCAAGTATTTAAATAAATTTTAATCGATGAATAATTCAAACATATATACCAAATTGAAGCTCAATTGAATGCGCCGTTTAAACGCTAGCACACTTTCAAAAATTTCTCCCCATCCGCCATAATGTAAAAGAAATCTTTGTCATAGCTCTGTAGAAAAACTATAAGTCCTATACACATCAAAATCAATGCCGGTCTTATGATGGTGTTTTATAACATATATATCCAATTTAAGCTCAATCGAATGCACCGTTTAAACGCTAGCGCACTTTCAAGAATTTCCTCCCATAGGCCATAATGTAAAAGAAATCTTTACCGTAGCCCTGTAGAAAAACTATAAGTCCTATACACACCAATATCAATGCCGGTCTTGCGACGGTGCTTTGTAACATATATACCCAATTTGAGCTCAATCGAATGCCCTGTTTAGGAGCTGTCGTGTTCACTCACATACACACACACATACATACATACATACATCTCGTAAAAATAGCATAAATGAATTCAGAAGACCTCAAAACGTGTAAATACACCAAAATCTCGAAGTCGAATTTTTTCATGATTACAATACTTTCCTTACATGGCACATGTTCGGAAAGTAAAAATAGCCCATTATGCGTAGCTGTTTAATGTAGATAAATTTGATTAAATTGAATAGCATTTCTTCAGAGAATGTTTCTGTTAGTATTCAATACTTTCGAAGATTATTCTGCAGTTATCAATGAGTTTTATTTTGAAATGAGCTTTATTTTGAAGCCCTTAAATTTCATTTTACTTTCACAAGAGTGTATTAAAAATGCAGTTTTTCACCATAGACTGAAAAAAAAAAGCCACTGGCATCAGGAAAATAATTGGTGGAACTAGAATTGATGAGTCTACCCTAGTAGCACAACTAGTTCAAAAAACGTTTAAATTACATTGGAAACATGTTTTTTGACGTTAAAAAACGTGTTTTAAACGTCTTTTGGACTACTTGTGCTACTAGGGTATGTACTCAGTACTCCCTATAAATACTATATCATATAACGAGACACTAATTAAGCTACTTATCCAATTTTTAGATCTAGTACCCAGATGAAAGTATCTGTAAATTGTTGCGTACGCTCAGGGTCCGATTAACCTCTGGAGTGAGGGGAAGCTCAGTCACATTTCGGTCCTCCCTCCCCTTTTTGTTTGGGAAAAGTAAAGTTTTAATGATTTTCTATAATAAAAATATTTTATTTAGTAAAAAGAAATTTCATTGATTTAATTAGTTTTAATAGTTTCTTTTGATAAAATATTTTATTCATTAATGAAAGGGGTCCATTCGTACTATAAATTTGATTGACAGCAAATTTTACTATAAATATCCGGTAAAAATTTTGATACCACTAAAGTTTAATTTCTCTGTAGTAAATTGTGTTTGTTTAGCACTAAATTATAAATTTTACATAATTAATATATATTTTTTTTAATTTACAGTAAATTTAATTTTTTTTTTTTACCGTATACTATTTTGAGCGATGGATTCAAAAGGTGAATATTTGGCTGAAATTAACGTTTGTGTGTAGGTTAAGGGGGTACACAGACCCCCTAAAAACGCCCGTTGCTAACAACATGCTATAATTTGAGACCCACAATAAGAGGATATGCTCCAACTTCAGTTACTAAAAATTTTCACAAAACAGGATAGACACCAGACAGAAATTACTAAGCAATAAGATTTTATGCAATAAGAAAAGAACAGAGTTATTGACTCACCTGGAAGTTCTCAGAACACGCCAGAAAATACGGGAATAAATATCCTGATTGACGTGAGCAATCCTCTCTCTCCATGACTTGCTTTAAAGTCTTAGATAAAACGTATTACTTCTCAACTGATAAATTAAGATAATAAGGATTACTTAATCTTTTGTTATCACCTTTTACTTAACTTTTATTTATTTATAAGCTTAAATTTAATAAAAAAAATCAGGATGGAGTACTGTTTTAAAGTTATTATTAAGTTAAGGGTGTAGTTCGAAAAAAAAATCATGTAATTTCGGTACATTAAATACAAATAAACTAATTAAGACAAGCCCTTCAGAATTTTTAGAATAACCATTTACAAGCTGTAGTATATGCAGTAATAAAAGATAAACCTGTATCAGGTACGAAACCTTCAGAAAAAAAAAATCTTACAAATCGAAAATTTAGCAGGATGTGTCACCGTTCAAAATTTTTAGCTGTGCAACTCCATGTTGAAGATTTTTTTTTAAAGAAAGTTTCACAATGACACTTTCATCATCACTGTTGTTTCATTTATTACGGTTGAAAAGCAGCTTATGAAGAATGAGCCTGAGTTTTTTCAAGTGCCTAGCGCAATAAGTTTATTTTCGTTTGTGTATAAGTCCGTGAGGAAGATTTTGTTTTTTCGAAAAGATGTAGAAAAGTTTTCAGGGTGATCGGCTGTTCTTAACTTTATCAGGGGTGATTGTGACCCAAAGTAAAAAATCCTGAACATTACCAATACAAACAGTAGTATACTCATTAATATTCAATGTGTTTATTCAATGTGTACCAACTGATACACATTGAATAAACCAAACTATAATGAGATTAATCATTTTGAATTTACAAATTATCAATGTTCAATCAGGGTGCACAGTTTAGAGAACTCCACGCACACACACAGATAAAGAAAAAAAATCCAATACATTCTTGGGATAACACACTCTTCACCTTTTGCATATAGTAGTATACTCTTGTACACACTAAATTATGATGTTTTTAAATTAATAGTTTCTTTTTATAAGAGTCTATCTACAGAGTTTGAAATCCACAAAAAGCAATTAATGTTATAATTATAAAAATTTTAAAACAGTAGAAATGCTAGGATTTTCAAACATGAAATAGGTGAAACATCAACATTTATTTAGAACACAAGCTTTTCTTAAGTATTTAAAATTTCACTAGAAAAAGTAGAGAAAAGAGAAAGATTAGGGTTTAAAGTGTTAGAAAAAACCAGCAAACATTATTAAAATTGCAGTCTCCCTAATAAAACAAGTAACCTGGCTGATATGAAACAAAATTGCATGGTTACTTGAAAAACTTCTGTGTATACATATATATTTAAAAGGGGGAGGGGGGGGGAGAAATTGCATATATTAAGAAATTTATATTTATACTCTTCAATTGAATAAATTTGCTTTAGAAAATATATTCTGATATTTAAATTATTTTTTTAGCAAAAATGTAAATGTCTTATATTTAATTTTATAATAGCTTTATTAAATGTTACAGAAAAACTAATTTGTATCATTTTTGTAAAAAATAATTTTAACAAAAATAATTTGTATACATTTTTGTAATAAATAAAAAGTAATTTTTTATTGTTTAGTTTTGCTGTTAGTTGCAGAGGTTGACTTTCTTTTTCTACTGCCTTCTTGAGTAACATTCTCAGTAGATTGTTTTGAGGAGCGTGGTGTTGGTTACGCTTTGCGGTGCAGGATTTATTGAATTGTGAAGAAAGTTTGCACTAAGTGCTAATTTATTTTCACTTTCTTTTTCTAATTCCTCCATATCGTCACCTGGTTGGTTTGAGATATTTCATAACATAATAAAAAGGAATTCAAAAGGCTGCACAATAAACAATGATAAAGGCGTAACAGCTAACAGCTGATCAATTTAACGGCTGAAACTACTATCTGGTGTATCCAGTAAAATTGATTAAAACAAAACAGGAAAAGGTTTCTCACATTCCAACACATCCACTCATCTTATTATAAATTCCCACCCTATGATTCTCTTCTCTCCCCTCCCCATACAAGCCCAAAGAATGACGTGTGTCAAGCTGGCCGGACCACATTCCGCAAAATAAAAAATAACAGGCTAAAAAATTAGTGCTACATTAGTGCTCATTAGTGCTCGAGCCTCAGAATTAGTGCTGCTTATTTAAGCGAGTAATTCACAATTTAATGTGGTCCGGCTATCTTGACGTCAAGCTGGCCGGCCACATACAGAAAAAATTATTTTTTACCAAATTTCGATACTTACAGAATTAGTGCTACATTAGTGCTGGTTGAATACCAAATTACAGAATTTTTGATTCGTATTTTAAAAAGTTATTAAATAAATGATGTGGTCCGGCTATCTTGACGTCAAGCTGGCCGGCCACATAAAGAAAAAAATATTTTTTCCCGAATTTTGTCACATACAGAATTAGTGCTACATTAGTGCTGGTTGAATGCCAAATTAGAGAATTAGTGCTCCGTATTTAAGAAAGTTATTAAATAATCAATGTGGTCCGGCTATCTTGACGTCAAGCTGGCCGGCCACATACAGAAAAAATTATTTTTTACCAAATTTCGATACATACAGAATTAGTGCTACATTAGTGCTGGCTAAATACCAAATTACAGAATTTTTGATTCGTATTTAAAAAAGTTATTAAATAAATGATGTGGTCCGGCTATCTTGACGTCAAGCTGGCTGGCCACATACAGAAAAAATTATTTTTTACCAAATTTCGATACATACAGAATTAGTGCTACATTAGTGCTGGCTGAATGCCAAATTACAGAATTAGTGCTCCGTATTTAAGAAAGTTATTAAATAATCAATGTGGTCCGGCTATCTTGACTTTAAGCTGGCCGGCCAAATACAGAAAAAATTATTTTTTACCAAATTTCGATACATACGGAATTAGTGCTATATTAGTGCTGGCTGAATACCAAATTACAGAATTTTTTATCCATATTTGAAAAAGTTATTAAATAAATAATGTGGTCCGGCTATCTTGACGTCAAGCTGGCCGGCCACATAAAGAAAAAAATATTTTTTCCCGAATTTTGTCACATACAGAATTAGTGCTACATTAGTGCTGGTTGAATGCCAAATTACAGAATTAGTGCTCCGTATTTAAAAAAGTTATTAAATAATCAATGTGGTCCGGCTATCTTGACGTCAAGTTGGCCGGCCACATAAAGAAAAAAATATTTTTTCCCGAATTTCGTCACATACAGAATTAGTGCTACATTAGTGCTGGCTGAATGCCAAATTACAGAATTAGTGCTCCGTATTTAAGAAAATTATTAAATAATCAATGTGGTCCGGCTATCTTGACGTCAAGCTGGCCGGCCACATACAGAAAAAATTATTTTTTACCAAATTTCGATACATACAGAATTAGTGCTACATTAGTGTTGGCTGAATACCAAATTACAGAATTTTTGATTCGTATTTAAAAAAGTTATTAAATAAATGATGTGGTCCGGCTATCTTGACGTCAAGCTGGCCGGCCACATACAGAAAAAATTATTTTTTCCCGAATTTTGTCACCTACAGAATTAGTGCTACATTAGTGCTGGTTGAATGCCAAATTACAGAATTTGTGCTCCGTATTTAAGAACGTTAGTAAAAAACAATGTGATCCTGCTATCATGGCGTCAAAATGGCCGGCCGCATAAAGAAAAAAAATTATTTTTTCTGGAATTTCAATGCATACAAAATTAATGCCAATGTGGGCCGACTATCTGGACGTGAAGGTGGCGGCTACTCACTAAAAAAAGTAATTATTTTTGAATTTTTTATATAAAAAACTATTAGTTCCAGGGCTGGAATTGGCAAAAAAAACAGAAAAACTGAAATCATATGCGAGCAAAGGATTTATACACCTGATACTTGTATACCATCTGCAACTGTCGTAAAAAAAAGAAAAAAAAACGTAGTGAGGTATTTTTTCCGCCAAGTTCTAAGCCCTCACTGAGTTTGTGGTACAATTTGAAATTCATCAATATTATGCCAAATTCACTTATAATTACAATTCAAAATTAAAAACGACTTTCATATTCATCATAATTTTTAACATGTTAACCATTAGTAAGGACATTTTTAAGAGGGGTGTATCTCAGGACGTTTCACTGTTTCGTTTCTGATTCTGAAGTAGGTAGGAAATGGCTTCCGAACATACCACTGGTAATCGCGCATAAGTGACAGGTGAGCATGATTAATTTTCTCCTATCTGCTTTTGACCACTTTTGAATAAAGGTTGTGGTTTGACAAAAAGAGCTTAATCCATCCTTTTGCCTGCGGAGGCGTGGCGAAACGAAAAACTAGAATTATTTCTGAAGTTTTACTTACATAAGTATCAAATTACACTTATGTACTTTAGGCAAAATTGGGGAAGAGAAATGGTTGGAAAGACTGATCTTTCTCCTTTTTAACCTCAAAAACAAATTATGAAGTACAGTGAAAGTACTGCTTTCTTACAAATAATTCATAACTATACGGACACGTTAGTTGCCAAATTATGAAAACCGCCATGGCTGGCAAATACGTAAGGTGTTTCGTAGGTTTTACACAGTTAAAAATAGCGTGAAGTTAAAATTTTTATGTTCCAAGGAACATACGAGAACCAAGCAGTGTGTAGCTTGGTAACATTCTACCTGATCCTATCTTTATTTTCGTCTGTTGAAATTATGTTTTTTTCCCTCTCGAATATGCCTTATTAGTGGCTGAAAGCTTCAGACGACAAGCGAGCGCAGCGAGACTAGGGGCTTTGGCCCCTATTTTTTTCTAAAAGAAATTTAGTGTAACTTCCTTATTCTCAATCTTATGTGTATCATTATTTATTTTTCAAACATTGTAATCACTATATTTTAGTCTTCAATCTCCTAAAACCAGAATTAAAAGAAAATAAATTTAAGAATTAGTAAAAATTTACTTATTTTGTAGCCTCAATACACGGTACAATGAAACTCTTGTAGGTACCGTGTAGGTACGATTAAACATGTTTTATTGTACCGCGGGTCAATGCGTTTAATTAAAATACAGACGTTACTATTAAATATATAGATTAAGATCTCCATACAGTACATAAAACAACACAAAAAGGGAGTAGCAACATCAATGAATTGAAATTTGAATGTTGAGTCATCTTACTTGACTGTTGTTTTGTGTATTATTGAGTAAAATGTTGAGTAAAACATTTCCTAGAAGCAAACATTAAACTCACTCTTGATTTAATCTAAATACCTAAATTAAAAGGGTTTTAAGCAACCACCAATAACATAGTAATTTCAGTCATTAAAATAAAAAGTAATAAAAGATCAGCACCTTTAATTATCAGTATACTAAAGTTTCCCATTCAAAATGGAATTACCATATTAGACTGAATGTAACGCGACACTGACATTTATCACAAAGATATTTAATAAATCCATTTTCTAGGCCTCAAATATAGCATTAGTGAGATTTTTAGGAGGAAATGATCAGTCAAAAAATATTTCATTATATTCGGGCTAATAGAATAATAAAAAATTTCAGAACTTACAAATCATGAGTAAGCACATTCTTATAAAAAACACAATGCTCTTTTTTAAATAAATAACCCCGATAGATGTAAACAAATTAAGCATTTTTTGCAGATCACAGCGCTTTATTCCAAATATTAATACATAATCTGACATTAGAATTTTACATTCTTATATTTGAAACTTACAAGCCATGGAAGGAATTAAGAAATTTCCTAATTTTTTATGCAGATTGATAATGTACAATTTTAATGTTATAACAAAAAGAATAATGTTTTGGAAATATTAGATATGCAATAAAATTACTTTTCCACACTCTTTTTCCTTTTCTAAACATGCTTGATACAAAATAGATAAAAGATGTTTACAATATTTCTTAAAAGTTCACAATGTGCGCAATTATGAAGAAATCAATTAGTATTTTTACTACAATCAATATTTGTAGTAGAGTAATATTAATAATCAATAACAATCATTCAATATTTGCAATTGTGTTAAAATAAATTATATGTAATGCGTTATTCTAATGCGTAGTATATATTTTTAAAAGCACAATATTTAAGGCATTTGACATACGGTTTTTGACGTGGCAGTTTAAACCATAGTTAAAACCATCAAAAACTATCATGAGTCAAAAAACTTGCCAACCCTGCTTATTTGTCATTCAAACTCACAAAAATCAGAGTTGAATAAGAAGCTGAAGAATCACATTTTTGATTTGATTATGAGGTGGTCCAAATTTTCAAAGTTACGTTTGATAGATAATGTTTTAGTCTGCAAATTTTGAATTTCAGTTTAAAAAACAATGTATTTTCTTCTTTTTTTATGAAACACAAAATTTCCTTCAGATTTGATATTTTCAGTAGTCCATTAGTACATTTTCCGAGGAAATATTCTGGAAAATGGCATATTTCTAACATTGCAAGTTTATTCTGGAAAATGGCATAGTTCTAGCATTGTCAGTTTATTTCTTATATGGAGTGAATGTCAACAAAACAGCGGACTTTCAAGTATAACTTTCAAGTACAACAAAACAGCAGAAACATCTTTTTACAAAAGATTAAGTAACTTTCCAAATTTGGAATTTGTTTCAGATCACAGTATGATTTGTGAGGAAACAGTCTAAACATTTTCATATTTCTGGCATTCTACTTTCTCATCTTTGGTGTAAGTTCATCGAAAACATCTTCCTTTCACTCTAGTTGCGTAGGAAACATTCTGAAAATTCTCATAATTATATCCTCGTACGTTTATTACTGAGCGTCAGTGAAAGTCAAGAAAATAAATAATTCTCTGAAAAAAATGCCAAGTTTAATAATATTTTTTTTTAAATTAAATAATTTTTCAAATTTTATCTCAATGTCAGTTCTTATTCTAGTTTTAGAGGAAACATTCTGAAAATTCTCATAGTTATGTGATTAGACGTTTATTCACTATCCTGAGCGTAAGCCAACTGAAATCTTCCGTTTTTATGTAGAACAGGCTTATCGAATTGCACAAAGTGCAAATTTCTCATTTTATTTGTTCAGTTTATGTACTTTGAACTGAAATCAATTTCCGAGTAGTTTTTTGAGGTTCTTTTTTAGGAGTACCTTGAAGTGCTTTTATATGGGTAATTAAAAATTTGTGTACTCTTATGGCCAATTCACTATCATGGAATATAGACTGCTTTAAATCCTTGAAATAAGATTCAACATTCGCAGGAATTCCACTCTAAAAGTATGGCTGCATTACGCCTGACCACTATGGTAATTTTTCTGCAACTTTTGTAAAAGGTTCTATAAAGGCTGGTAAAATCGGTGCAATTTGTTAGCACACCTAAACAGCGTAAATAGAAGTCTTTTACTCTACGATCAACGTTTTTGAAGCAATTCCATCCCGTACTTGTTTTTATAAAATGAGCTACATCTATTCTGATATAAGTTCGTGGAAGGTAAGATGATTGCCCGCTTAAGATATTGAAACAATCTTTCACGTAATCCTGTACGTTCTGATACCCATTAAAGCATCTTGAAATCGAAGTTAGCAATGCAGCTGATGCATCTACTATAATTTCTTCAGGCACAGGGGCACCTTCTTTCAACCACTGTTTCAGCCATCTATCAATGAACAAGACATCGTGGCGTTGTGAAATCATTTGCACTACTGGAACAGAAGGGCCAGTAGTAGCTTTAGCAACGACTTGGTATAAGAAAATATGTGCAGGTTTCTTTTCAACGATGGTTTTGGGTCGTTTTGGAGGCTTGCAAAGACTTCCAGTTGCATCAATGCTGAGTACATTTCTTTTCTCAGATGCATAACTTTTATACCATTCCATTTGCGTTGGTGTCCAACAGTAAACAAAGAATGGATCCAATCCAATATCTTTAATTACTCCAAGAAACAGTGATGTATATTTCATTCTCCAAACCGAAAAAATTGGATCTTTGTCTAAAACATGAGAATGAGAAGTTTCATACTTTAATTGACGAAGAACGTGCTCATTGTACAGCATTAGAGGTTCACGGTCACCAAAATCCATCATTTTGTTTGCCATTTTCCTTCTCAATTCTGCAGCTGAAGATTGTTTCATTTCACTAGCCATATTTTTACGTTTGAACCTTTCAGACATCGCTTTATCTTAGTATCGTGTTGAAAATTTTCTTCAAAATCCTTAAGTTTACAATAAGGAGCTTTGGTACAATCTTCGTCTATATCATCATTTTCAGAAGATAACACGGTAAGAGATACTGCGCACTGCTTGCACTTTCTGTTGCAGGAATATGTCCGAATTCCTGCGATAGTATAGTATATTTTATCCGTGTTTTGCATCATGTTCCCTGTTTCGCATGGATTTTCGTACTTTTTGAAAATTCGGGAGAAAATTCTTCGGAAAAAAAATGTCTGACGCATGTTTTTCTCTGGACTCATCGCTTGATGTTAAGATAGCCGGACCACATTATTTGTTTACGGATAAAAAATTCTGTAATTTGGTATTCAGCCAGCAATAATATAGCACTAATTCTGTATGTATCGAAATTTGGTAAAAAATAATTTTTTCTGTATGTGGCCGGCCAGCTTGACGTAAAGATAGCCGGACCACATTGATTATTTAATAACTTTCTTAAATACGGAGCACTAATTCTGTAATTTGGCATTCAACCAGCACTAATGTAGCACTAATTCTGTATGTATCGAAATTTGGTAAAAAATAATTTTTTCTTGATGTGGCCGGCCAGCTTGACGTCAAGATAGCCGGACCACATTATTTATTTAATAACTTTTTTAAATACGGATAAAAAATTCTGTAATTTGGTATTCAGCCAGCACTAATATAGCACTAATTCTGTATGTATCAAAATTCGGGAAAAAATAATTTTTTCTTTATGTGGTCGGCCAGCTTGACGTCAAGATAGCCGGACCACATTGATTATTTAATAACTTTCTTAAATACGGAGCACTAATTCTGTAATTTGGCATTCAACCAGCACTAATGTAGCACTAATTCTGTATGTATCGAAATTTGATAAAAAATAATTTTTTCTTGATGTGGCCGGCCAGCTTGACGTCAAGATAGTCGGACCACATTATTTATTTAATAACTTTTTTAAATACGGATAAAAAATTCTGTAATTTGGTATTCAGCCAGCACTAATGTAGCACTAATTCTGTATGTATCGAAATTTGGTAAAAAATATATTTTTCTGTATGTGGCCGGCCAGCTTGACGTCAAGATAGCCGGACCATATTGATTATTTAATAACTTTCTTAAATACGGAGCACTAATTCTGTAATTTGGCATTCAACCAGCACTAATGTAGCACTAATTCTGTATGTATCGAAATTTGGTAAAAAATATTTTTTTCTTGATGTGGCCGGCCAGCTTGACGTCAAGATAGCCGGACCACATTATTTATTTAATAACTTTTTTAAATACCCATAAAAAATTCTGTAATTTGGTATTCAGCCAGCACTAATATAGCACTAATTCTGTATGTATCAAAATTCGGGAAAAAATAATTTTTTCTTTATGTGGCCGGCCAGCTTGACGTCAAGATAGCCGGACCACATTGATTATTTAATAACTTTCTTAAATACGGAGCACTAATTCTGTAATTTGGCATTCAATCAGCACTAATGTAGCACTAATTCTGTATGTAACAAAATTCGGGAAAAAATATTTTTTTCTTTATGTGGCCGGCCAGCTTGACGTCAAGATAGCCGGACCACATTATTTGTTTAATAACTTTTTTAAATACGGATAAAAAATTCTGTAATTTGGTAATCAGCCAGCACTAATGTAGCACTAATTCTGTATGTATCGAAATTTGGTAAAAAATAATTTTTTCTGTATGTGGCCGGCCAGCTTGACGTCATGATAGCCGGACCACATTGATTATTTAATAACTTTCTTAAATACGGAGCACTAATTCTGTAATTTGGCATTCAACCAGCACTAATGTAGCACTAATTCTGTATGTATCGAAATTTGGTAAAAAATAATTTTTTCTTGATGTGGCCAGCCAGCTTGACGTCAAGATAGCCGGACCACATCATTTATTTAATAACTTTTTTTAATACAAATCAAAAATTCTGTAATTTGGTATTCAGCCAGC
The DNA here is from genome assembly GCA_038373885.1 of Cheiracanthium punctorium. Taxonomy (NCBI): domain Eukaryota; kingdom Metazoa; phylum Arthropoda; class Arachnida; order Araneae; family Cheiracanthiidae; genus Cheiracanthium; species Cheiracanthium punctorium. The sequence continues at coordinate 40,685 of JAWZYV010002787.1, forward strand.
ACTAATGTAGCACTAATTCTGTATGTATCGAAATTTGATAAAAAATTATTTTTTCTGTATGTGGCCGGCCAGCTTGACGTCAAGATAGCCGGACCACATTGAATTGTGAATTACTCGCTTAAATAATTAGCACTAATTCCGAGGTTCGAGCACTAATTAGCACTAATATAGCACTAATTTTTTGTTATGTTTTTTTCCATTTTGCGGAATGTGGTCCGGCCAGCTTGACACACGTCAAAGAATGCCTTGCCAGACGCTCAGACTCCACCCTTATCAGTTGAAAGAATCAGATATGATGATACCCCAAACAGCTGCTGACCTGTGATCCCAGCCAAACTATGCTTCTGCTGCTAGAATAAATATTTTTACATGAAAACTGTTGGTATTAGTAAGTAAATAAAAATATAGAAGCAATTTAATTAAGATGATTTCTTTAACAAACCAAAATACGTTAGTCTGATGCATTCATAATATCTTACTCGGAAAGAGACGGATTCATGTGTTTGTGGAGGAGGGGGGGCGGTTAGTTTGAAGATTGACATATAAATCCACTTTATAGAAGTAAACTAGGATCTTTTACATTAATTTCTTTTTTCTCGGGGAGTGGGGCGGTTGCCCCCTCTGCCCCCCCACCCCTTTAATCCGTCCTTGACCCGGAGAGATCAAGCAAAAAACCCGGAATTCCCGGCTACCCCCGGAACACAATCACCCCTGCGTTTATATTCGTCTAACGTTCTGCAGGCAGGGACTGATTTACGGCATATACCCTGAGACCCCCATTTTTTAGGGTCTCCCAAAAAAACTGTCCAGATAGCATCAAAGTATTTTCTAAAATAATCTTCCAAACTGTAAAGGACTGATTTCCACCTGAAAATCAAAGTAAAATGTCTAATTACCTAACTCAAAATCCACGAAAACTATTCAAAACTTTTAATTTTAATAAATTTACACTTATTTTCTTCTTAATCTATTGTTACAATAAAAACAATAAAAACAAGTAAAAACACTTATTTTTCTCTTATATAAATCCGTAAATCTAGTTGCAATTTGAATAAAAATGCATAAATTTATTAATACCAAATGATAACTGCTAACAAATTCATCAAAATTCAATCGTCAATTTTCTTTTTAAAAAATTTCTGGACAACGTTTTAGATTTTAAAAAGAGATAAAATAAAATTCTTGCCTCAAACAAATCTCCTATTTTACCACACTTTTTACAAAGTTAGTAAAACTTAAATATTTGACCCTTTAACAGAATAAAAAAATTAACTCTTCTTTTTTTTACCCCAAACACTGACTGACAAGAATTTAATCTATTTAATTTTTTTATGATTTTAATTAATTCTTAAGCAATGGTTCAGTGGCGTAAGAATTTTAAGTAAATGTTTATGTCATTTGAGATATTAAGCGTGTAAATGCAAGACTCACACTCTCCGCTTTCAAGTTCTTAGAAAAAAGCAAAACTTATTATTACTAACAAACATGATATTCTGGTACAATTTGTGTCTGTGTATGTGTGTGTGATATATTTGTTGTCATAATAACTACTTGCACATAGTAATAATTCTGGTAAAGCTAGAATTTAAATTTAAATATGGAAAATGTGAGTTTTACAGCAAACTTTTATGGGTAATGTTAGTTGTACAAAATTGTGAATTTAAATAAACAATATTCGAGCCTCGTCAGGAGAAGACCTCCTGAACCCCCCAAATTTTTTAGTTTCATTATTGCCATATTAAAAGGATATTAATTGACTATGTCATTTTATCTCTCTCATCTTTCGTGTATTTCGCCTGGTAACCCTATGTTGAAATTCTTATGATTGTAACTTATTTATAGAAAAATACATATGATGCATATTCTACAGCTTACAAAATATTGTAACAATAGATTAAAGCTGTTGTGAACTAATAGTATTTAAATACCGTAATTTATGGAAGAAACGCCGTACCCACGAAAATGAGCTTATAGTTAGCTAGAAAATCGTCAGAAACGCCGCACCCGGCATAAACGCCACAGCCGCGATCGTTGGTGGGGGGGGAGGGGGGGATGATCGTGGTCAGAAGAAGTCAATGCCAGATAAAATTGAATGTTTTCTAAAATAATTTCTTAATTAACAATAAATAAATAAATAAAAAATATGTTGCATTACTTATTAGACCTAATTTATTAAAAAAGCTATTAAGTTGATCGGATATATTTTGGGAGTAATTGGATAAACGGTAAAAAAATCTCCTTTTTTCTTCTCCTTCCCATAGAATGTTTTAAAGTATTTGCCACTATTTTACGAAGCTTACGATTTCTATTTTCAAATAATCAGATATCAATGTTTATATTCACAAAGGCGAATTTATAGAAATAAAAAATTAACTTCTAAAAACCTTCTTGCATCCGCACAAAGTTCGGACAGACTACCAGGCGCCATTAAAATGAAAACAGCTATCGATGTGTCAGAAGAGGCTCCAGTTAAAAGTAAACATTTTCCCCCCCCGCGGATGGCCAGCTGTTGATTACGTAATGAGCTTGCTTCAGCAAATTGTTGTTTTAAACTGAATGTTGTGTAACAACTCTTGATGGTATTTATTTATTATTTTTGATATTTATAACATTGGGATTTATTTTAAAAGCACTCAGCATTTCTTGAGCATACCAATTGGCAGTGTTTATTCGATAGAGTGCACAGGGCGCAAAGCCGCACGGCGAAAAAAAAATAATAATAACTTTCAGATTAACTTTATTTATTTTTTTGGGGGGGAGGGGGAAGGGTTAAACCCGCACCGTGCGCAACATAGACTAATTTTGGCTGAAATTCAGTATTTTAAGAATAGAGGTTCATGTGAAAAATGGGTGCATTTAATAGAGGGTAGTGCACTTTTGCGGTATTTTACAGAACTTCAACCCTTCAAAATATATATTCAAAACTTCATTAAAATTTAATTATAGTTCTAAAATGTAGATGTAAAATATTTACTTCTATTTGTTTTTTTCTTTTTACTTAATTGAAGAGACATCGGTTGGATGCATGAAGCCATCCACTTCAGAGCACGGGACATGGACCTTTCTCAGGGTGCTCTGTCTTTCTCCAAAACTGGATCAAAGATCAAACCTCTTTTCTATGGGGGTAGGTTCACATTCTGATTCGCTACACTGTGATCTGTGCACGCTAAAGAGTAAGTGTCGGTGGTGGCGCCATCTTTTAAGAAAATTATCACTAAACGAATTTTTTGATTTTTCGTTGAAGATCGGCTAAAAAAAAATTAAAAATATTGTAAACGCCGCGACGTTTCTTCCATAAATTACGGTATATGTAAAATTATGTCGCATACTTTTATGTCGCTTTTTCATGTCGCATTTTTTGGACATTTTTCAATAAAGGGGGTGAGAGATAAAATGACATCATAGTCATTAATAAATAAATAAATATCTGAACATTAGTTTTGTTATGTTATTTTGAAGGGTAATAAACAACAAAAATCAACACGTAAAAAACGTTTATTAAAAAGGTTTCTTGGTTACTCTTTAAAAACATCGACAAATGTAAAAGAAAACAATCACATGATCCTTTGAAAGTCTCCCTGATTGGTTGAATTTGGAGAGTGTATTTTGCTGCAAAATGCAAATTTTGCATCAAAATGAGATTTTATGCATTTTTTTTTTTTCAAAGCACAAATATGTTTATCACACTCCAAGGCACTTTTACAGTCCAATTTGCTTTGAAAAGATGAACACAGTAATATGAATAACTTCTTATCTAAAAAAAAGAATAATGTGACATGCATCTACAGCCGCCCAGTGGTAGCAGGGGCGTTGTAAAGAAGTTATTTGGTTGGCTGTTTTAAATTATTAAGTTGCGTTGTGACATATGAAAATCCAGGTTCGATACACTTAGTTGCAATAAAAAAAGAAAAAATGTTAGATAGTTAAAACTATTTTATTAAACATATACTATTGAAACATTATTATAACATGCGGTGGTGGCTCAGCGAAAATAAAATGACGTCCTATATGGACAGTGCAATTAAGATGGAATGACTTAAAAATTACGCCAGCACAGAATTACACATTGGCGAGAACAAACACCTGGCTGAGAATAATAATGCCAATTCCAGAGCAACCCTAACAGTTAATTCAATAAAATTAAAAATGACGTAATCGCGAGCAAATAATTTTAAAGATGAGGCAGAGCAACAAAAATATAGCTTACGCCAGCCAAATTAAATGAAATAAAAAATTAAATATGTGATCTGCATCACAGGCGTAGCTACGGGATTTGTCACCCAGGGCAAAACATATGTTCTGCACACCACTACCCCCAGGTTCAATTGAGCGATCATGAAAACAAAGTTATGAAAAAGCGATCTTCATAATGAATGGATAAGCACAATGATTATATTTTTATAAATTCATATAAATGTCTACATTTTCAGCATTTTCTTCAGGTTTTACGACAATTTCACATACTTGGCTGCTTGGTTTTGTCTCACTGTTTACCGCACTGTCTGTGACAGCTATGTTTTCATCTTCTTCTGTTCTACCGTTTAGCTAGGACCACATTAGCAGGGTGTCTACCACAAAAAGTAAGCTTGATTTCTTGACCTTTTCTTGACTTTTTCTTGACCTTTTCTTGACCATAACAAATACGAAACTAATATTAAAAATACACCGTGCCAGGGATGCAGAATATTTTCTATCCGGCGATCTACGATTGGAGGATATTTTAGCCATCTGGGGAAGTTTTGCAGAAAAATATACAACTGATTTTGATTTTAACATTGAATTAAAAAATTCTTCGAGTTTTTCTTTTCCCTGCCCATTTTTAAAGCGATTTTTTTTCAACTTTTTTACTGATCAGCCGTTTGCTTTCAGTTAACTTGGACCAATTGCTATTTTAAAAAAAGAAGATTTACCATTGTTCGCCGTAAAAAGATTTGCAATGTAGCTTGTACATTGCAAATCTTTTTGCATCTATGATAACACAGAACTTATGGAAGTCTATAATATATCATTAAACTTTGGGGAAATTGAAGTTATTAGCTATGAAACATGGGGATCAGTGATAATTATAATTGGAATCCAAGTTATTGTTTTTAAAAATGAAAATGTGGAAAATAATCAAAACACTGAATTTAACAAGGAATGAAGGGAGAGAAAAGAATTACTCTTAAATCCAACAATTTAAACTTTTTTTTAAGGAGGGAAGGTGGATAACTGATATACTTTTCTCAAGGTTTGAAGATACATACTTGCCAACTTTTGAAATTCCCAAGGTGTAAAACAACACGCAGTTGACATATTGAACTATTGTCAGTTCACTATACAACTATTTGGCAGACATCATTTTTGATGATTTCTGCTAAATAACATGTAAATGACATTTTAAATGAATTTTATAAATAGCAAACGAACAGTATTTTAAAGTTTTCTTATGAAATAAACACGTGAAAAACTGTTAAGTTTGTCTGTTTGCATAGTTTAAATAGTATAAAATAATAAAATTTACATAACACACTTAATATATATTTCTTAAACAAAAAAGAAAAAAAAGAAGCTACACCGAACGGTTTTAATCCTCGCCTCAGGTCGGGAGGGAGGAGTGGACACTCAGCAAATGCCCCCCTCCACACACACACCATTGAAACTAGGATAAACAAATCAACTTCCTTTCTCCCAGGAAATTACCCGTGAAATCAAAATACAAATTAAGGAAGTTAAGAAAAGCCAGAAAATAATTTCTCTGACTGAACTTAGCAGAAAAAATTAGAAACTAAGAATTTGAATGAAATGGAAAAAACGTAGTTGAGTCGCAAATCGTGACCTAGTGCTTCATTTCTTGACCTTTTCTTGACTTTCGTGACCTTTTCCACATTTCAAGACTTTTACGTGACTTTCGTGACCTTTGCATGATGGTAGACACCCTGATTAGTGCTGACAGTTACCAAAGTTACGGTTACAGAACCGACCGAAAATAAACTTAAAAAATCACCCCAACGTTGGCCGAAAGCATAGTGCTCTTAACTGAGAGACAGAAGGTGCCTGGTTCAAAACCAGCTCTCGTCCGCCAACCTAATCATTTGGAGTTCTCCTTTGTTTTCCCCGAAACTTAGGGTATATACGTGTTAGGATCCCTTAGAAAGACCCTCACAGAGGGCACCCTACCCATTGGCTCAGGACCCACGTGTAGTAAACTGGCCGTAATTCCACAACTAACTTAAAATATCATTGCATTCACAGATCTGATTTGCAATTTCCTTTTTGGTGCTCCTTCTCGTTCAGCGCCCGAGACACTTGCCAAGCCTGCCACCACTTACATATGATCCTGGGTGGTGTAGTGGCTAAAGAGCCATTCTATAACACCTTGGCTCTGGGTTCGATTCCTGGCTTGAGCGTTAACTCGTCCATTCCTTGATAGGGGTTACATTGACCACCCACTGGGACTGGGTGCCTTCATAACAGAATGGACAAATATCTTCAAGCCATTGCAGTGGTGTATGCCTAGTCAGCAAGTGTCAAAAAAAAAAAAAAAAAAAAAAACATTTGCATAAAATGATTTTCATCCCTTCATATGTAAATTAGTTTCAATTTAAATGGCATTCTACAATAGATTTTAGCTCCAACTGTGTAATTCGTGTCCACATATTAAATATTTGAACTTACTATATGGTTTGCTTTTCCTCATAGCACTAGTTTTCAAACTGTGAGAAAGGTGCCGAAATTTTTACTAAATGAAAAATAGAGAAACTTCAAGAAACGTCATCGGCAGATATGAAAAGAGAGCAGGTTGGCCCAAGCATAGAGTAGTTGTTCAGTTGTCAATCAAGCGAGGCTCTGCATTACTGCATCACGTTTTTAGACCTTTCTATGAAGCAGTTAGTGAAAGATATTCATGTCCATTATAAGAATAGGGGATTGCGGTATATTGCATATTCAGAATTTCTGTGAATTATGCTAGGTAGATTGTTCGACAAGTTCCTAAAAGCAAAGCGAGAGTTTCATCTTGACATCTAGTTCCTGAAACATTCTAGACACTAAGCTCTCAACACAGCCACACCTGCCAGCTTTTTGGTCCAAAGAAATGTGGTTTGGCAACAATATCAACATTACTGTCTTCCAAGAAAGTAGGGAAGTATTTACAATTTCATCCATCTGTTCATACTGCAACTTCCATTGATATGAATTGACTTCCAAGAAATTTTAATTGAAAATTTTTATTGAAATGTAAGAATGCTATATTGCAAAAGGGGTATTTAATGAGTAGTTCTTTTAGAGTGAGAAAACAGTGATGTGACTTCATAACACTTTTGGTATTATTTCTTTAGTATAAACCCATAGCCAAATTTGTTTAAACATATCTGAGCCATTTTATGACAAAAGGCTAAAATTTTTGTAATAAACATAGATCATCTAAGACAAAGCAATATCACATCTACGTCTTCTATCACATCTACTCAAAAAAGTTGGTCTTAAAATAAACTTTGTGGAAAACACATACAAAAATAGCTCAGTACGTCCTTTTCAAGTAGTACAAAAAGTTTATCACACCAAGAACTTTTTACAGGGTTTACAGATTTCACAGCTTTTGCTTCCCTGACATCTATCACGCTCTTCCCTGACTTTATGTAGTGTGCTTTCCCAAATTTTGTGTTTCTATTTTTAACATTACATCCTTTAATTAATAACTTTTTATATATTTTGACCCTTTTTTTACAAATAATAATAATAAAATTAATATATACAAGAATCTTATTTGACATCACTGGATTCTAACAAAAACCATGTTTGATAATAATTTAGGATAAAACTAAGCATATTTCAACTGCACAAAATATGCTAATAAAGGACACATTTTAAAATCATTTATAAGGTTAAATGAGAAAATGAAAATAAAACATTTAAAAACAGGTAAAAACACATTAAAATCCGTATGTAGCACTATCGGTGGCGGCCACCACCTTCTTCAGCATAGGTCTTGGTTCCAAATGACCAGCTCTCTTCCTCAGCAGGGCATTCCACCCAGGATCGATCTGCGCATGCGTCATATCATTCACAGCGCCATCTGCGGTTATAATCTGTAGGGCTTCCATATTTAGGGCATAATGACTGTTTTTGTAATTGGCGAGTTTTTGGCTATTGTTAAAGTTGATTTCAATGGGGTGTTCCTGGGCTATTTTTGCGAGGGCAGTAGTGGTTTTATTGAATTTAATGTCAGTTTGATGTTCCTTTTTTCGGTCTTTGATTTTTCGTTTTGTCATGCCAATATAGTAGCCCTGTTTATTGGTACTATTGTCTGTAAAGCTTAGTTTATAAATACCGGCGGTTTCATCAGGATTGATATTATCTTTATCACTGCGAATGCGTTTGAAAATATTTTGATTGGGTTTTATGGGGATTTTGATCCGGTACCGACTAAATCTAAATAAATCTAAAATGTTAAGGAAGAAGTGTGAACATATTGAGTTTATTTATTACTTGCTTTCTGAAATATTTCTTTTGGTGATAAAATATACTGAAAAGCAATTAAAAAAAGTTATGTAATGTTAAAAAAAAGGAAAAACATGTTAGTTAAGTTTTTTTTTTTTTAACTTTCTTTCAGGAACATTTTTTTTTTTTTCATTGGCATACATTCTTATATTAAAAGAATGCTAAGAGGAAAATATTAATTCTCAAAATGGATGGGAAAAGATTGAAACTGGGATGCCAGAATTTAATGCTTATCAAATTTTACAGGCCCCCCCCCCAAAAAAAAACACCGGATTTACCGATCTAACAATAGAAAAAAAAAAAAAAAAGCAACAAACTGCAGATCTACTAAATAAACAAAAACGCAGAATTTTGTAGTTAAAACTCAAAGGGGGAACAAGGTTTACAGACCTGAGTACCATATTGGAATTTTTTTTTTTTGCCTTTTACACTAGCAGTGTCTTTTCTTTTGCCACATCTTCGGAGGAAGAAGGGCCTTTTTGGTAGGCAACATTCAACTCCTCTGATCTAAAAAAAAGCAAATGACCGCAACAAACTTGGAACAGAATATTCAATCCAGAAATGGCTCGAGAATTTCGTTCAAGCAAAGATCGGTGCAGGATTTATGTTTCAGAATTAATAGCACTGTTTTGTTTGAAAAATTGTACAATTTGATTGTAAAAAATCATATATCGTACAAAAAGTCTAAAATCTGTACATTGTATAGCTAAACTGTACAAGTTTGCAGGTATGCATTACCAATAGATTTGTGTGCGGCAATTTCTATAGATCATATGATCAAACATAAACAGGTGAGTTCCAGAAATATATTAGCTGACAAAAAATCAATTATCTGAAAGAATGATTTTTAAAATTTTTTTTTCAGAATTGGTCAAAATGCATTTTTGCTGGTTAAGTGAGATTCTACCATTTTTTAACAGAACTTATTCAGACAAGGAGAAACATAAAGGTAACTTTCTGTCTGTCCTTAATTGCAGCTTCCTTTGCATTGGATTTTAAAGAAAGAAGCATCTAAATTGTTCTTCTGTATATTAATCAATACCAATCTATCAAAGATGAACAATTCTAATAAAATACTAATTTTAAAAAATAACTTTTCATTAAAAGGAATAAAATACCAAAAGAATGTGATTTTAATCAAACCACAAATAAAATGCATGTTTGCTATATCCTATATTATAAAGAATAAATTTTATATGGTCTTGAAGTTTACAAAATTATCTTGAAAGAAGTCTACTAATGTTAAAAAAAAAAAAGATGTGTATTTAACTATTATAAATCAATTAAAAATTAATTAATTATGAAAATGAAGGCCAATTTTTAATCCTAAGCCAATGGAGAATTAAATAAAGAAATGCTTAATAAAAAGTAATCGTTCACAAGAAGGATGCAAAAAGATTGAAATTGGAGAATGCTTCAGCACACAATTTTAAGTGTAACTTTACAATTTTCTCAAAAAACCCTGGATTCTGATTATTACCCAGTAAAAATTTCTGGAATTCTGGATATACCCGGATCACAAACACCCCTGCTGTACCCAGTTTCAGAGTTCACACACTTGATAACCCTTTCAGTCCCAATGATGCCAATTGGAATCATAACATCCACAAGTGTTTTTCACATTTCTTTTGCACTTGGAATATATTTGTAACTGTATAGTTTCAATAAGTGAAATAAAACTCCCACCAAAATGATTCTACTAAGAGGTAAAATATTTTTTTCCCAAAGCCAAGCACTGGCTGCCAAGACAAGATGAATACAGATGCAGAAACATGAATAATGCAAAACAGAAATGAAATAACTCATTAAGCATTATTTATGGAGATTTATTTGTAAAGATGTTTCTAAAGTGTTTGGAAATTTTTAAATCATTTCAATTTTAAGAAAATTGAACATTGTGATATGCCCATAAAGTATTTATGTTTTATCTCATTTTCATTAACCATTATATATGACAACAAATGGACAAACGCATATTGACAAGTTTCTAAATATACATTATTACTCGATTTCTTCTACAGCTCATAATGAATGTGCTTTTGCTGTGTTCCGTCAATGTTAGAAATTTCTTTACTGTTTTGATTGAACAATCTAAGACAGAAATAAACAAACAACAGTAGCATAAATGTAAAATATTTTATGTACAAAACAAATTTTAAGTATTAAATGTTACATTTTTTCTCCAAAAAAAAACTTTCAGGAAAGTGCTTTGAATTTCATGACTTTATTCTTGTTTTTTATTCCATCCTCAACTTTCTGAAGTAAAATTTCACTGTAAAGTCCAGCTTGTTTCCCAGATTCTAGAAACAAAAAAGATAACTATTTTAACTCACTCAAGTACGATAAACAATATAAATTAAATGACATACTTTTAAAAATATACAAATATTAATAGTTTTTTTTTTTGTTTGTTTCCCACCCCCACCACAATAGTTTTATCTCTACTAATTATAAAAGTAGATGTCTGTGTCTATCGGCGGCATTGCGGACAAACGGCTGCATGTAGAATTACCAAATTTGGTACACAGGAAGTTCTAAACATGAAGTTGTATTCCTTCGAAGCAATTTTTTTCAAAATTCAAATTAGAAATTTTATGTTTTATGCAACTTTTCTAAACTAATTCGTGATAACAGCAGTAATTATGCAAAACAAAATTTGCATCATCAGATAGAGGAGAAAATTTTCAATTAAATATTAACTTTTAGAAAAAAATTTCATAAAATAGTTTTAAAACTGTCTCATCTTGAATTCTGTCATAACATTTTGATACCTTGACAACTCATAAAACATTCATTTCGCTTTCTTTTAAAATAAAAATGAAAAATTATATAAATTAAGTAGATTTTTATGAATTTTAATGAAACCTATGTTTAGAATTTAACAACAACAACATAGACGAGTTACACCATTATATAAATCAATCATGGCACGAGAATTTATGTTGGGTTGCCACAAAAAGGAGTAGAAAAAAACTGTGTTTATTCAACCTATCAATAAAATTTTTAAATGGGGCCCCGGATTTTCAAGCTGCAAGTGAGGATCTGCTTCTGTGAGGTCAAGTGCTCTCTTTAAGATACATAAAAATTATGCCTCAATCTTAGAAAATTTATTACCGCCCTTTTTTCAACACAAAGAGGCGATATTTTTTATTAAAACATACGATAGAAATAAGCTAAGAAATTCACGATTATTATTATGTTGTATTTTAATCTGTTGCTTACTTAAAGATCATTAACAGGTACATGAAAATGACATTTCCAACCACACATTCCTAGGTGATTCTGATCTCTCTTGAAGTATCCTACTTCTAGAAATTTGCCCAGATAATTTGGAAGTACCATGTATGTATATATAGTTGCCAACATCTGAGGTTTAAAAACCTAGATTTATTATTATTATCATATAATTTGACATTATAAATGAGTACATGTTAAGAAATCAGTCAATTTTAAATTACGTGCAAGGTAAGAACTATTCTATATAGTAAGAAAGGAAAGGTATAAAATAAAAATTAGAATATGCATGTTGGTCTGTTTATGGAAAATCAACATGATACTTATGCCTATTATCAAATAGAGATATATGGTGCTTGAATGGAACATGGTGAAAGGAGATTTTTCTCCAATATTATTTTTAAAAAAATAAATTACGAGGCTAAAAATAATATCCTTCTCTATTATTTTGCCAAGCTTCCTTTCTGGTAAAAGCGAGTCATAAAGTGTAACTGAATTCTACGGCTAAACATACAAGTTGACAAATGTGTTTAAAATTTGAATCTTTAATGCACAGTGGTTTCACTGTGAAACCACCAATTTCTGGCACTTTCACCAATAGTTGCAAAAATAAATAAGCAATAGACTGACTTTAAAGTAAAGAGTATATTTTAAAATTGTGACTGAACAAGTGTAATGAATATTAAGTAGTAAAGAAAAAGACCGGCAAAAGCTGTTCTTTGATAATCATTTGTCAATCAAAAATTTTTTACATATTTATATTTGTGTGTACAAAAAATAAAGTGCTGCATGTACATAAATTTTTTCCACCAATTTGAACTTGAAATATTTTTTTTTTTATCTCACCCCTAAAATAGGGCACAAACCAACACTGCTGACTACTTTTAAATTACATGCAAGGCAAGAAAAAGAGAAAGAGAAAACATTATTTCCATTATTTAAATTTATTCTAATTATGTTATTCTGCTTCCTAATGTTACCCAGCTGGCAATACAGCATAAAGGAGATCACTGGTCTAAGCTAACTAACTTTTAGGTGAAGACACCATTAGTATGATGCTTATTAAGCTAATTAAGATTCCTACTGCCATGAGAAAAAAAATTCCCCCAGACAGGCAAAAGATATGCTGATGGCAACAATCTCTCTAGAAATAGGCAATTTTCACTAAATTTTAGGCATAAGCGAAGCAGTTTCTTTATTTGTGCTTAAAGTGTCATTTCAGTCAGTGAGACAAACTTGAGTTCTGTGATTTTCCTGCAGAATTTCATCTCTTGTTCTGTTTATCTTAAAAACTAGCTTTAAGTGTGCCTAATTTATCAAAAGTAGCACTCAATTCCAAACCTTACCTATTCCACGTTTTCAACTTGTCTACGTATAGCATTGAAAAACTGTAAGACAATAGGTCTTAATTTCCAGCCACAATTGATAAAATGTTATATCTTTTAATTTCTCATTTTATTTTGTATTTACCTTTCATTATTTTATCAAAAATCTTATCTTTACAATGAATAATAAAGAACAATAATATTAAAACTTACTGCTAAAATAATCAATTTTGGCCGCAAGACTACAGTTGTTTGCTAATATCCTTGCAACACCACCTTTTCTTTTTTTAGCTGCTTTACCCATTAGTGCAGAGCCGGAAAGTATTCCAATGATGGGAATTTTTTCTTTTTTATCTTTCAGTGTTCTAAAAAGTAAAAAAGCAAACTTCAATAAACAAATCAACTAAAATAATTATCAGTCATGCTTCTTTAACTCATGCAATAGAAGAAAATTTTAAAAGGATACTTTCTTTCTTGAGATCATTTTTACCTTGTAATGCAAGATAAAGTGATTTATGACATCTCTACTGCCAACACAATTTCAACCATTATTTATTGTCAAATGCTTTAATGGTTTTCTCTAAAACTTCACATCAATACACAGGTAGGACCCTTTGGAAAGACCTCAGCGAAGCCCCCCCCCCCTCGAGGCCTAGATCCTTTATGTAAATAATCAGTCATACTCCCAAAATCAAATGCTTTCTGTGTTACAATCAATGTGATATAGTTATAGGGAGCAGAAATAATACTATTAATGCTGATTGCATTTAAAATAAAATTGTGCATGGTACAAAGTCATTCCAGGAAAATAAGAGAAAAGCAATATGCCAGACCAATTTACATTTTAAAAAATACACATTTAGAAGCTTTTCTTAAACCTGGTGTACTTTTGAATTAGTTTTCCTCGCAGCAAAATCTGGAGGAATTCTGTCATACTCATTTTTAATGCCTTTGAAATGAGTAACAGTTATACTGCCTGACAATATCTGTTTGTCACACTTTCTGTTTTTCTTTGCATTTAAACAATTCCAAAGATGTTTAATTTTTAAATTGTGTCACATTTTAGATAAAAAATCTTCAAATAGATAACTTTTAGCTGCACATTTTAAAAAAATATGATAACAAAAGTTAAGTAAATTGTTTAGGAACCATATTGGTTTAAATTAACAGTTAAAAAGAGTGAACCCTAATTAATATTTACTTGATATACAAACGGTAACTGTTGACTTAATCGTACTGTATTTATTGTGACTGGTTAACTCTAGTTATAAAATGCAATATTAGGTTTGCTAATTTTTAATTTTAATTTTACTTTTATTTTTTTAAGAAATACTTATTGCAAGTGATTTTTAACACTTGATTTTGATACATTGAGTGCCATGCGTACCTAAAGTGTAGTATAACATTAATTATTTGCAATATATCTTTTGAGTTCAATTGTCTGAAAAAGGGTGCAATTTCTAATAAAAAATCTATTACAAAACATTGTAAATAATTCTGACAAGTTCAATCAGTCGCATTCCTTTACACAAATTTTATTTTTCATTTCAATTGCACTTTTATGCTTTTTAAACTAAAAAAAAAAAGCATGATATCCTGAAACTTTTGGTTTTTGTAGTTCATCTTTAACATTTAAATAACGGTGTAGATATCAAATAAGACTTTCCTAAAATTTATTTAGAACAAAAGCTTATTTACCTATTGCCAAGATGTACTTTCAAATCTCACAATCATCTGCCTGCTTAAATTTTTACCTGACAGCAAACTAAAAAGCGAACTTTTTAGTAAACTCAATACAGAGCTGCCAACCTCCAATTGTAAAATATAGGAGCATTCCTGTAAAATGTAGGAGCATCCATATAATGGTGCCATAAGCGAAAAATTAATGGGGGGGGGGGCTAACTTCATTTTAAAAAATCACACATTAGTTCGATTGTAGGGAAATTTTCACTTTTTTAGAGAGAGAGAGAGAGAGAGAGAGAGAGAGAGAAATAAAGGATTAGTCAAGCTACTTTATACATGGAGTGATAATTATACACTATCATGCACAATACTGCAGAAGTAACTGAAACAATTATATTTTAAACTAGTGAAACACAGAGGCGGATTAAAGCAAGTTTGTCGGGGGGGGGGGGGGATATCACTCCCTCTGCCCCCCCCTTTTAATCCGCTCTTGGTGAAACAGCATGCTATAACATGACCATCTGCACAGGCAACCATATTATAATTCATTAATAAATATTTCACAAACACATTTCAAATGGAGATATTTTAAGCAGATTTGAATTCGACCTTAAAAATCAATTGCAACATGTAGGAAATCATAAGTGAATTTAAATAACATTAATGAATAAAAATAAATAAATAAAACTGTAAAATAAGGGTTCACTTTTAATTATTAGGTACTGGAGACTTCAATAAAAAAATGCTCAGTAAATGATAGTCATTTACAAGAAGGATGAAGAAAGATTGAAAATTTCACCCTGCCTCTGTAAATAAATTTTGAAGACCGAAAAATCGGAGTTTTTTGTTTATTATCGGAATTCCGGAGCAAATTAAAAATATCTGGCGAAATTGGAACACTTGGCAGCTATGTCAATATATCCTTCTAACCCTTAAAATGTATCTAGATCTGCACAGTATGTTTAAAACCTAGTGTCTCTTTATGTAGTAATATTTGCATAGTTTTTTTTTTTTTTTAACTTTAACTTTACCTAAACTAATTTATCATTATTTCCAAGTGCAACTAGATTCTTTGACAGTTTATTTCTTTATACAGCAAATTCCATTCTTGGTGTGCTACCTGAGTACAATTTCGATTAGAGGAGTGATGCAAATTATTATTATTTATATAAAAAGTAATAAAAACATATAGGAAAAATTGTTTTTTGATAAAAACAATGTAAGAGTAACAAAGAATATGGAAAATTGGTTCTATATATTCTTATGTCTTTCGCTCTCCCCATCCATTTTCCGGTTGATTTCAAATTTTATTTATTAAAAATAATTCATGCTTTTAAGGTTGCTTAACCTAGGAATAAATTCTACTTGTTATAAAAATGTGAGATTAGGATTTGATTGTTAGTTTATTTTGTAACAGGCATTTTTGTCTGATACATAAAGGCATTTTCTTTTCCACAACCACAATGCTATCAACTGACTCACCAGAATACACAGATCAGATCTAATACTTGATTTAGACATACGAATACAAATGAAATTTTGAAAATCGCAAGTCAAAATGTTTAAGGTATACAAGTGTTTTTAATTAGATTACTTAATGTCACCACTGAAAACAAGAACAAATAAATAAATAAAAAGAAAGAAAGAAAGAAAAGTATTTTATTTTTGTTAGCAGATTTTTAAAAACGCAGAAACTGCTGTCTTTTAATGTAAGATACTATGCTAAGAGCTTGGACTGAGGTTAACACAATAAATCCACAGTAAAGTTTGATGATTACCTTGCTATCAAGTGATCAAACACATTTAACATAAACCTAAAAAGCTAAAAAACAGTTTTACAAAAGATGTTCTTATTTCACGAGCTCTCAAACTTTAGATATTGTTGACTTACTATTCATTTATTCAAGACACAGTTATAAGAATCTAATAGAAATTTTGGAATGATACAGTGCACATTTTATTAGTAGGTTTAAAATAATGAGATGAAAAAATGTATTCTCCCCAAATTTTTACCTGAAAAACTTCTTTTCTGCCCCTAGAACTTGAACTGATGATGAAGTCAGTTTAGCAAGTTTCTCTAAGCCCCCTGCACGTGATATCAACTTCGAACCAACCTGGAAAAATAAATAAATAAATAATCAATCAATCAAGTCTAGTTACAAAAATAAAAAACATTTATGTAACTTTGTGGAAGGATGCAATCAAATATGGTTCAAATAATTTTCATCGCTAAATTATTAACATTATTTTAAATCTATCATGGCCTTCAAACAGTAACTGGTTTCACAAAAGGTCTGATTTTTCAGAGCAAAGGATGAGGTGATGGCACAAACAATAATTTAAATAAAATTGGGACTGACCTATTGACATCCAATCTTTTACATAAATTGAGTTATAAAGGAATCTATATCGTTTCCATAATTAATATAAATTTAAAATTTAATTATAAGAGAGAAGGGTTTTTGAAAGAGTAGAATATTTTTATACGCATGTAAGTTTAATAAAAGTGACATGCGGTGCTTCAAAAAAAATTAAAATGAATTGTGGTTAAAATGGGCTTCCAGCTTTTTGAAGTGCACATTTAACATTTTAGAAGCCTATTTATTACACAGAAAATTAAAAATTATCAAAGTATACATTTTGACAAATACTGGTTCGTATTCTTTATTAATAATTAATATTTGGCCTCTTATCTGGGCACTTTTTTCCTATTTCCTAAATGGCAAGGTACAATAATCAAAAGCCTTTATTTTTGGAAGTGGTGATCAAATTAGGCCCCTGATCTTTTATTGTGGTGGTCAAAACTGTGCAGCTGGTGGCACTGGTGCATCAATTTTGCCTTTTTGGAAACACTGGTGACATGAATCAACTTGGCAAAAATTTTAAATAACAATATGACAGTTAAAATAAGAGTAGGTAGTACTTAGAAAACACTCACAACTTCTCCAATGAGAGATGATACACAGGGTGCATTGTGTTGCATTTTAGTCTTCAAATATTCAACAGTTGCCTCCCGTCTGTTCATCAATGAAATTGCTCGCTCACAGAGCATCTTTAGATTTTCTAAATCCACAGAAGAAATTTCAGTTCCTATTTGAAAAGAAAAAGCAATAATTAAACTCATTCTATACTACAGTAAATTCTCAAATCTGAAAATATTTAAAACAAAGTTCCATACCACAAACTGAACAGTTTTATGTTGCATTTAAATAGGTTTATGAGTAACATTTTGTTAGAATTATTTTCCAGACAGCTGACACCAGAATCTCCACAAAAGTACATATAAATACCTTTTGCTAGCTGTGAAAAACTGAATGTGAGAGAGCTCAGCTAAATAGTTTTAGCGAGACGAGCATGGGTTAAATATTAAATGTTTATTAAATAGCTGTAAACCTAGTTTAAATTGTAATTTTAAAATGTTCAAACTGATATCTTTAAATTTACTTAGTATACTTCATAAAGTCATTTAAGCAGAACTTTTGGAATTCAGACTTGTACATGTCAACAAATTCTGACCATTTTATTTCATTTATTTACAGTTTTCAGTATCTTGATGCCATTTTGAGGAAAAATATTAAATGTTTCGGTTTAAACTGTGGGGGGGGGGGGTAATACTGAGCATAATTTATCATACCCTACATGATATATTTTAGAGATAACCTATAGCATGTTTTTAGTATATTCTTATGATAAAGTATTATTATCAATAATTTTTATGACAATACATATCAATTACTCACCCATTGAGTTATGCGCAGCATCCAAAACATCTTCAACTTTGGAAGAATCTTTTAGCAAAGAAGTGAGGTCCTCAATGATATTTTTGGGTAGATTTTTTCTATTACCAATAACATTAACACACTGAATATACAGCTCTATATCATGAGGCATCAATCTGTACAACTCCGGAAAATGGAAAGCATAGCATGCCCTGTGAGAGAGTTATATCCATTTTAAAATCATTTCATAAAAACATAATTGATGAAAATCACAAATACAGTGAGCATTGCTTGTACTGTTTTTTACAAGGAACCATTTCTAATTTAAAAGAAAAGATAGAATCTGACTGAGTCACAGTAAAAAATCCTGAAATTTAATTATGTAAATTTTAAATTAAGGAATTAGCCAAACGATCACAAAAAGTTTACCTTTTTGCATATGTAACAAACAGACAATAAGTTTACTGTTGAAATTGACATTCTAAAATTGGTGAATTTGGGTAAATCTTCAGTAACTGAGCAGTTATTAGTACTAAATGTGTGAGAATTAATGACAGAAAATCTTTTTTTCTCTATTCTTTTCTGCACTTTAAGTAATCTACATCAATGGCTGAAAATAGAAATTTGAATAGAAATGGAACATCAATAGTGTGCAGTGCTCCAAATCAAGAGAGAGAACATTTGATACGAATGTTTGAAGACCCAGAATGTTTTTTAAAAAAAACTGTAATCCAGAGTAAACCCGGAAAAAATTAAAGTGTGTTATATGTACAAGCACAAATTTCTTTCAACACACACACACCAAAAAATGCAGTACAATAAAATTGATATATTTCAATTATTTGGTTATAATATTTTTTTAATGAAACTTAGTACAATTTTTTTTTAAAGAAGAAAAATAGAAAGCAAAGACAATTCAACAATTTTTTACCAAATTTAAATTTTGTACTGATTGTTCTATGCATGATTTAAGTGCCTATTTGTAATATACTGAGAAGGATTAATAAATACCCTTATAGCATATTACTTAACACTTTATCATAGAGCAAGAGCCAGCGACCGCCAGACCTTCGTCATAGTATAAAAGCTGAAACTTTCTCTGCGCATACCCCCCACAGAGGTAAGAACAATCGGCCACTATAAAGTTTGGATGATCGTGGCTTTGTCAGGTAACAGGTGGCAAAGGTGTATAAAATTGCCAAAAATTTCGTCATTTCATAAAGCTTAATTTTTTTATATGTTCTTCTTCACAGTGCTAGAAATCATTTTATCCCTTGCCAGACACTTTTCCATCGTGGCAAACTGTTGCCAGACAATCCCAAAAGTCTTGAAAAACGTAATTCTATTACGAGCGCGCTGCAAGAAAGTTCGCGCGTAAGAAAGTTTAGTAGTAGCAGTATAAAATGTGCTTGGCACTTTGTGACAGCTTGACGTACTTCGTCGCGAGAGTTTACGAACTCAACAGTTTTCCATGACTTTGAGGTTGTCTGGCGGGGGTTTGCCACGATGGAAAAGTGTCTGACAAGGGATAAAGTGATTTCTAGCACTGCGAAGAAGAACATATAAAAAAATTAAGCTTTATGAAATGACGAAATTTTCGGCAGTTTTATACACCTTTGCCACCTGTTACCTGACAAAGCCACAATCTCCCAAACTTTATAGTGGCCGATTGTTCCTACCTCTGTTGGGGGCTATGCGCAGAGAAAGTTTCAGCTTTTATACTATGACGAAGGTCTAGCGGTCGCTGGCTCTTAGACTATCACTCATATACAAATCTTATTACTTGCACAAAATTGCGTTTTTTACCAAATGCTTAAATCTTGTGATCGATTTTTTACCTATTTCAACTGATTTACACCCATAGGCACAGAGTTATACAGGCCAATAAAACTTGAACCTTTATAAAAAGCCAAGTTGTATATACTTTATTATACACAAGTGAGCACATGGTTAAAGCTCTAGTCCCTCAGTAACTTTGAAAATTTAAGCTCATAGCTACAACCCCGAAAGCAGAAAGTGGGTAAAAGTGTGATGTACTTCACAGAACAATCACAATCTTTGCAGAACATTTCATCTTTTAGAAGAAAGAAGATATAAAATTATATGTTCTGCAGAGTAATTAAAGTGATGTGCCCTTTATGCCATGCTTTCTTTCTTCACTTTTTGCACAACTTTTATACCTATTTTGCATTTTATTGTGGTCTGTTAGGCTTGGACAAAATGCCTGCAGAACATTTGCAACTGTTCGAAGTTATGTTGCAGAACACTGGATATAATTCTGCTCCTGGGGCTACAACTTTAAAGTATAGCATAGATCCAAGTTTCTGGCGACAACACAATATTATGCAAAAAATTAGATTCTACATTTATTTTAAACCTACTAAAGTCATATTAAAGTTTTAGCCCTTATACAGCACATCCACTCTAAATAATAAGTCACATCTCTAGCAAGCTTACACATGGATTAATTTCTTTGGCAAGTCTTCCACATCAAGATGGCCAAGAAGTCTAAAGTGTAAGATTTAACCTCTGGTTCTCACAGAGAGAATGAGTTCAATTCCCATCCCTCATTTTACTTTTGAATTCATTTTTACAAAAATTTTAAATAAAAGTATTAGCCTTATTTATTATTCCCCCCCCCCCATTTTTTAAAAATTTACCATTAATATACTTTGTTTTTGTTTTTTTACATATTCAGCACTGCAGCTGTAATGTTAATCAGCCATGACTGTAAACTTACCTAATTCTTTTTCCAGCATTACGAATGTCTTTATCTAGGCTGTCAATTAAAGCAGTGCTTTCCACTATCATGGAATCTTGTCTAGTTGCGTCAAAGTTTAACTTTGCTCTTGCATAGTGATGAGCTAAGGACAATTGGGAAGTAGTTGCAGTATCTTCATCTGTAAAACCTTTAACTAGTTTGTAAAAGTGAAGCCTGATTCCTGTAAAGGGAAATAAACATGATGGTAAAGTAATAATTGCAAAAAATCTACCTTTCATCAGTCCGGTTGAGTAAAATTGAATATATATTTTATCCAAACATATTAACCCTTTCGTGGTCCATTTATTTATCTTTTGAACTTGTCACATTTTTGGGAGATTAATTATCAATTAAACAAAAGCATTCAAAAAAAATAATTTTCTTTTGCCAAATTTTATGTTTACGTTTAAATTCTAGAGGTAGGAGAATATCCAGTAGTTTTTAAGTTCTGGCAGTTTATGCATATCCATGGGTCTATGTATACCTCTCTACACATTCACTTATTCTGATGTAGACTTGTTGAGCCTTAGAAACACCAAAGCTACAACTCAATTCATTTCAACATGTATGTCACACATTTTCAAGGAGAAAAAAAAATAAGCACATAATTCATTTTATAAATTAGTTAAAGCTTAATCATCTTTTAAGTTTTGGTGATAAGCCCTAGTCATTTAGATCATTTCGAACCAGTTTCTACATAGGAAAAAACACTCAAAAAACTGGTGTTAAACGATAAAGTAAATAAAAAAACTTTGTAAAAAACACACATAAGATGTTACAGGTAAGTTGATACGTAACACAGCAGAAGGAACTGAAAGAATGATGGCTCATCTTCTTTCAGTTCCTTCTGCTGCGTAGTACTTTGACTGAAGAAGGCCAAAACAATTTTTGGCCAAAACATACGTATCAACTTACCTGTAACATCTTATGTGTGTTTTTTACAAAGTTTTTTATTTGCTTTATCAGTTTCTACATATTTCATCTATCTGTATTTCCTGTGGAACTTAAAGAACAAAGTGCTCCTTTTTTAAATCCCCCCCCCCCCCGCTGGCAGCTCTTTCTTTTGTGGAGTCAAACACTAATTTACAAATATTTTTGAGAGTTCAGGAGATTGTCTTGAAATTTGGCAGGTATGACAGCAATGTTAGGATAACTTTTTCAGCCATATGGCATTTAAATTTTTTTACAGTAAATAAAAAAAAAATAATAATAATAACTATGATGCAGACAAATGAAAATAAGATGATGGCAAGATATCATGTGGATATGGTGGACAATTCATGAGTTATGAATCATTTTTGTCTAGTCACAAGATAAACATGCAGGCTAATGGTATATATACTAATCAAACATTGTGCAATTTATGCTGATTAATTCAGAATTTTTTTCACCAGATTTTAGCTGGTCTGAGAGGAACAGTAATATTAGAATTAATTGTACAGTGCATAGGAAGGAACTCATAATACATGATTCGTTTCCAATTTCACATGCACAAATTGTATGTGTGCTTTAATTTCTATCTAGGCAGCAAGAAGCCTAGTCAGCAGACGCTTGGTTCACATTAGAACACCAAATGTCAAGTGGCAGTGACTCTGGTCTGCACTTGGGAAGAAGGCAATTTCTCTTGACTAGATTGATGTGGAATTGTGTATAAAAAGGTAGCTAAGCTAATGCATGTAAAATCTGTTTGTGGCTCCAGCTCAATATCCTTAATATAGAAATGATACTTTTGGAGGTACCAATCTAGGTGCAGGTTTCTCATCAGGAATGCATTCAAAGTTAGGAGATCACAAGTTAAGTTGGCTTCATAGGGGTTGGCACAGGGTGCCTCAAAATAAAGTGGCCAACACTTTCGGCTTTGTTGTGGCTAATGCCTAGATGGCAAATGCACACCACTGGGGAAGGGGGAAACATTTTTGGGTAACTAAATTGCACATTTAGAATCAAGCTAAAAATGTGTCCATTAACAATATATCTATACAATACCTCTAATAACCTCCATCACAAGTCCTGAAGATATACAGTTAATTTCCAGTTTATCTGAAATAGCTGCGGCGAGATCTGGATCTTCTACCCCAAGAACAATACGTTGTTTGTTCTTCTTTGATCTCGGTATATTATTTTCCAAGAAAAGCTGCAGGTCTTTACTCAAATTACCTAGAATGAATTAAAAATCTTAAAATCAGTTTTTAATGATAATGCATTAATTTATTTGCCAGAGCATATTAACAAACAAAGAACTTAAATGTTCCATTAGAAAAAAAAAAAAAAGGAAAGAACTATTTATATAAACACAACTTTAATAATTCAATATTTATTGTACTGATCAAATGTGAAAAGATTCATTTTTTCCAAACAAACTAAAACATTTTTAATAAAAATGAATCAATTGTTTTTCAGTTATTTTGAAAGTACTTTAATAAAATAGATCACAACACATTTTTTTCCAAATTATAAGTTTCATTACAGATAGATTTTAATTACACTGTGTTTTACTGACCAATAATATACCATATACAAAATACAACTGATCATTATGAGCATAGATAAATAAAATGCTCCACTCTTTACATCACAATCTATGAAATTTTCACCACGCACTAAAAATTATTATTACTGTACATTTCACATAAATCAACCTATTTTTGTAACAATCGTAAAATGACGTCAAAGCATCGTCATCCTTTTAGTTACAATCCACCCAACTAACTCCATGGCGCGAGCGCGCGATTTTCATTTATCCAGTAATTCGCCTAATTTTGGTGTTCTAAAGTTTTTTTAGTGAAAGATGTTTGCAAGAAATGATTGTAAGATGATTTTGTAATGGTTGTAACGAATAAAATGATGTTTACAGCTAGCTAAAAGTGGCGCCCAACGTAAAAAATGGTACAGATAAGTGAGTAACGTTTTACTTTAAATTCAGGAAATATGGCGTATTTGGGTAAGGCGCGGAAGGAGGATCTAATCCTGCTTGCCCAAGAGATTGGGGAGGAAGAAGTTAGTACAGACTTAAAGATTATAGATCTTAGAAATTTAATTATGAAGTCTAAGAATTATGAGGAAGTGTTTGTAAAAGATGTCCTATCAAATATAATTGAAGTTCGGAAATTAAAAGAACAAGAAATAATTAATGACAAGAATCTCGAAATAGAAAGGCTTAGGTCCCAACTCGAAGCTCATAGGTTAGGCTTGCCAACCAAAATTAATAGAGCTAGTGTAGAAATGAATCAGTCTATCTTGGAAGTACAAAAACTTTTACCAGTTTTCTGTCCAAAGGAAGATGATATGGGTTTATTTTTGAATTTGTTTGAAAGGCAGTTAAACTTCTTTAATGTGCCTGATTCTAAATGGGTTGCTTATTTGATCGGTGTGCTACCAGCCGATATCGCCAAACTTATTGCTAGGGAGCCAAATGAGAAGACTCAGAATTATAAATACGTTAAAAACTTGTTATTACAAAGGTTTAAGCTTACGGCAGATAAATTCAGACAGTTATTCTGTCAGCATAACAAATCGCCTGACGGTACTTGGCGAGATTTCTATTTTGAATTAAGGACATACCTTGAAGGTCGTATTTCAGAACTGGGTATCAGTGATTTCGAAAGCCTTAAAGACTTAATAATTTCCGACCAAATAAAAAGAAAAACCCCATCAGAAATGAGAGATCATTTTATGGATGAATGGGCAGACTGGAATTCTCCTAGTGAATTAGCTGAAAAGCTTGATGCTTATGTAAATATTCGAAATAATTTAGGAAAAGACTCTGTCTATTTTAGAAAGAAATTTAGTGGATATAAAACTAGTTCGCCAGAACGAGACTACCAGTCTAAATGGTCTGAAAGAACACAAATAAAATCTGTCTCAGATGATAGAAATCCTTTAACATGTTACGGTTGTGGTAACCCTGGATACATAAAGGCAAAATGTCCAAATTGTTCAAAAAACAGAGAAGAACAAACTAGATTTAATTCTGTACATATGTACACTTGTTTGGGTTCACCCCCTCCAACTGTTTTGTTAGACATATCCATTTTTGAAGCAACTGGAGCTGTTTGCGCGGATACTGGTGCTAGCCGTTCTATTGGTGGAGAATCCTTATATAAATTTCTGACGGAAAGAGGCCAAATATTAACGGATCTAGAACTTTCTATGCAGTTAGCTGATGGTCATCGAACTACGTCTAGAGTGTTGAGTGCTGACGTGCCAATTACTATACAAAACCGAACATTTATTACGAATCTTACTTTCTTGCCCCATGCTAAGGGAAATCGCACTCTGCTGGGTGTAGACTTTTTACAAAAATCTGGTATTGTGTTAGATATCAAGAGCGGGTTTTGGCACTTTGATGACACACCTCGTCACAAATTCTCGTTTGCAAAAGAGGATCCAAATCTGGAAGAAACTGTCGAAAATATCGAAGTAAATTCTTATTCTTTGAGAGAAAGCGAAGGTTCAAGATTAGATTCTGAAGAAAAGAAAATTTTAAATGATTTGCTCTGCAAATATGAGAGAATCTTTCAGGCAGGGGGAGAGGCCACTCCACTAGTACAGCATCATATTAATACAGGAAATCACCCGCCAGTGTCAGTTCCACCTTATCGGTTGTCCCCAGCAAAAAGAGAGTTGCTGAAAGCTAAAATAGATGACCTTCTTGTGAAAGGAATTATTGAAGAGTGTGAATCTCCGTACTCGGGACCAGTTGTCCTTGTTCCAAAACCGAATGGTGAAGTACGTCTTTGTATCGATTACAGAAAGCTAAACTCTGTGACTATACCCGATTCTTATCCTTTACCGAGGATGGACGATCTTTTGCATCAAGCCAAACGTACTGAATTCATGTCTACGCTTGACTTACGTTCTGGTTACCACCAGGTAAATGTGTATGCACCTGATCGTGACAAAACAGCTTTCGTGTGTTCTCTAGGAACATTTCGCTATCGCAGAATGCCTTTTGGTCTGCGTAATGCACCAGCAACTTTTCAGAGACTTATGGATAACTTTCGAAAGGGACTTCCTGGAATAAATATACTTACTTATTTGGATGATATTATAGTTTTGTCATCCACTTTTGAGCAGCACATGTCAGATCTTGAAGCTGTTTTTCAGAGACTTGAAAAATGGAAACTTTTTGTAAATAGAGAAAAGTGTAATTTTGCAAGTAACAAAGTAAAGTACTTAGGTCACTGGATTACCCCTAATGGCATTGAAGTAGACTCTGAAAAGGTTGAAGCCATCACTCGGATCCCAAGAATGTTAAACAGCTGCAGTCCTTCCTACAAACCTGTTCATGGTATCGACGATTCATACCTAACTTTGCAGAACTATCTCGACCGTTAAGCAATCTCACTAAGAAGAAATCAACGTGGTTTTGGGGTACCCATGAAGAAAATGCATTTCAAGCTTTAAAACGCTGCTTGGTTTCGGCACCAATACTGGAACAGGCTGATGAAACAAAACCATTCATTGTTCGAACTGATGCAAGCAGCTATGCTCTTGGAGCAGTGCTCCTCCAGGGGGAGAATTCTGAAGAACGAGTGATTGAGTATGCTAGTAGATTATTGAATTCTGCAGAACGTAACTATTCAACTACTGAGCGTGAGGCACTTGCTGTAATTTGGGCTCTTAACATGTTCCAAGGGTACATTGATGGAAGTGAAGTTACTGTGGCATCAGACCACCAGCCTTTAAGATGGCTCATGAGTCTTAAGTCTCCATCTGGACGACTTGCCAGATGGGCTTTGCAATTGCAGGAATTCAATTTGAAGATAGAATACATACCTGGAAAGGCGAATGTTATAGCTGATATGTTGTCCCGGCCTAGTTGTGGACATCCTCCTAAAGATAGCTGTGAGCTCTGCTCGGTCGTTGTGGACATACCAGCAAGTAAACCAAGTGATTTACGTTTTAACCAAATGAAAGATGAAGAATTGAAAAAGATAATTAACAGCTTTGAAAGTGACCAAAAAAGTGTTGACTATTATAACTGGACCGAACGTGGTTACATTATGAACCAAGGTGTTTTGTACAGATATTCCCCAAGTTCAGATTCGGAAGAGGCACAGCTTATTGTGCCATCGCACGAGAAAGAAAAGATTATGAAAGTATACCATGATTCGCCAACAGCAGGTCATTACGGTGCTGAAGGAACTTTCCAAAAGATACTATTGGACCGGAATGCGTTCATATATTGCAAACTATGTAAAGAACTGTGCTGAATGCAACAGGTACAAGCCGTCAAATCAAAAATAATATACTGACCAATATACTGACCAATAATATACCATATACAAAATACAACTGATCATTATGAGCATAGATAAATAAAATGCTCCACTCTTTACATCACAATCTATGAAATTTTCACCACGCACTAAAAATTATTATTACTGTACATTTCACATAAATCAACCTATTTTAAAAATTAAATGCAAACGAATGACCAAACTTTATTTATAATTTTTCTTTTCAGATGTTCATGTTTAAATGGCATTCTGTATTGTACTGTTTTGTATGCATTAAGACAAACCTGCATGAGGGTATCTGCCTAGAATGAAGGGTGTCTTGATCGGAGGACTTTCTAAGGGGTTCTAATGCATATTCACATTACACTGGAGAAAACTGACCAAACCTCCAAACCCTTAGATCGATAGTCCTAACCTCGGTACCTTGACACTTCCGTCGTCTATGACTTTGAGTGCCTTATCTACTCGACCATTTAAATGGCATTAATACTTGCCTATCCTAACTGGCAAAAACATTATCAGTAATAAAAATTAATATTTTCCTGAATATGCAGTTACAACCGTTTACCTTGAAAGTTTAAACTGCTCCAAAAATTACATATTTTAAATTTTAACACACTTAATTTGTCAGAATTTCTATTAGTTTTGTTAAATTTGGTTAAAATAAAAAAATTTAACATTTTTAAAGACCTCTCTGAAGACAACCTAATCATGACTTTCTGCAGCTGATAATGAAGGACATTTATATACACATGGGGGGCGAGCGAGGTTGCGATATGCATACCCAAATAATATAGACGGACATACAAACACCACTCATGGAAAATTTTCAGAGTTTGCAGACAGTTATTTTGTTTTGTTTTTTAACAAATTTCCTTATTATTAAATTTTTAAAAAGAAAAAAATATATTTATTAAAAATATTACTTTGCAGAAATTAAAAAAAAAAAAAACTTAATAGAAGAGAACATGAAATGGATTTCAATGCTTTAATTGCAGGCACAGTGCTTTTTAGCAAAAATTTTAAGTAATTGTCTGAATTCACAGACAGTTTTACATACTATAAAGGTTTGACATAATACTTGGGATATTCACAGTTGTGCCAATCCCTTCTCTGCCTGTTTTTCTTCATTACTTACCTGTCACTTTATTATTTGTCATTAATTACTAAGTATTCATTATAATTGTTTTTTCTTTAATACAGTAAAATCTCACTTTAACAATATTCAATACAATGACAAATCCTTCTATAACAATAAAGTTTTGTGGTACCACAGAATTTAAATAAAATATAATCTCTCCTCAATATGACAATACATCCCTCTAGATCAATAATTTTATTTGATCCCTTAAGTATTATTGTATCGAGGTTTTACTGTAATATTATTTGTGTTGTTTCCTCACACCCTTTGTTTCACTATATTGTTTGCTATAGTGCATGTATATTGCATTTTAGACCATGCATTTATCAATGAAAATTGTTTGGTTTTATATGTATATAACACTATAAAAAAACAAAAATAGGAGAAAATTTTAGGTAATCACCTTGTACAAATGTGTGTTAATGGCATACATAAACTTTTAATACATGTACCTAGTAGCTTACATTTTAAAAGGAACACAAATTAATAAAATCTATCAGCATTGTAAACATTGGAATTCTTTTTTTTTTTAATCCATGCACAGGTAAGCAAAAAATTTTTTAAACATGAGAAAGTATTTTGGTCACTTCAGTTGATGAAAAACAATTTTCACCGTCTTTCCACTGGAATTTTATTTTTTAAAGAGAAGGATTAAAATGTTGCATTTTATTTTACTATACAGTGAGTACAGTCACAGTGAGATTTCTTAGAATAATTAAAATTTAAACGCAATGATTACCTGCATTATTGGTCTTCATACTATCAAGAGCTTCTTTTACATTCTGAAAGGATTGAAATGTGACAAAAAATACATTGCTTCGAAACTTGCTAATGTTAAGAATACTCTCTCTGACTTGAGGCAGAAACACAGCAACTTCTTCAAATTCAGTTGTTCGAAATATAGCGAAGCCAGATGAATGTTCAAATAATACATATAATTGATGCTGTAATAAATAAATAAACATATTTTTAAAAATTGTGTAAGTAAAATGCTCATACAAAAATTTGGAATGTAATGAATAAATATGCATTTAAATGTATATCATTACAGTGCTTTATTATTTATATCAGGGATCGATCTATTAAGTTATATCAGGGATCGATCCAGGAATTTTTTCCAGGGTTCCATTTTTGTGAATTTAAATACAGTGAAATCACTCCGAGCGGCCACTCCTCTAAATGTCCCATTTTTCATGGCACAGAGATCATAGACTTAATGCTAAAATAACCTCGATGAAAATTAATAAATCGATGAAAATTCCGAAGCGGTTCAAACAAATCAGTTAGAGATCTGCTTTTAAAAGTAAAAAACAAACTTGAAAAAATGGTTGTTTCAGAGGAAAGTAAAAACTTAAAACAGACACAAATTACATCCTTTTTCAAAAAATGTAAGAAAACATTAAATAACGTACTATTTTCTCTTTAGAAAAGTTTTAAATTGCATTTTAAATGAGGGATATTGTCAGATTTGTTTAAATTACGCATTATAGCAATTATCTTATCACAGTAAATAAAACCCTTCACAGCAGCGAAATATTCTCAGTACGGTGGGGTGGCCGCTCAGAGAGGTTTCACTGTACTTAATTTTGTGAATTTCAACACTTAAACATTATATACCTACTATTATACCTATTTTCGCATCACAAGCACTTTTGGCCACACACATGGCCATCACCAGGTGTCTTCCTGTTTCCTTGCTTTTTGTTCTTTAATACTTTTCAGCCACACCCACCAACTTTCATCAATGTGTGCGTGAGTCATATCATTAACTGCAGTGACGTCACTCATTATTTCTATTGCTTCTCTCTTTAGCGTGTAGCTTTTATTATTGTAATTTGCTATTTTTCGAATATTATCAAAATCAATAGTGAAGGGGGTGAGTTGAGCTGATCTTGAGAGGGCAGTACTTGGTTTACCAAAACGTAAATCATTATATATACAGTCGAACCTCGATTTAACGTACTTTGATTTAACGAATATCTTTTCCGTCCCGACAAAAAGGGTGCTAAAATGCTCTGATTTAATGAATTTTCAGCTTTGATTTAACGAACAACAATCGCTGAAATAAAATTCGCACATAAAAGTAGCACTTTGAATTTTTCACAAGCAAAATTTTAATCTTTCACACCCTAATCCAAGTGTGTAATACAATAATTTTTTTCTCATGTCTCCAAACGAAGCAAGTGCCTATGAAGACAGCGATACAGAAACAGTCATTTACAATTACACAGTGGATAACGATGATCAAATGCCTGGATGGGAAGATTTTTCTAGTAATGGAGATTTTACAGGATATGTGTCTTGCGATGTACAGCAAGTACCTGAGATAGTGAACAGAAAGAGAATGAAGATTCTGAAAGCAGCAAAGAGATGATGAAGAAATGGAAATTCAATTAAAAAAGGTGACATTCATAGAAGCAGTTTGCAGCTTGAATACTTTAAAAATATTTATTTTGTCTCAAAAATGCTGTTGTTCTTACGAAGTTAGAAAATATCGACAAAGAACTTTGCAAAGTCAAAACAAAGCACTTCAAGTATTTTAACCAAAAATTTAAGTAGGGAGCAAGCTTTCAACATTTACACCCTGCTTATGCCATTGTCTAAGTTTCATTTCAATCTAATAAACATTTCTATATTACGTACAGAATTTTGATACCATTTTTTAATCCAATATCGGGCATTCTGACAGAAAACGTGGGCCCTGGTTCAAAAAAGGTATGTGAATATAATTATACCACCACAAAATGTGTGTAGTATATTTCAACAATATTAAAAACTTGAATTAATTGAATGAAATATTACAAACATCTTACAATTATCATGTATGCACTACTGTTAATTTGGTAACTTTTCTGTAAATATTTAATAGCTCAAAAACTTTTAATGATCAAACTCTGTACATTTTGATGAAAAGAAATTCTAAATTTGTTTTATTTATTAATTTGTAGATTTCTTTTATATTTTGCAATGTCAAAGAAATGGAATTTGTCATTATTTGATTATTTTGGGAAAAAGCCTCGACTTGAAGATCAAATAGAAACAAGTGATAGCATCATTTAGCAATGTGTTAACTATATCAGGTAATTCAAACAACAATCTTTGGTCAAACTCACCCAAGACAAATTATAATATGGACATTAAAAATTTTGTCAATTGTGCCCATTTAAGTAATCTGAAAAGACTAGAAATTATTGAAAAGTTATGGTTTCCTCAGCCCCCTCTTAACTTTCCTCAATCTGGAATAAGAAATCTGAGATTTCAGTATAAATGGCTAACGCAATTTGAATGGTTAGCAAATTCTCAAGACCAAGATGGCACCTATTGCAAATACTGCATTATTTTTCTTACATCTTGTGTTCAGACTGCGAAAGAAGTTGGGCAAGCTAAGCATCAAATCACAGGTCAGTTGGTGACAATGCCTTTCAAAAATTGGGAAAAAACTCTCTTGAGAAATTTTTTGACTACAAAAATTGCAAGTACCACAAAAATTGTCTTGAGATGTTGTATATGTTTCGAACAGCAGGTGTTCAGAACCCTGTACATCACCAGCTTGACCAGGAAGCTAAAAGACAAGTTGCAGGGTTGCCACTCAATTTCTGAAAAAAAATTCCCTGACTTTTCCAGGTTTTCTAGACCATCATGTGGTAAAAATCCAGACTATTTTTTATGTTTATGATGTCAAATTTGTATATTTTCTTTGATATTTTTAGCTTCCCAAAGTAAGGTTAAACGTTGTTTGTTTACAAACACTGATTTTCCAGTCCAAATTGCATGATTTTCCAGGTTTTAGGCTAAAATTTGCAATTTTCCCTGACTTCTCCCTGACTTTTTTTGCCAAAATGAAATTCCCTGACTTTTCCAGGTTTTCCCTGTTCTCCCTGACCAGTGGCAACCCTGAGTTGCGGAAAGTTGTGTAAACCTGATTCCTATCATACCAACTTATTTTTTGTGGAAGACAGGGTGTGTCACTCAGAGGACACAGGGGTAGTGGCCAAGTGATGTTGGAAGATCCAGTAGAAAATAATGGTAATTTTCGTACTTTTCTCAGATATCGAGCAAAAACAGATACTTTTCTTTACACTCTCCTAAGCACATCTAATAAAAATGCTATGTATATGAGTTTGAAAATCCAAAATGAAATAATTGAATTGTGTAATCTTCTTATACGTAATAAGATTGTCCAGAAAATAAATGAAAGTCAGTTCTTTTCCATCTTAGGAGACTAAACCACGGATATATCAACCGAAGAACAACTAAATATATGTGTTGGATATGTCAACTCTGAAAAATGTGTTATCGAAGAAATGTTTTTACAATTTGTAATCATGAAAAGTTTAAGTGGAAAAGGAATTGCTGAACAAATAATGAATGAGCTGTCTTCATATGAGGTTGACTTAAATAAACTTAAAGGACAAGGATAAGACAGTGCGTCAACAATGTATGGTAAGTATAAAGGGGTCAGCACAAGAATTCTAAACAGGTCCTAACAGTGGAAAAATCAGAATTTTTCACAAAAAAAAAAAAAAAAAAAATCTTAACCATAATTTTGTTAACAAAATCGAAATTTCAGAGGGGGACCAGACCACCCTGGACCCTCCCCTTGAATACTTCCTTGCTCTTCTTAGATTGTTATGCACTCGGCATTGTTAAGTATTGCATCGCGCAGTGGGTGTCAAATATACAAGCTCTACATAGTAAAATTGAAAAAATATCATTTCAGCAAATTTCCTATACTATTGGCAGAATAAATTTCAATCTGTTTATTAAAATTAGTAAAGAATAATGTTACCATGATTTCAATCGATAAACACGAAACGCTAATCTGAAGTCTGATGTTTTCAGTTAAATACTTCGATGTTATGCGACACTGGATAACATAATTATTTATACAAAACCGTGTATAAAACCAACTGGAAGAACCATGCTGCTTGTGCTTTATAGAAAAACATGGTGTTTAGTTGTCCACTTTTTTCTCAAAACAAACATTTTTTTCCCTACAGTTTTTATAAATAATGATAGTAACAAATTTTAACATAATTTGATTAAAAAGCACACTCGGCTGAGAGAATTTTTTTAAATAAGTTTTTACAATAGCGAAAGCAAAATAATAATAATAATAACAGACTTTTGGTGGTGTGACAACAGCAGCAACAGGATAAAGTTTATGTTAAGAAAGTTGGCAATAGTTTTCTTGTGTTTGTTTACCCACAGTGTTGCCAGATTGCGGGTATTTACCCGAAAAAAGGGTATTTCTTGAGCTTGAGGGTATTTGTGAGGGTAATTTAAAAAAATGGGTATTTGAGGGTGATTACAGTTTGAGTTTTTGAAATTTTTGATTTTGTAGTTTTTTGATAACCAGTCGAACATACTGATGGAAATCTGTGTTTCACATGTTATTTTCACTTTTCCCTGTTTTACTCCCCCCCCCCCCCCTCTCCAACACACACATATATGTTCGCGCCCTTGTATACAAAAAGGGGAGATCAGGGGATGGGATCGAATTTATGACGTTGTCAAGGAGAGTTCGGGGAGATGCGGGCGGCTGATAAAGATAAGTGCTTCGTTGAAGGTTTCAGGTGTCTCTTTGGTTTACGAGGGGGGCGGGGTGGCGGGCGGTTGAATAGAAATGACTTTTCTTGAATTGAGAGGAAAAAATATCTGGGCCGGAGATTAGTCCTATTTCGAATTTCTCACGCCCGTTTGAGCTACATGTTATATACATATATATATATAGTACCAGACGCGTAGAGGCCCATAAATTTGAGTGTTAAGGATTTTTCCGGAAATGGGAAGATGGGGGAGGGTATTTTTCAAAACGACACGAATTTCTCGAGGTCGCGGAGGATGTGGACTGGCTGAGGAGTATGACTGGAAACGGCCAAAATTGTATTTGACCCATGCTGAATTTTCTGACTGAAAGATAAGGCAAATAGCTTTTTTCCACCCGTAAGCGGGACTAAAAAAAGTCCGCCCCTGGCTAGAACGCCCTTCTCGGTGTGCCGCCCTACGCATTCGCCTAGTTTTCTTACATAGTATGGCGGACCCTGACTATGCATTCTAATACCAAGGGCGCCGGGAAGGGGGTGCACAATTAACGTGGAAATATTAGAAATTTTTGTAGACTTTTTTTTTTTTTTTTTTTTTACAGGAATAATTTTGATAAGATAATTTCTGCACGTACGGAGGAAATAATTTTAAGAATTCAGCTAAAGATGTGGATCAAATTTTATATACATTAAAATTAAAATTTTATTTTCAAATTTTCAAGATTTTTTTATATAGTGCATTTTTATTCTGTTTTTCTTGAAACAAAGGAAAAAGTTTGTGTAATTTGCTAATCAATAAAGAAAACTTAGTATTCTGATCATAATTTATTATATGTACCAGTAGATGGCGCCACTATCGTTAAGGCTGAGGGTAATTGAGGGTATTTTCAGATAAACATGAGGGTAAAAACGAGATTCTGGATTGGCAACACTGTTTACCCATAATGTTCTTTCCGTTTTCCGTGGTTCTCTCGTATCCGTTTTGTTCATGATTATCGCATTTGTGGGCTGAGTTTTCATATATAAATATTTATACTATTGTTTTCCTATATTTGATTTTATATTAAATAAAATTTATCAAATTGATTTTCTATTCCTTTATTGTAGAACACGGATTTTCTGTTAGACAACAGGATCTGCTCTGTTTGTGATTAAAAAAATGACCAGCAATGAAAAATGGCAACCAAGGAAAAACTTTTCTTCTGTGGAGATTCAAACATTGTTGAACTGCGTTGAACAATATCTTCACATAATCGAAAATAAATTAACTACTGCTGCTGTGAATCAGCAAAAGCATGAAGCTTGGTGTGCTATCGAAAGGGACTTTAACAGCATTACTGACAGTAAAAGAACTTCAACACAGTTGTTAAATCTATATAAAAATCTTAAACGAAAGAATAAAGCGAAAAGCCTGGACCAACTTGATGCTTCCCACACAAATGAAGAAGAATCTGTAAAGAAATCAACATTGAACGATAAGATTCTAGCAGCCGTAAACTTGTCATCAGAAAGTTCGTCTGACAGTAGTAAGTGTTATTTCCTGGTTTCGACATCAAATAGTAAGTTTATTCAGTACTTTACTTGAAAATCATTCATTCTAGAAATGTAACTTAATGCTTTCATTGTTTTCATTAATTTTCTCTTTTTTTTCTGTCCATTTCTAGCTCCTTCAAATAATCAAGAAAGTGAAGTAAGCCTTGAATTTTAATTAGCTGTGTTGTTTTTATTGATTTGGTACTTGTGTATTATATCGTCGACATGAAAGCGAAGAGATTAATCGCCAAGGGTTTGTACTCTGCAGTTCCGTTGCTATAGCGCTCACGATAATGCGCATCAAACACTGTATGGATAAATGGATATATTATGGATAAAATGATTAGTTTTTCTTTTTAAATTTATAAATTTTTATACGTGCGGTTGATTTTTAAAATTTATTCATGACTTAATGATGTTTAAGCATTTCACAAAGCATTGTAATGGAAATAATATGAAAAGTGTGTGTTATTAACTGTGGAGTTTACATTAAGCAGAACTGTTATGTGTAGGCCGCCAAGGCGCCGTTTGATGAACTGCGTTTGTGTTGTACTTATTTTAAAATACGGTAAAATCATACAAGCCGGTGCGCACCCCATGTAAACATGGCGACAGTTGCTGGAGCTTGGCGGCCGCCAAGCTCCAGCGACTGTCGCCAACCCATTTTCCACGATCATCACATTAAAATTGCACATATATTCCACTAAAAATGAGCAACCAGTGGACCGTTTTTAACTAAAAAAACCTCAGTGGATTCAGCAACCTAGTTGTACAGCTATCTAAACTAGGCAACCAGTGGTCCGTTTTTAACTAAAAAAACCTCAGTGGATTCAGTAACCTAGCTGAACAGCTATCTAAACTAGGCAACCAGTGGCCCGTTTTTAACTAAAAAAACCTCAGTGGATTCAGCAACCTAGCTGTGCACGTGCAGCTATCTAAACTAGGCAACCAGTGGTCCGTTTTTAACTAAAAAAACCTCAGTGGATTCAGCAACCTAGTTGTACAGCTATGTAAACTATGCAACCAGTGGACCGTCTTTAACTAAAAAAACCTCAGTGGATTCAGCAGCCTAGTTGTACAGCTATGTAAACTACACAACCAGTGGACCGTTTTTAACTAAAAAAACAACAGTAAATTAAGCAACCTAGTTGTACAGCTAATGTAAACTGGGCAAACACCGGCCCGTTTTCAACTCAAAAAAACATCGGTGGATTAAACAACCTAGTTGTACACCTCTTATAAAGTCAGTATGATTAGAATAGCACGTAAATAGCACTTACGAAAACATAAAACACATTGAATATCAATTTAAAATTCACATTAAAAACAAACATTGCAAAGATTCGTTAAAAAAGAGCACTTACCTTTATTTTTTTTTTTTTAAATAACTGCTCAGAAATGTCCCCAACACCCACCGGCTTATAACGTAAAACCAGCATGCTTTCTTTTATTTAGCTCTATATTCACACCAAATTTCTATCAAACACACACAAAGGAACGCTCCTTTTCCTTTCAAAACATAAAAAAACCACCATATTCCACACATAAATACTGACGACGAAATTTCCCAATACGCTTACTAACCTACGATAAAACAGAATCAAAACCATAAGGAAAATCAAACATTAACTTAATCCACTCTATCACCAGCCACAAACAAACTATCGTCATTCAATTAGCACTGAATGAAAATCCCATACTTCAAAACACCCAGTGTTTCTCTTTGGTTACTAGTCTAAACAATCACCGGCAGGGTACTTCACTCCAGCTGAGCATCGCCCATGACGGCGCCAGAGCCAACGCCAAATCAATTTGTAAACAAAACATCAAAATGTAAACAGCACTGTATACGGAATATAGTCCTAAAATACTTGTGTGTGTATTTTTTAAAAAATTTTTTGTATGTCTTGACGGAATTTAAGTATTTATTAAATAGGTTTATGGGTACTTACATATTATTTCCGGCGGTCCGCCAAGACCATGGCTCACTTGGATAAATACAGGCTGTCCAGAAAGCTCCGTTTTTCCGTACGAGTAAGTTTTTGCTTCTTCACCGATTTGTCGCTTTTATCCAACGAATCACTGTTGCCAACTCTGCCGGTATCCAGTAATGGATAACAATGGCCGCATTCGTAAACACCAAACAAGTTGCACTCATGCAACGAGT
The DNA here is from genome assembly GCA_038373885.1 of Cheiracanthium punctorium. Lineage (NCBI taxonomy): Eukaryota > Metazoa > Arthropoda > Arachnida > Araneae > Cheiracanthiidae > Cheiracanthium > Cheiracanthium punctorium. The sequence continues at coordinate 78,517 of JAWZYV010002787.1, forward strand.
TTATCGTTTACGAATGCAGCCAATGTTTTCAAGCAGAGAAAAAAAAAAAAAAAAAAAAGCCACGTTTGGCGCCTTTTTTAGCACTTGAGTGCTATTTCACTCAAGCACGGTTTTTGTGTAGACACGATTGTTATATTTGAATGTGTCATTGTTATCCATTCCTGGATACTTTTAGTTTTGATTTTAGGCACATTTTCCCCGACAGAGTTGGCAACAGTGATTCGTTGGATAAAAGCGACAAATCGGCGAAGAAGCGAAAATTTAGTACGGAAAATCCCATAGGAGAAACAGGTTTCCGGACAGCCTGTATTTATCCAAGTGAGCCATGGCCAAGACAAGCCATTTTTCATCAAGATAAATGCCGGGCACATAAAATTGTTAATGGTTTGGAATACGATTGGCAACAGTTCGCCAGCAAATTTGACGAAAATGTAGTTTGGTGGAAGTGACCACCGGGATAATACGTAAGTACCAGTTTATGTTTATAATACACCAAAATTTTTATGTTTTATAAACTGCGTATTTTATTTAACTAGAGGCGTGATGTCAGTACTTTATGTAGGTGCTGTTCTAGAATAATATGTTGGTATTTAAGTTAAATATGAATGACTTTATTTAATTTGAATTATTTTCTGGTTTACAGAGAAAACTATGCTTTAGATAATCAGTTGCCACAAAATGTTGAACTGATTATCTAAATATGAATGTATGAACCTCTTTTATATATTTATTGGTTTAAATCTATGTACACGTGCCAATAAAAAAGGCAGTAGTTATTGGTTTTTGTTTTCGGGTTTATTGGTTTTATACTCAGGTGGTATGTAAATACTTGACCAGAAATATTCTAAGGTAACCCGACCTTAGCGACGCCAACTACGCGCAAAAAAGTTTTTGTGAAAATGTCGACGGTAATAATACACAAGTACCATTAATTGAATTTTTAATTTGTGATTCATTTACCCAAAGATTGAGTTGCATCTTTCTTTGGGTTAATCATCTGCATCATGCTTAGTTATTATATTTCCATTTTTATGGTTTCATTCCATGAAATGAAAGGAGTGTGTTTATGCATATTGTATTCATTTAATTGTAAAATACTTTTAAAAAGGTTTTTAAAAGATTATTTTTCCTGTTTTCACATGTGCTAATTTTTTTATGCTACTTTTTACCTTTTGGCTCTTTCCTACCTCTGTTTTTTTTTTTTTTTTTTTTTGGGGGGGGGGGGGATTACATATTATCCTGGTGGTCATTCCCACCAAAATATTTTTTTGGTTAAATGTGCTGGCAAACTGTTGCCAATTGTATTTCAAACCATCAATAATTTGAAGTGTCCAGCATTTATCTTGGCAAAAATCCCTCATTTTGTCAGAATATCGGGATAATATGAAATATATCATTTTTTTCTTTTTTTTTTCAAGCTTTTCCTCTTGCATATATTTCATGCCTTGCTGATATACTTATCTTTAAAATTTTAAACCTTTACTCTTTTTTTTTTGGGGGGGGGGGGATGATTTTGTTTCAATTTTCTATTAGTTTGCATTTTATATTAACTTTTACACCTTCATATTAGTGGGTGAATATTTGCTTGTTGATAGTGATCCCCTTTCCTCTTGAAAAGCTTAATAAACAAAGCTATTTCAGTTCCCTATTCAAATACATTTATTTAATCTGTCAAAATAGTCATTTATAACTTGGTATTTGTGTGTTATTAAGCATGTGTTCATAAGCCATGTTATTTAAACCAGTTCAGTTTCTTTCCCCAAGTTTTGCTACTCTATCAATCATAATCTGGCATATTTTCCTGGCATTTGACGTTACATTTTCAACTTGCACTATAGGTATATTTTGTTTTTTCAGAAAAAGAATCATTTTCGGTACTTTTCCGTTAGCCAGGCGCTAGCAAAAAATCTCCAAATAATGTAGAATTCTGCCAAATTTCTTACAACCATACAACCAACTGTATTGGATATGAATCATTATACAGTTGTAGATTGGAACAACTAAAGAGAAGTTAGTGTAGAAGTATTAACGGAATGTGGAAAAAAAAAAAAAAAAATCAGTGGTCCTAAAAAAGTAGTTGAGATAGACGAGAGCTTATTTACTAAACAAAAGAACAATGCCGGACGACAAATGCTGAATTTATGTGGAGACAAGGAGTAAACGATCCATTTGAGCAAATTCTCAAGGACATCACCGTATTCTGGAAAAAACAATAATTATAAGCATTCTTTTTGGGTAAAACTGTTTTGTTTACAATTCATTAATATTTGTTTATAGTTGAACTTGTTTTGCTTACTATTAATTAATATTTGTATAGTTGAATGTTTTCGACTTTTATTCTGTTGACTGTTTTGTCATTCGCTTCGCTTGCCGACTTGACTCGCGTTTGGTTCACAATTGGCGACATTTGCACCCAGCTAACAGAAAAGTACCTTTTTTTCTTTCAAATCACAGAGTCTCCAAAAACCACATTTTTGAAATTGTAAGCGTACTTTTGGATTTTCCTGTTACTTAATAAAAACTTAAAAGTATTTTCTAATGTTATTGTTAGCTGCCATATCCTTCATATTTTAATATTAAGCATCCCAATGTCAATCTTTCCATTGTTTTCGTAAATGAATTTTTTTGACATTCTTTATATAAATCCACCCAATGCCTTAAGAGTAAAAAGTGATCTGCATTTTAATTAAGTATGTTACCAAATTTTTTTATAAGCTACTGGCAGTAGCTAATAAACATTATTACAGACTAGACACTGATATAGGATGATCATAGACTAACAGCAGACAGGTGAAATAGCATCAACCTCTCAAAGAAACATGCTACATAAGCACCTTCTAGCTGCACATATCTATTACAGATAATGATGAAATCTACTACTCATACACGCACATGTTTAACCCTCTGACTGCTCAGTTTGTGGACCAAAATCGCTTCAAAAATTGGTTTTTTTTTTGTTTTTTTTTTTCCATATTTCAAATCTATATACATTGGAGAATTAAAATGTGCATTTTTTCTTTCTAGAAAAGATTTTTTATATAGATTTTTATCATGAGAAACTAAGCTTCAGAAAAACCAATTTCAGATGTTATTACATAAAAATTTTTTAAAATAAATTTCAATTGAATTACAGTTAATTTCCGTTTATTACATAATATAAGAAAATGCACCATCACCTTACACTTTACAGGTTTATTGAATCATAGTCAGAGGAGCAGTCCAAAAAATCTAAATCACTATCACTATCAAAACTAAATTCTCTTTCAGAATCTCATAAATCATCCGGAGTATACACTCTGTCAATTGCTGAACGATTTCTAGCAGCCATTTCTGATTAGAAAAGGCGGTAAACAAGTGACGTTAGAGCATTGTGCATACCGAGTACTACCTTCAAATGCCGCAATTTAGTGGACAACTAATGAAATCTGTTAGTCAAAACCTAAATTAAATGTCTAACACTGTATCTAATTTATTTCACTGGTTAAACGGTAAAACGTGGGATGGTCTCCTCAATAAAAAAAAAAAAAAAAAAAAAAAAAAAACTACCTGCCAGCAAAAATTGCGGGATGAGCAAATTTTGCTACATTTGAGTTGCCTGTGAAAATCGCGGGATAAGCAGCCAGAGGGTTAACATAAACTTAGTGATTATGATTCAAAGTACTGCCTTACAGGCAAATTTCATTTAGCTCTTTTAGAATATGTTGATGATCAGGATGCACCAATTGCCATATTTTGCCAAATAATTAATACCGAATACTCGGTTAAAATTCTAACTAAATATTTGGCCAAATACTGTATGTTTGACTAAAATTTATTAAACTAGCAATGATTATTTTGTTTTTTAACAACATTTAATATTTCGGATGATGTAAAGCTTCAGAAATTAAAATACTACAAAATTTGATATCCATGTATTTTCTTTATACATTTTATTAATCACCTTTCTAAATATTTTTGAAATGATGATTTTTTTTAAGTCTGCATATTTTTTTAAAAAGCAGTTAATTGACTTTATATATTTATGTATACTTAATATCATGAGGGGTTTTTTTCCTGGTTACTGTTTCATATTTGAAATGAGTTAGTAATAGTTGAAAAGCAACAAAATTTAAATTAACTTCAGAGTTACTCTTACATTAAAATTACTTTGAATGTGATATTAGGAAGTAACAATTTGAATTAATTTTGTACTATGATACTATACTGTAACTTTCATTCATGGTATAAATATCCAAGCGGCCACCCCTGTATAGCAGTCACCCCTCTAAACGGCCAATTTTTCATGGCATGGATTTTTTGGCTCATAGACTTAATGTTAAAATAACCTCTATCAGAGGCCACCCGACCCCCTTTAAACGGTCACCGAGTGGGATCGCCCATCTCATTTTTCGGGAAATTCTACTCACTCCATGCCGTAATTTTGAGCTTAAAAACTCAAGGTCAGGTTGATGGTTGAATATAAGTCCCAGGAATAATTGGAATTGAATCTTATCTCTTTTATATTCTCCCCACACCCTTAAGATGGGACAGTCAGGTGTTGAAGTTGTCCTACAATTGAATTTCTCGAGGGTAGTGGGGTCGAGAAATTTTCGACAAAGTTTTCAAAGCTAGGCAACGTAAATTAAATGTTATAGACAACCGTCAAAAAGATAAACCACATTTTACTACCGCTATCCCCTTTAGCCGAGGGATAGCCAATAAACTTTCTAATATTGCCAGTAAAAAGAACTTCCGTATTCCAATTAAACCTAATAAAACAATCTTTCAGCGCATTAGATCGGAAAAAGACCCAATCAACCCCATCGAAACTGCAGGGATCTATAAAATTAATTTTATGTCAAATGATACTAATAAAGAAAATTGCTACATCGGCGTTACAAAAAGGAAAATTAAAGAACGAAAAAACGAACATTTTAAAGACATTAACCTCCAGAAACAAAGTACCGCTCTAGCCCGTCTTGCTTTGAAAGAGCCCATTACCATTGATTTTAAAAATATTAAAAAAATAGCCAACTTTAAAAATAGTATATATGCCTACATTCGTGAGAGCTTAGAAATATTGACGACAGAGGGCAGCATCAATGATACGCTTCATACAATCGACCAATCATGGGACGACGTCATGCATCGAACTTTCAAGAAGAAGAACGAAGAAGATATAAAAAGAAGCCACCATTAGTGAGAGATCCAGAAACGACTGAAGATGGTTATGTGTGTAACCGAAATATATATCGTGTACGGGGGAATATGGTATTCCCAAATAAAAAATTTTAACTAATTAATCCGCCGTATTAAATAATGTTTTATGTGTTTTTATTTTGCCTCTTTTATTTCACTTCACTTCAGAAAACGTGTGTGTGTGTGTGTGTGTGTGACCCTTGCCTTCAAGATATAACCTTGATTATACTGTATAATGATTATGTTATTGTTTTTACAATAAATTCTATATTAGTTGATTAGTTAAAAAAAGAAGCAATTACAAAAACAGTTAACAAATAAATGCCTGTTCTTCTAGATGCATTCAGTTAAAAAGCATTCCCAAAATTGGACGGATGTATCAAGAACAGATACTTTCAAAATGAGAAGATATCAATACTCATTAAAAAAGTGAGGTATTGGTGCCAATACCATCGGTCCTCACTAATGGACACTAAATGCTGTTAAAGTTTTTTATATGTATGAATTGTGTGTGGCTTGCATAGTTTTTGTAGTTCAGCAAAAGATTTTTAAGAAACTCCTTTACTTTTTCTAAAATCCCCCTAAATGCTATTCTCTAAGATTGGCAGCTATGTTATTAAAAAAGTACAAATATAAGAAGCCAGTAGAAGGCCTAAATTTATTTATCATGGTCAGAAATATCATTTCTTATCTATCATCATAAACCTGCAATATCTGTAGACTTCAGAATTTCAATTTCTACTTTGCTGAAGTTAAGAAAGAACAGAAAAATCTTTTTTATAAATATTCAATACTGTCTAATTATGCTGTGTTAAATAAAGTAAATTAACATAATAATTTTCCTTTTTTTAAGGAATCCGCTGAATTTGTTGTGCCTACGACTGAACCAATATCAAATCTTAAACTGGTTTCAGTAAGTAGCAAAGCATCCATTCCTGCAAAAGATAGTGCAAGTCAATCAGCAGGTCCAATAGTCGTCTCTGTGAAAAGCAATGCATTCATCCCTAACTCAAACGCACCTCCAGTCATTCCATCAAAAATTGTAGATAACTCCAATTCAAGTTCAGAGAATGCCAATATTAAGCTTTCTCACATTAATAAAAGAACTTTGTCTCATAACAATGTTTTGAAAAGACCAAAAAGTTCTGAACTTCCCGATTCAATTAATGTAGACAAGCCATTGGATAACCAAGCAAGACTTAAAGAAAAATTCCTGGTAGAAGAACACAAACAAGCGATGAAACATAGAGAACAGGAACATCAATTAAAAATTAAGATTCTTGAAGAAAAAATGAAAATTATGTCTGAAAAAGTCAAGTTTTGGCAAAAGATGCATGAAAGATTAAGTAAAACTGACATAGTTCAATTGAATGACAAACAGAACTAAGTTTGTATCATATAATGAAGGCAAAAATTGTACATAAAATGTTTATTCTTAAAAGTGGTCACTGACTAGTTCCATAACTGTTAATTGCATGTCTATCTCTCCTTGCAGTTAGAAAAATTTCTAAATTCATTATTTCAGTATATGACCCAAAGCATACCTGAAAATTGTATTAAAATCTAAATTTTAAAAAGGTGTTCCAGGATTAAAAATCTGATGTGTCCAACACATGACTTCCTTGCACGTCCATTAGATCAAAAATATTTTCGACGCACTTCCTCTAAACTTATTTGTTTGAAAGAGATAAAATATCAATAATAGTAAGGTTTAGCGATTTCTAGCCAAATATTTCGATATCGCCAAGCTCAGTTCAATTTGAAAGATTTCCTTCTGACACTTTATTTGGCGATATTTCACCAAAAGCCGACAAACTTGAGATAGTCTGCGAGATTTTGGGGATAGCCAAAGTAGTCATTGACCACAGACTTTCAATGAATTGAATGCATCCATACACCTCAATGTATTTAAAGTCATTTGGCTCACCCTGTAAATAAATTCTCAGTCGATTGCTGTCAAAAAAGATATGGAAAACAGTTAGATATTACAATTGTTCTAAATACAAAAGTTAAAAAATCTACGGGCTAAAGTTTTAGAGTTATATAAAATACGAAATAATTTTTGGCGCCAAATTTCGCGATATTTCGGCGAAACTCGTTAATGTCGACGACATTTGGCGAGATTTTAAGCATGAACCAAATTTGGCGACATTTCGCCAAAACTCGCCAAGAACGATGACAAATGGCGATACTTTGGGCATGGACCAAATGACTGGCTAGCGCCAAATTTGGCGATATTTCGCCAAAACTTGCCAAGGTCGAGGACAGACGGCGAGATTTTGGGCATGTACCAAACAATGACTGTCTACAGTTGTATTATATTGAAGATGTCCATAGACATTAAAGTACTAAATTTCTTTTCGGTGGTCCTGTAAATAAACTCTCCAGTAGATTGGAACCAAAAATCGAGATGCACAACTAGATGTTACAACATTCTTACATATGAAATTTCATAATAGTTTTTGAGATTTGAGAGTTAAATATGCACACACGTACACCAAAAGTCGCCAAGCTTGGCGAGTTTTGGCATAGTTCTTGAGGGAGGCACGTGACCGTGGTCGGACCATCACCTAACTTATGTGGTAGGACGGTATTGTGCTTGAAATGGATGAATGCCCCTAAAATTGCCATTGACCGTAATGTATTGGAAATCTTTTGAGTGTTCCTGTAGCAGAACTATAAATGATAAAGACACTTTTTTTATTGGAGAAATTCATTTTCTAACTCTTTACAGCATACATCACTTCTGAGTCATTTGAAATAGCCCAATACCTCTAAAAAACGCTTTGATGAATTTCAGCCCATAGAGCGTAATGTATTTCGAATCTTTTGGGTGGTTCTGTAGATAAACTATCCAGTCGAATGGAATCGAAAGGGGAGGTGCATAACTAGATGTTACAACAATCCTAAATATAAAGTTTCAACATTCTACGCCTAATAGTTTTTGAGATATGCGAGTTTACTGAGTTTCAGACATAGTTACATACAGACGGCATGGAAAAACTGGCCACAGTAGACTCGCCGCTGGTCAAAATGAGTTGCAGACGCGTTAATATGATCGTGCATGCTAGCCTACGATGAGATGCATCGAAAAAAATTTTTAAATTAAAATTTGAGGTAGTCAAAATCTGTTTTTTTGTCGAAATTTGGCCCCCAAAATTTTTCGGGATCACATTACTTCCTTATACTACGTACAAGGATGTAAAAATAGATCTAATTTGTATGGACCTACATGTGTTTGAAAGTAGGAAAAGGTGAATTGTATTAAAATATTTTTTTAATACAGTATGGAACCTGTTATCCAGAATGGTTGGGACCGGGTGTATTCTGGATAACTGGTTGGGGATTAACATGACATCTACTGATTTGATTGGTAGCATAAATGTTACTCTATTTTTGATTAGAATTGTACATTAATATACTAGCAAAATAATATAAAAAATCTCTAATATGATCAAGATAAATAATAATCATTTAGAGAGGAAGTAGTAAATATATGATAACTTCTTGAAAACTTAGTCACACACTAAAAAAATAAAATACCTTACTAGATTGCTTACTTTATAAATTCTAGCTGTAGAACTCAAAATAAAAGAACAAAAACATAAGAAACATTTTTAAAAAACTTATTTTTTGCTTTTCTTTTGGAAAAAATAGGAATTTAATCAATTGAAAAATGTTTCCGGATAAGAGGTTCCATACTGTAACTTAAACTGTAAAATGTTGATTTTGATAATTTGTTTAGAAACAATTCTTTGTTTTATTTTAAAATTTCCCCCTTGTATCCTTAACAAAAAGTGGTTTACTAGTATTGACCATTGTTAGGAGTTGATAACGTGTATATGTACATTAATTTTTAAAAATGTTCAATTTATTGTATATACTGAATATTTTATTAGCTTTTTAAATGTAACCTAAAAATGTTTTACCATGTGTGAAATATAGTAGGTTTTTAACAAAAATTTATAAGATAAACTATTTATTGTTTTGAATTGCATGTGCTATCTGCTTTGTAAATCTCTTTACAAATAGAAAAGTTTATAATTTTATAGTGGTGAAATATGTTCCATACATTAATAAGCTGATGCACAAAATTTGAACTTTTTACTCGAGAGAGTGTCAGAAATATGAAAAATGTATGCCAACTTAACCCTCCTTTTCAATAGCTCACAAAAGGAAAAAATCGTGTTAAATAATTGTATTTCAGGAGTCTTACACAAATTTAAAAAAAAAAAAAAAAAAATCACTGAATAAGTATATAATACTTCTGTCATTTGCTATTTTATTGTAACTCACTTAATTTTTTTACACATATCATTGAGCCTTTTTATAATGATAGGCTGAAATTTTGTGCATTACCTCATCAATGTATGGGGACCATATAAAAATAAAAATTGTATTTCTTTAGGTTTACTCTCCTGAAAACTTTAGTCAATTTTTTTTTTTTTTTTTTTAACAAATTTGTAATTGAATGTACCATATATTTTGCCATATAACACGCATTAGTAAATTTAGGATATGGCAACGAATTTATTTATACTCTGCTTTTATGTTCAGTGTATAACAGGCACACAAAAAAATGAAGTTATTTTTTGAAGGTGAAAGTACTTGTTATATGCAGAGATATGCAGCATATATCTATGATCAATATTTAAGGAATAAAAGTCAGCATTTTACATTAATGAGATTATTTACAGTAATAAGAAAACTCAAGCATCAACATTTTATTCAAAAATACCAGTAGAAATGTATAAAAATCCAAATCAACATTCAGAAAGCTTTTTCAGGAGTGAAATGCCATGCTTTTAAGAGTTCTTCTGGGGAATCTTAATTGTCACCTACGAATGGAGAAACAAATGTAAGAATATGAAAAATATACAGTTTAATTTTATGTTGAATCTGTATATATATTTAAAGTGCTAATTATAAAGCAAAACAAGACCTAAATTAGAAAGTAGTTCTGAAACTTAAGTCATGGGTTCGGTATCAGCTTCTACCAGACCCTCTAAGTCTAGGCAATCAGTAATATAAAGCATCAATTTTTATAGTCAATATCAATATATTTACTGTACTCTTAAAATTACAGTATAGAAATTTTCCATTACAGTACAATTAATATTACAGTATACAGTAGAACTTCTCAAATCCGGAATCGCCGGGACTTTACCGATTCCGGATTATAGAAACTCTGTAATATCAACTATAAAGAGTGCTGCAAAAGCACCCTCATCTATACATATCAGTAGCATATATAGGTTTCCATTTCGGAAAGGGGGGGGGCGATCCGGGATTTTAATGATAGTTAATATAAATGTTTTAAAATACCTGTTTTATAATAATTGCGTTACATTTTCTGAGGGGGCCCGCCCGCCTCTGCCCCCTTCTTAAATACGCTCCTGATGTGTATAGTTTACGTATATCGCTCCCATGTATATTGTTTAATACGGAACAAATACCCTTTTATAATTTATTATTACAGTAAAACATTCAATTAATTGGCATGTTCAAGAAACACTGATCGCTCTTAAAATAAACACAAATGCAATACATATCAGAAAAAAAAATAAAACGTCACACGGCGGTGACGGCATTCAAAGCCTAAAACAAACAACTAGATATCTGCTCATATGGTCATATTATGTAATCAACTTGCTTCCCGCTCAAGTGTTTAACTCTCTTCCACCTCCTCTCCTTTACATTTTTTGCTCTTCCATTTAACAACAAATGTTCTGGCCTGCTTCGGATTCCGCAAATCTGTATGCGCTTTTGACGCAGGTGGATATGATCTTTTCATCTGCTTTTGCCTTGATAGATTCCTTTGTTTTGTTTTTGAAGTGATCATCTGCTAGGCAAGCCACCACTAAAAGACTGGGTTTTTTTTTTTTTTAAACGTTAGAACCTGCCGGACACTATTCTATTAACAAGAACAATGTTTCTGGTTTTAGTATTATAATGAAATTGCAAACTTTAATTCACCAGAATTGAATGGCAAGCAAACCCACCTCGAAACAGATTACGCAATGCAAAAGAAACTGAGTACAAAGCGGTGGCGAACGAAAAGATCGTATCCATCTGCCTCAAAAGTGGACACACATCTTTGGAATTTGATGCAGTGAATATAAAAATATAAAATCTTCTATGTTTAAAATAAATAAAAACTTGGTGAAAAAAACATGCATAAAATGTCTTGAAATCTTCATTATGATTGGTGCTACCATCTATTTGCATTTTGAGGAGATACAAAAAAGAAAAATTTTTTTGGTTAGTACCAATTTATTATTTTTTGGAAGTCCGAATTATAGAAATTCCAGATTTTGGAAGTCCGGATTTGAAAGGTTCTACTGTAGTACTAAATAAACTTTATTAGGATTATTTGGATTAGCCATTTAATTGGATCAGCAATTTTATTGAATAAAATAACGGAGAACAGAACAGAACCACTCTTTTACAAAGCCTCACACAAAGCTGCCTCTTTTTTTGAATCTGCCGTTTTATTGGATCAAAAATCCATGGTATGAAAGTGATAATTAAGCGCCGGCCTCTGTAGTACTTTTATAATGTACTAGTTGAGTGTTCATTCTTTATAAGGGGAAGAAATAGACATTTTACTAACACACATAATTCAAGTTTATTCAGTTGGAGCAGAACTACCAAAGGTTTCACTTGTGACCTGACATCACAGTACCTAACACAGTGGAGTCCCTCCCTCTCACATTCCTCAGCATACGTGCCATTTTTTAATCTTCAACAAAAGAACATTTAGTCACCTTTTCTACAAAATATTATTGTCCAGGAAGTCTGGGTAAGCATTTTGAGTAAAAACAGATATGGAGTAATAATAAGATTTTTTAAAAACATGCATTATCTCATGCTCTTCCCCTGGTTTTCTTGCACTTCCTTGCAAATGCTTTGCACCCCCCCCCTCACCTTTAACCTATTTTTAACCACTTTTTTTAAACAAATAGCTAAGAAAAAATTTCATGGAAGAGGGCAGATTAAAATATGAATGAAAATTATACAAAATAATGAAATTGAAACAAAGGACATTTTGATTAGGGGGAAAAACTATGAAAGCAAACAAATAATAACTTTTTTTTATTCCTTTTTAGGTGTAATTTTACAGTATTTTCTTATGTAATTGCTTTTTTCCTTCCGTAATGTGTTTAAAATTATAAATTCTATGTCAGTATGAATTTTGTTTAATGTAAATAATTTTTTTTCCATGTGTGCGTGTTCTGTATATATTTAATATTTTATACTATAATATGTAATCATGAGTGTTTTATGAAAAGTATTAAAAATGCTGTTCATGTGCTATTCAGTAAAAGTGATTTAAAAATGTCATTTAACACACTTTGACAAAAATTATTTAAAATGTTATTTGCGCATCATTTTACACCTTGGGTATTTCAAAAGTTGAGAAGCATGCATATGCAGCTCCAAATGATCTCCCAGCATTGCTCTAATGGGCTTTGTAGAAATGTTACACATGCAAAGGAAACCTAATACAAACTAGCATTAAAAATCCATGTCCTTTTAAAGCACCATTAAGTTAGTGTTCTATTTATTTTAGATTTATGTATTTTCTTTCTAAGAGTAAAAATTCAGGGAGTAGTGGGTATTCCAAGCAAATCTGAATCCAGCAAGATTTCACAAATGCCATGACAAGGGATTCTTTTGACATTGTGTTTTGCATTGTTTTGATGCGACTATCACCCGTATTCACGAAACTTTCTACCAGCTGGTAACAGCCGGATTACCATAGAATCGGATGGTTAAAAAAAAAATGGTATTCACAAGGCCAAATCGGCTGGTTACATCTCGTTTTTAACAGACGAATGTAACCAGCCGAATTCGGGTGGTTACCGGCCTGTTACATTCGACGCATGCGCTGTGAGGCTCTAGTCTGTTAACAAACATGGCGGACTACAGCGCTGTTGAAGACAGAAGGTATAGAAATTTTAGAATTTATTGATTTGCAAAATTTATGTGTGAGGAGAAAGTAAACTGTTTAGAAGACTTGTGTGTCAAGGATTTTCCAATACATTACCATCAAAGTAAGTAAACGGTAAACAGGCGAAAAAGGAAATGTTTTAAATTTACAGCAAACGAGTCAATGAAATTATGGCGCAGCGGTAAAGCGAGCGATTGGCAAGCAGTAGTTCGAGGGTTCTGGCCTCGCTGCGGCCAAAGTATCCCTTCTTGCTCTCTCACCCCCCCCCTTTTTTTTTACATCTCTGTTTTTTTTTCTAAAAAAGTAAGGCCCTCTGGGATGAAGTACTTAACCATTTTAATTAGGTGTATAAATTCGACATTATACTACAATACCATCAAAATCAATCATGATCCCAATCCTGTCAGAAAAAAAGAAATAATTTTATTAATTTTTTATTTTTTTCCCAGCAAGACCATTGCAAAATTTAATAGACAAAGCCATGTGAATTAGCAGGGGTTAGCTGGGCTGGAACAGGTTTCTATAATTAGTCCCCTTTCTAAAATTCCTTTGATTTCCCACCCTTCCCCCCCAAATTTTAGTCAATGAAATTAGTAGTTTTTTTATTTGCATTGATTCTGCAGTTCAACTATAGGTAAAAAAAAATTCAGCGCTACATACCCCCATCCCCTCCCAATTTTTATTTGCCTACGATTTTGCAAAAGAAGAACATGTAGCTTTGAGACAAAAATTCATTGACATTTGTTTTATCTGTTTCAAGGGGGAAGAAAATGTAAATTTTAACAGAGTCTGTTTTAAGCTTATAGTATTAAATATTTATTTACATACATCCGATAAAATAACTAATATAATTCTTGATTTTTGCATTATTCCATTAATAAAAATACATCAGAGGCATTATTCACTATTAATATTTAAATTGAATACCCTTTTTCCCCGTTCCTGCTTTATTTAAATAAGTTGTACACTTCGTGCTAAGTTATTACTCATAAATTACTCACATGCGAAAAAAAAAAATCTTATTTTATTGTCTGACTACAGAGTGATTAAAGTGTCTATTGTGGGAAAAAACTTGCAATTTCGAGTGGAGATCTGCAATTCCTTTTTTTTTTGGGGGGGGGGGGAGGGGGAGGGTCCAAAAATTTCTAGTCCTTGATATGAAAAATCAAGAGACAGCCTAGTTCATAACTTCAGTTAAAAATTGAGTAATGGCTACCTCATAAATCATTATTTAAGACCCAGCAAGAACCATCTCAACACAATCACATTTTAATATTCACGTATATATTTACCCTTTACTGTATAAAATTACAAAAAATGGCAGAGCTGCACTATGATCCATATTTTTGTGATTAAAGTATGGTCACCAGTAGGTTTCAACATTAGAATCATTACAATTGTATTAAGACATTGTAAAAATATTTGCTTTTTTATGAATTTGAAATTTTAATTATTGATACTCAAAAAAAAAAAAAAAAAAAAAAAACATGCCATCTGCTACAGTAAAACAAATAAAATACCTAAGTATGTATTCACAAATTTTTAAACAATCGTACTGTTTTTGACTGTCAGATACATTAAAATATAAAAATAGAAAACCTTCGAATACCTTTAAAAATTATCTTTTAAAATTAATATATCTTTTAAATTCGTAGGAGTATATAAATAAAATATCGGTTATTAATTACAAAAAATTCAGCAGAAATCTCCGAAATAAATGATTGAAGCATTTGTGATTATAAAAATACATGAAAACACATTACACTCCTGCTTATTTTCAACTATTTTGGAGCGCTCGAGAAGAGGGTTCAAGGGTCGGCAATCAGCTCGTTGGTAGCCAGTGCCCTAAGCCAATCACAGACGAGCTTACAAAGCAGAATGCACAAGTACAAGTTAATCGGTGGTCAAACGTTGGTCAGGAAACCAGTGGTTTTAAATAGTTGGTGAATACCGTTCTGAGGTTACCGGTGTGTTACCAGCAAGTAACGGTCAAACGTTAGTTTCATAATCAGGCGGTTACTAGCCGTTTCGTGAATACGGCTGTATGTGTTCTTTATCTAACTGTAATATCGACAGAATTCTGCAAATTCAGAGATTCAGATTTGGTGTGGATAATATATTAGATTATAAATAAAAAATGATATTTAAAGTGATTTATTAAACTCAAGATAAATAAGTTTCCCACTCTAACAATATTTTGCCCTGTACATTTTTTTTTTTTTTTTTAACTACACGAAAGCAGATTAATGTAATCTGGTTTCTAATGCATTTTTAAACTCATAACATCACTCCAACTTCCAATTTACAATAGAAACTTTAATTACTAAAACCAAAAAAATTAATGTCTCGCTGTTCACTCATCTATTTTTATTGGATGTTTAGGAAGTTTATAGTTTTGCTTGCGACTCAAATTTTATCTCCAAGCCTGTAAGCCTAAATTGGCTTCTAATGCATTTTCAAACTTGTGGCATCAATCTCACTAGCAATATCTAACTTGAATTACTGAAAAATTAAATCTCATCTTGTTCAGTTTGTTCACAAATATGCTTAAATCAGACATTTGAATAGTTTTCTGCATTCAAAAATTACTAAAGATCTGGGAACAGATGAATATTCTGAATTTTAAAGTCACCTGTGGCCTCTGCTCTACAAGATTTTACATACCTGCGTTACATTTCAAGCCAATTGGTCAAATGGTGTAACTTTGTATGCTAAACAATTAAACTTTCACTTATTAAATTAAAATTGTTAGTAGAAGTTGAAAGATAAACCAATATTCAGTTAAATCGTATGAAAGATTATGCCTCAGTTTGCGATGGAATATTTAGAATGAACATAACAGTTAAACAAGATATTAGCCTCTTTGCATACCAGCTTGACTTTAGCATAAAGATTTCAATAACTTATGGAATTGACATTACCAAACCACAATTTTATACATAGTGTAATAATCAAGCAACATTTACACTGAATGTACTAAAATTGATAAATTAAGTACACATTTACGTCAGTGTTTTGGGTTACGAGAATTTCATGATGTACGTATGTATGTCATGGTGCACAAGGGGTTATTTAACATATTTTGTATGATACAAATTTAGTACTGACGGGAACCATAACACCTCTAAACAACAGAAGAGATTACAAATATATATTTTTTTTTCCCCCAATTTCATCCACACCATTTCAATAAAGAATAAAATTAATGCCACAAAATACTTACAGTTTTGATTTCACAATATTCATGAAGAGCATCAGTTCCACTATACAAAAAAATAAATAAAATTAGCTAAGAAATAGCCCAAACATAAATAGCACATCAACAGGGATTGATCCAGAATTTTTTCCTGTGTCCTATTTTTGTGAGTTCTCTTAATATTTGTAAAAATCACTTTTTTGCTAAAATAATTTACAAAACAAGTTGAAATATAAAGTAAAATGCGAATGAAGGGGTCGTTTTAATCTATTGTATTTTTGTGCATGTGCCATAGTAAATCTATTGTAATTTTTTGAAGGGGCTACAAAAATGTACTCAAATTTCATCTGCATCAATCCCTGATCAAAACAAGGTTTATGTGGATGCAATATTTGTCGCTATAAAAAAGCTATTTTTTAATGAAATCAAACTACTTACTGTCTCAAAACCCTATGTTTAATTTTAATACAAATTAAATATTGTTGCAGATTCTTACTTATTTAGCAATACTAATATAAACAATTTTCGAATTATGCCTCAAGAGTGCAGTCATGTGGAAATTAAAATAATTACATTAGAAAGTTAAAAGCTGTAAATACTAAATATTATATGTCTCTATAGTGATTAAATTTTGTGGACCCACAGAATTTTCATATAATATAATCTCTCCTCAATATAACAATGCGTCCCTCTAAAACTATAATTTTATTTGCTCCCTTAAATATTGTTGTATCAAGGTTTTACTGTAATTTATTCAATATCTTCATGGTAATACAAAAATAAGCAATGATAAATTTTAAAAAGTTTTATCAAACTGAATTTAAAAAAAAAAAATTTGAATACTTACAATTCTCTGCCTTGACCACTCATTTTATAGCCACCAAAAGGTGTTTGTACAGAACCAGCAAAGAAGCAGTTTACCCTAATGTTAGGAAAGTAAAAAATAAACTTAAAATACAATGAATCTTCAGCTTGAAATTTAAAATATTCTAGAAATCTTTACACTACTTAGAAAAATGTTGTGTATGTGTGTGGGGGGGGGTCAAGTAGAACAAAAACTATGCAACAATTCTAAAGAATACTAAGACTATATGCCTGGCTAAGCTGCATTCAACAGAATATTTTATATGAAATACCGTACTGTGTGACTTTAAATTGTTTTTGTAGTTTTTATAATATATTATTTTAAATGTTTAATTTAAAGCTATTAAATCAATTGTTTATCTTCTTTATGGAAAATAACTGAATTGATTAAGCTGCTAGAATTAAAAAAAAAAAAAAAAAAAAAAAAATTAGCTTGACACTTAGCTGAAGCAATATTATATCATCTCGAATAAGTTTTATACATACTAATGTATAAAAAGTTAAATTGCATGTTTCAAAAGATAAGAAAAATAAAAAATTACCAAATTGTGCCAGCACGAACAGCATTAGTGTAAAGAATAGCATTATTGATATTTTTTGTCAATATTCCAGCAGCAAGTCCATAATTAGTATTGTTTGATCGTTCAATAGCTTCGTCAAGGGTCTTGAACTTCATGATTTGCATAACAGGTCCAAATATTTCCTCCTTAGCAATTCGCATATTATCAGTAACATTAGAAAACACTGTTGGTTGCACAAAATAACCTTTGGTTCCATGTCGAGAGCCACCACATTCCAACTTCGCTCCGTCTTTCTTTCCAGATTCAATTAATTCCAGAATTTTATTGAACTGCTCATCATCAATCTGTGGACAAAATATAATCTCTTTAAATATAGATCAATAATATACATAATGAATGATATCGATACAAAGCAATTTCAGTCGCATATCGGAGGAAAATGTACATAAAATCTTATTCTAGGATGAGATATCAACCCAAGCTATTTTAACAGTTAATTGGTTGAGGGTCGTGTATTGGGTAAAAATAATATCACATAAATATCAGTAATTATAATAACTTTTAAAGCACCTGTAAGTTAAAATATTTAAATTGGAAAAACTTTCTTCTTAATGCTGCAGTATTTCAAAACAATGTGATTTTGGTCCTTAAAAAAAGTTATGTTAAGAACTTCAAAATTTTTAGAATGTCTGTAATAGTTGCCTGTATATGGAAATAAATAATAAACCTGTATCAGTTTTAAAATTCTTTTAAATAGAGAATTTTGCAGAATGTCTCATTATAGAAAATTTTGCTGCGCAAATTAGTGGTTAAGAATTTTTTCTGGAGTTCCATTAAAAGGCACTTTTTTGTGTGTGTGGTGCAGCTTATAAGGAATCATTTAAAAAAATTTTTGAGCCCCTGAGCAATTAGTTTAATTTGCGTACTAAGACAGACACATACTTTGTTTCTTCAGCATACACTTCTAAAAAACTATATTACTTCCTTTATGCTTGGTGCTATATGTTAGCATTTTTATTAAAATTAAACATTTTAGTTTTGCACATTACAGAAAAAAAAAAAAATATATATATATATATATATACACACATAGTAAGAACCTTTCAGAAAGTAACTGCATACATTATGTAAAGTGTAAAATTCTATATTTTCATATTTTAAAGGATAAGCTTGTAGAAAGATTTATTTAGATTTTAAAATATTTGTTTCAAGACTCAATTTGTTAAAAAAAAAAATCCAGAAATATTCAAAAACAAAATCTACATTACATTCTCAATTATCCTGCTACTTTTTAATAAATGGTTACTTTCTGTTACTTTACAGGACAATTTTTATATCCAACTATTCTGATGAATAAGTATTAAACTTCATTCCACATTTAATTTGCTGTTGAAAGAATTCGGTATCAATCATTTTTCTTTTAAAATAAAATTCATTTCCCTCCCCACTTCTTTCATTTTTAATTAATTTTCATTACAAACTAAAATTTCTTAGCTGCACCTCTGTCTGTATAAATCACTTTTTGTATTAATTTTATTTCAATAAAGAGCCTATTAAAATTGTTACTATATAAAAACTCAATACTTTCACCAACTGCATTTAATTTTATTATTTTCTCCACAGTAGAATCGCAAAAATATCCATATTTTTAATAGTTATTTAGTTTCAAATTAAACTGCATACCTGAGGTCCTTGGGTTGTCTTATCATCAAAAGGATCTCCCACAACACGTTTAAGAGCCAGTTCTTTGCTTTTAGCAACAAAAGCATCGTAGATGTCTTCATGAACAAGCGTTCTCGAACCAGCACAGCAACATTCACCCTGGTTGAAGAACAAGGCCTCATGGGCAATCTGGACAGCCTCATCCACTGAAATAATTGATATCTATTTATTGATAACATTTTACGCAATCATATATTAACTTTCAAATATATCAAATTGCAATTTCTGCCTGATTTACTTAATTTACAATCATCATAAATCAAACATCTACAGCAGACAAATGCATATGAGGTAAAAACCATGGGTGCCAGCAAAATAGGGCAAGGGGGGGGGGCAATGCCCCCCCCCTGGATTTTTGTATCCAGTGTTTTCCCTTGCTTTTTTTGCTCTTTCCAACATGGTAACCATACCTTGAAGTAGTCTTTGCACCCCCCCCCCTGGGAAATATTTTCCGGCGCCCATGGTAAAAACCAACAATTTTTAAAGATATGTAATACAAATCTTGTAGGCAGTCACAAGCAAGATACGTTAAAATAGTATGCTGCAAGCTTAACAGATAAACTAAAAATGCAAAATGAGGGGAAAGGAATGACATGTAGTTGGGGGGGGGGGGGGAATGGGAATTTTAAAGCTGTCATTAAAATAATTTTGAGGACTGGTTGCCAAGTGAGTTGGAATATTATTTCATTTTAAAAGTTTCTGGTCTGTGTGTATTCTTATTGTAAAGCATGAAGAAAATCTCTTCATACACATTTCCAACTTGTATGTACCCTTAACTGTGGCATCAAAGGGATTTTTTGAACATCTGATTAATTTTCATTATTTTGCTTCAATTTAATTGTTACTAAGAGATAATAGAACCCACATCACTGCACATCTAATCCAATAGAAACAAACTGGATGTGGACATATGTATATAGTTTTTTGTTTTAAGAGTCAAATTTTCTTGTCTTAATCTAGAATGTTCTTTCAACATGACACCAAATCATGTTCAATGTTTTGTACTTGGGACCAGTGGCGTCTCGTGGGTGATTTAAAAAGAGGTTCACAAAACAAATTTCGAAAATTAAATATGCAGATACGACGCACCTTACAAATTAAAATATATTTGCGTTTCCAGCAGTTAAAGGAAAACAATGCACGCAACTGAAAGAAAACAAGTCCTCTTTGATCTTACATTTTGTCACCAAGATAAGTTTTAGCAAAGGTGCTGTCTTGACTCATTTTATTTCAATATTTTTTTAAGGATAATATTGAAAAATGCCATTGCTTTAGCTCCGAAAAACGTATCTTAATTATTTACACTAGTTTGTAAAAAAATAATGTAGTAAAACATTGTAAAAATAAATAAAAATATTAAGAAAATGAAATAAAAATTAACTAACAACGTAACAAAAATTAACTAATAACGTAACAAACCAAGGCAAAATCCGGAAGTGATACCGCAAAAAGTGGCCCTGGGTGCACAATGAATTTGTGCGAACGGACAGATTTCATGAGTGCCATGCTTCCTCCTGGCTTCTTATCCTAGAGAGCGGTTTAGAGGGGAAAATTTCCGTTCGCATGTGCGACTGATTAGACTGAGTTGTAGTAACCTACACTACAGTGTGTTAGCTATAATAAGCGTATTTAATAATGGTGGGAGGAGGGGGGAGAGAGTAAAACTCACGTTTCAAATTCACATAAATTTAGAAGTGTGCTTAATATTTGCTTCAAATTTAATTTGTTAATGTGTTTATTCTTCAGTTTTTTTTCCTTTGGGGGTTCAAGTGCTTTTGGGGGGAGACATGTGCTCAAATGGAGGAGCCGCCACTGCTTGGGACTGTAGCCTAAAGATATGTAGGACATATCTTAATGCACAGGTTTGTTTTTAGAACACTAAGAATTGCTTGGCGGGAAATAATATTGGGAAAATTATCAACAGACATTTCTACAACTTACATGAGTGCATACTTTCTTATAACTCTTGAGTTTCTTTGTTTTAAAGAAGTTTAATAAAAAATGTAATTTTAGATTATGATGAAAATGTTAAAAGTTTTTGTTCACACTAGAAATGCAGTAACTATGCATAGTTAAATGCAAAACGGGCTAATCACATAATTAATGAATGTAAAAGGCAATTCCTAAATTTTCTCCATCTTAAATTACATAATTAGTGGTAGCTTAAATTTTGTTTGTGCATTAATCTTTTGACCCCGGCTGGGGGCAGCAAATTTGGGTGAAAAATCCAGATTCTGCAAAATATTTTGCCACAGAGTAAATGTTTAGTGCCTTGGGCGCCGGACTCAAAAAGGTTAATGAGCTTGTGTAACAATGCTTACAATCAACATCAGCACACACAACAAGTGGACTTTTGCCTCCCATCTCCAATGTTACTCTTTTGGTGTTACTTTTGCCAGCTGCTTGTTGAATAATTTTTCCAACCTATTCAAAGAATAAAGTATTTACATTAGAGAAATCATTTATAAAGCTTTTCATCGGTAAGTGTAATTTCAAAAAAAGTTGAACAGAAAGCAAGTACTTCAGTGGATCCAGTAAAAGACACTTTGTCAACATCATGGTGTGCAGTCAAGGCACCTCCAGCTGTGGGGCCATAACCAGGAACAACATTTATGACACCAGGGGGGAATCCAGCTTCCTTTATGAGGCTACCAAAGTAAATAGCCGATAGAGGTGTCTGCTCGGCAGGCTTCAAAACAACAGTGTTACCAGCTGCAATAGCAGGTCCAAGCTTGTTGCTTATCAGAAGCATTGGGAAATTCCACTAAAAAAGCATTTCAAGAATCAGATAGCAATTTGCTATTAACTTTGAACTGAATTAGAGAATTTTAAAAATGTAAGGAAGGTTCAATGAATATCCTTATAAAAACATTGTTTATTAAAAAAAATGTCCCAAAAAATTATATTAAACTTAATTAAGGAAAAAGATTGCAAAAATTGTCATCAGAAGAGAATTGATACTTTATTTCACCTATACCAACAGAGAATTTATTAAAGCTCATTAAAGTGGTTAACATCAGTTGCATACACAGCTTTCCTTTTAGGGGGGGGGGGGTATGAATAATTGTAATGGTTAAAGGCATACACCCCCTCCCCCCTTACATATGCCACTGGTTCAAATACAAATATTTTAAGATCAGCAATCTCAAATTTATACATAAAATAAAACAGATTTAGACTAGATTTATCAAATTTAAAGAAATAATTTGAAAACTTTTTTAAGCGATAACTTATTTTTCAAAATTAGATTTTGAAAAAATTTTCGGTTTGTAAATAACTAAAATTTTTCTTAAAATAACAGAAATTAGGACATTACTCTAAGGGAAAATGAATTTTTAAACTAAAAACACTTTCTCCCAAATACACTCACATATCTTTATCATGCTCCTCTCATTTTGATAACATTAAAATGCATTTTTAATTAAAAAAAAGGAGTATAATTATAAGCAGTGCAACAATAAAAAAAGAGCAATTATACATACTGGGATAATAAGGCCACACACACCAATAGGTTCCATACGTGTGTAACTAAATGAGGGTCCATCTGAAAAAGAACATTTTGATCATGTGTGTTAATTTCAGATTGTCTTATAAAATCAAAGATTTTATGTGTTATATATTTTAGATTAAGAACACTAAATAGAAATTTGAAAGATTAAGAAGTTATCAGCAGATTTTTTTGTTGTACGAGAAATCACGAAAAAAAAAAAAAAAAACATTGTTGAAGTGTGTGATAGCATGCTGAAAATAAATGTGATCAGCTAAGCCATCTCTGTGTGAATGAAAATGATCAAAATATTCATGAATCATGGTTTGTAATCCCTCCCCCTTTTTTTCATTGAAAAATGCCATAACGAATGCCAATGTGGCACCTAATGTTATCTTGAATCATACTAAATAAAGTTTAATGTGGCAAGATTACATTTAAAAATCTGTAAAATGTTGCAAGATATTCCTAAATTTATATCCCCTGCCAATAAATGAAATACAAATTTGCATTGTATTTGGTTTATAGTATAAATTTATTGATAATGTTATGATAAAGTCTTTTTTTGTGGTACCTGTATAATAGAAAAATGCCAATTTTCCTTGATTTTAAAGCGATTAGAGAAAATTATATTAAACAGTTCAATAAACTCATTTAGCTCATCTGCTACTCAGGACTGCCACTATTAGCAATATTGGGATGGCACACTTTAAAAAGATGTATAAGAAGATTACCCTAAGATGATGAAGTTTAGATAAACATAAAAAAAACATTTAAGTATTCATACTGCATCCTAAAAGAGCAACTGAACAATGTTTCATTTTGAGACTGAAGAACTATGAAAATGCAAATTCAATAAGACGGAAAACACTGGGTAGACTCAATTCCTACAGCCTTGTATAAATCTGAAGAATGCATAATGCCAGCTTGTACAAAAGCATTTTGAACTCCTTTTCTAGAGTTTTATGTAAATTTACAATTTATGTTTTTATTTTTACTTTAAGGTAATAAATGACCTTAATAGGCAAACCAGCAAGTTTTTTTTTTTTTTTTTTTTTTTTAATGCAAAGACAACCACACTTCTACAAAGGCTCTTTCGCATGGAAAAGGAAAATGCTTCCAATTGTTAGTAAAAATGAAAATATAATCCAACAAAATGAAAGTATACCTGCAGGAATGGTTTTTCCATGGATTTTATCAGCACACCCAGCATAATACTGTAGAGTTTTGAGAGCAAACATGATGTCTCCAATTGAATCTTTAAATGTTTTTCCATTTTCAAGAGTATTTAAACTCTACAAAATAAAACAAAATAGGAATAAAAGTAAAAACTAAATATTCTTACTTTTTACTTTTATTCCTAACTACCACGTAAAAATTTGCAATGAACAGTTTAAAAGGGAAAAATATATTCACAATAGCAAAATAATTTGGAATATGCATAGTTTTAGAGAATTTAACATAAGTAGTTTAAGTGTTTTATATAGTAGCAGCAAATCTGAAAGACCCTTCTACATCTTTAGACTGTTCATGAAAAATCAAACCAAGATAATTAACTGTAGATAAGTAAGATTGGAAATTAACTAAAATAACCTATTAAGTGAAAAATTGAAATGGTAGTGTATATCAAAGTGATTTTAAACTCTTTACACAATGATGATAAGAAGATATCACTGGCAACTAGCAATAATTAAAAACTTTAAAGGGAGTATGGTTCCTGTAAATCAGGGTTGGAAAAAAACCCGGTTTATTTGAAAAAAAACAAAAACAACCGGGTTTATTTGGTTTAAACCGGGTTTTTTTTGGTTTAAACCAGGTTTCTTGGGTTTTTTTTTTTTTTTTAAATCCTTTTATAATTACATGTTACATATTTATAAATAAAATTATTTGTAAAATGGTCAAATAAAAATTAATATTTCTTCTGAAAATAATTAAAACAAAGTAAATAAAAAATTGTTGCTATACTTGTGGTGCTATGTGGATATTGAAATCATTCAATTTTATTTTATTTAGAGATACTATTTTTTTATATTTAGTATCTACTTATATAATAAGCTAATGTATGCGGTACCAAAATTGACGATATTTTTATGCTGGGAACAGCAGGAACTAGATGTAAACATTAGCGTAATAACTGTAACACACATTCAAAAATCCAGATTAACAGTTCAATGACATCAAGTGAAGCAAGCCTATTCGTTACTGGTTACGTGTGTCATGCAGTAGATAGATTAAAAAATAACAATGTATGTGCAAAGAAGCAAAATCTTTCTGATTTTTTTACTTCACGTTTATTGCACATTTAAAAAAAAAAAAAAAACCACTTTGCAATTGGTTGAAGTATATTTTAGCTATTTCCCGTTTCCATACATGAAAAAGCAAATTGTTTCTTTTTGGTTTGATTAATGGCAACGGTACTCTGAGTGATCTGCCAAGGATAGGAGATGCCTTGGCAGGAGGACTTTCTAAGGGGTTTTAATGCGTATCCATGTTACATCTGGAGAAAACCTACCAAAACTCCAAACCGTTATATCGACAGCCGCATGATGGGACTCAAATCCGGGACCCTCGCACTTCGGCCATATACCATTTTCAGTGATATTACCACTGTGCCATGATGAGGACCCCAAAATCTTTCGGATCTATTCACATGTCCCATGGTCACCATCAGCTTTTGTCATCAAACCCCCAAAATTTGTAGTTTTGACCATGCCAACCATAACCTAAATACATTTCATGACAAATACTGTTAAAACCATGAAATATGATTTTCGTTGAAAGGACTCCGATAATTTAGACAAAACTGACTGAGTATAGATGGTAAGGTATGGGGGGGCGAAGCTGGCCACCTTGGCAGCTAGTATAATATAATACAATAGTAATTGTTTACTACATTTTACATTGCTCTTAGATTCATCAGTAATAATGGCGATTACTAGGTCAAAATAATATTTTTAAGGTTTAGAAATATGTTGTTAAAACACAAAACCTCTATTTTGGAAACAAGTTAAAAATGCAGCCTATAATTTAAGTTTAATAATTTTTAATAATTATAAAACAATAAGGAATCTAGAGTGATATAATAAACTTATTCTTGATACTTATGAGGATAATTTAAAAATATATCAGAGTGTATTCTATCTGTAGTATTCGTAATTTTAAATTATTCTTTTAAAAAAAACAATTGGTTTTTTTGAGAAAAAATCCATTTGGTTTAAACCATGGTCTAGAAAATCTAAAGGTCAAGAGAAATCTAAAGGTCACAAGAAATGTGCGCGATAACAACAAATCAAGAGTAATTTTAAAGTGAAAAACTTAGCAATATATAGCCAAAAATCCCCTCTAATTTGGGGTATAGTCCCTACAGCTTACTTTGAGTATGTTGAAATTATTGACATGTCCATGAACAGGGTGTCTACCAAATTTCTGAAAGTCAATTTCCGGACTTTTTCCTGACTTTTGGGAGGTCCCGGGAAAAAAATTCCTGACCAGTGCATTTTACTTTGGGAAATTGCACAATGACCCCTCCCTTGTCTTTATATTTGCATATTTGTAAAACTTCTTGAAATCAGTTTTAACTGAAGTATACAGGATTAAGCTTTCATCAATTGAGAAACAGAAGTAGTCGCACTTTCTGATAGAATTAACTAACTGTTCTTGGAAATAGCTTACTTGGTAACTTACGGCTTAGGACCCTAATTTGTCTTTTACCCTCCCGTCACAATCGATGAGCCCCCATTTTTCCCCTCCTTATACAAACACATCGTTAGATGCTTTGGCGGTTCAAAAAATGTGTTACAGTTACTTTTGGTTTCCAGTCTGACAATTAGAGAGAAAGCGTAAAAAAAAAAGAACACGAAACAGAAAAAAAATGATTCTTTTATTGAATTTTCCGGACCCATTATCCAATTTCCCGATTTTTTCCAGACTTTCCGGACCCATTTTTGAACCTCCCGGCTTTTTCCAGACTTTCCGGAGCGGTAGACACCCTGATGAAACTAATATTGAAATAAGAAAACATCTAGCATAGAGAAGAATCATTTACAAAACTTCTACATGAAAAATTAAAATTGCCAAGCAGTTCAATCCTTTCAGTCAAAATTTACGAGACTGTATTGCTTCACTAAGAAATATCAGGATTGGACAAGGTAATCTGCTTTCTAAATCTTTTATAATATTTCTAACTGTAAAGAGTCTTTCTGTTTTGAAATCAAATATAGCATTAAAATGCAAATACTTTGACCAGGGATGTATCCAGAAAAAAGAAATTTCGGATGGGGGGGGCGTCCAAACAGTGGAAAAGGTAAATTTATTACTTTAACAAAAATAAAAATTTTGGGGAGGGTCCGGACCCCCACCTTTTTAATACGTCCTCGTTACAGTGGCGTAGCGAGGGGGGGGGGGGTTGGGTGTCAGAACCCCCCTAAAATTTAGCAGAATTCTATTATTGACATGAAGAATGCGATCCATAATGTAGATTATCCGTTAAATCAGTGCCTAACCCCCCCCCCTAAAATTCTTTTCTGGCTACGCTACTGCCTCGTTAAATAGTAAACGTATACCTTCTAAAACACTATTGGGCAACCGCGGGATAGATGTGGCCCGCCACGGCTTTTGATTCGGCCCGCGGAACATTTGAAAACTCCGTATAAACCATTCAATATCCGATATAAATCCCAATTATACGGCCCGCCGCCGCCACTTTCTCTAAAATCTGAAAGTTTGGCCCACAACTTTTTACTTGCCTGTTCTAAAAGGCAGAAATGTGGTGCTGCCATCTATTGGCAGCTCTAGGAGCTATTGGTTCACTTTTATTTCTCTTGCGAGGAGCAATATACTTAAATTACCGCATCCGTTCCGTGAAGGACCGCACCGCTTGTCTATTGATTGGGTTTAATAAATATTTGTCTATGAGCCGTTTGTCTGCTGACGAAAGTTGGAGGAACTTTCCCAAACGACTTTTGGACATTTCTTTTTACTTTTGGATTTTTTTTTTTTTTAGAAGTTTTGATTTATTTTCAAATCGTTATCCAATGAAAACTATGCCGTTTAATATAAAATATGCACGGTTTACATGCATTAAATGACAAAATTACTAGAAGGAAACTCCAACGTTTCCATAACAATTTCAATTGAATTAAAACACCCAACTTGTTAAAAATGCTTGGTTATTTAAATCATAAATATAAAATCCTTACGGCTAGATATTCTATATCCCTCTCAAGCAAGCTTGCAAGTTTTAATAGAAGACGTCCTCTTTCCGACGCATCCATAGTACGCCAGTGAGAGCCAACTTTAAAGGCATTTTTAGCTGCTTCTACTGCTTTATCAATATCAGCCTAGTAAAAAATAAATAAAAGTACACATTAAATTTATTCTTTAAAAAAAAAAAAAAAAAAAAAAAAAAAAAAAGAAACATAACTTCGTAAATGTAGAACAGATAGATGAACGCAAATTATACCTTGTCACCTTCTTGGACATCAATTATTTTCTCTCCTGTTGATGGATTTATGACTGGAAAAACCTTTCCGCTGACTGAATTCACATATTCATTGTTGATAAATAGCTGTGGAATAGAAAATGGCGATTTAACTAAGACAAAAAGTTAAGGTGACTGGCTGGAACAGTATTAACAAGGTTCCCCCCCCCTTCTTTCCCCCTACATTACATTTTAAAGCTCCTTCAATGTCTTTGGTAATTTCCTTAATAAAACAGTACTTTTTCTCTTTTTTTTTTTGCGAAAATCTGGAATTATTTTTATTTTTTTATTTTTTGTAGTAATGTGAAAATTGTTTAATATCCAATAAAACGTCAAAAACCAGAGTTGCATTATTCTTCATAAAGTTTATTAAGAATAATAAATAAAATAGTAAATAAAATAACGTCAGACACTACGTAAAATAATTTCTGTTTCACTATTGGCCGGGGACACATCTCAAATGTTAATTTCTAAAATGCCAATCATCGGGTGTTACGATCACGAAATCATCTTCGGCATCTTTAAAACCATTTTAAAACAACTGAACTTTGCGCCATTCGCAATTCAAAATCTAACATTAGAGGCAACCAGTTCCGAAATTCTCCAACTAAACGTGCCCCCTCCTTCCATGATTAATAATAATAATCGTTAACCATGATTAAAAATGGGAAGAAATTTCAAAATTTCCAAACCGAAACGATGCATGCGATAAAGATTTTTGGTACCTTCACTTTCTCGAGGGTTGTCCAACATACCGATTAAAGGTTTTAATACTGCCCCACCTAAAACTGCTTTTCTGTTTTGTTTGTTGGATTGTTTAAAAAAAAAAAGAACGAAATGTTCATAGAAAATAAATTCTTCAAGACAAGAAGAAATCAAAAGAAATAGTACCGCGACCTTCTGCGTTTGGGTGAAAAAAAAAAAAGAGGAAGAAGTGGGGTAGTAAATTGGAGGTAAAATTTGTAACTATATAGTTTACTACTTTAGCCTTTTTTTTTTTTTTTTTTTTTTAAACAGAACTCACTGCCAGAGCCCTATTATTGCATGGGCAAATCGGGCCCATGCCATTTGCCCGGGCCCCTGACTCGAAAGGGGCCCCCAATTTCAAATATTGTTCTGAAGTACTTTTTATACCAAAATTTTATGAAAAATAAAACAAATTTCATATATGGGGGCCCTCAAATCCATCAATGCCTGAGGCCCCTGTAGGTCATAATCGGGCCCTGCTCGCTGCCACGAATTTCTTTACAACCGTAAAACCTTTCCCTCACCAACTGAAATTTTTGAGATAACACCCCTAAATTTCTTTCTTTGCTCACTCCACATAAAAGAAAGAAAAAATAAAGAATAAAATAAGATGTTTATCTTGTGGCGAGCGAGTTTTTAAAAAATTCAAGTGGCCCTTTGCGCAAAAAGTATGGACAACCTTGTGTCAAATGTTTCTCTGTAATATTCCAGAATAGGATTTTTATTTCAAGCATTCTGAAAAAAAAAACTTTAAAAGAAAACATCGGTTGCAATAGCTTAAGTTCAGATACATTGACTTGGCGCGTTTCAAAATTGTATGATGAGTTGTTCTTTATATTTTGTTTTTAAATGTCCTTCTGCTATGTTTTACATCGTGTAATGCCATTGACCGCTTATCACACAAGGTCATATGCAATCCAGTAAGGATTCGATGTAATTGAGCTAATTCGTGCTTAAGGACACTGCTTTTATATAAATTGTCATTGCAACAGAGTTCTTAATATCGCCATTTCGTAATTCACGTTGAAATTTAATACTGCAGGAAAGTTATTACTGTACAGTTAAGACTAGTTCGAAAAATCATGCGATTTACAAGTATGTTCTAAAACGAATATTTCGTAAACTTCAGAATTTTTAAGATGTCTCTTCACAACTTGTATGTGCTTTATGCACTGTAAGAAATAATACAGTCTGTCAATTAAATAACCAAATGTCGGAACCGTATATGAACAATACAGTTGTTGGGACATTTTTTTTTTTTTACTTTCCCCACCCCCCTCCCCCAATTCTATTTTTTTTTAAATAGTTATGGGTGACATAGATCCACGAGAATCCTTTACTTTTTTTTGAAGTATGTTATTTCTCGTCAACAATGAACAACATAAAATAGTCAACATAAAATTATAACAAATGCAATGTAACTCTTTGAGGTATAACCCTTTCCTTTCCTCCTCTCCTCATCTCCCCCACCTCCTCTCATCCACCCAACCAATGCTGAAAAAAAAAAGGCAGCTGTTTTATCATTGCTCGACATAACTACCAGCTAGATGGCATATGATCAAAATGTTCATTGCATACCATGCCACTTATATATTTGTTAAATATATGTAGTGAATCGAACCCGATTCTATTTTTTTTTTAAATAATATTTATGGGTTATATAGCTCCACGAGAATTCTTTACTTTTTTAACTGGAAAGGACATGCTAAAATATATTTGTTAAATATATGTAGTGAATCGAACCCAATTCTATTTTTATTATTTTTTTATTTTTTTTAATATTTATGGGTGATATAGCTCCACGAGAATCCACGAGCTCCACGGAAAGGAAAGGGTTATACCTCAAAGAGTTACATTGCATTTGTTATAATTTTTTGTTGACTATTTTATGTTGTTCATTGTTGACGAGAAATAACATACTTGAAAAAAAAAAGTAAAGGATTCTCGTGGATCTATGTCACCCATAACTATTTTTTAAAAATAGAATTGGGGGAGGGGGGTGGGGAAAGTCCAAAAAAAAAATGTCCCAACAACTGTATTGTTCATATACGGTTCCGACATTTGGTTATTTAATTGACAGACTGTACTTGTGTTAGTTATGATGTTATGCAACTTTCAAAAAAGAAATCTCACTTATGCAATATGTTGTTTATTGTTTTACACTTTAGACAATTTTACTCAGTTTAAGAATTTTTAAGGGCAATTTCATAATTGGCGTAGGTTTGTCGTTTATTACGATGTACACAATTTTCACAAAATCTAAAAATATGTGAAATATGCATTACAATTTTGGCATTTGCAGTTTAAATTAATTTGCCACCTAACATATTATAGAATTTCATTCTATTTCATTGTCATTTTTCATGAATGGAACAAACATTTACTTGATTTTCACAAAATCTCGAAATTTATTTTAAAAAATTGAACAATTGTTGCACTTTTATGCCTATAATTATGTGATCACCTATGATGACAAATTTTACTTCATTCGCTAACTAGATTTGGAATTTTTTCAAAAAATTCCAAATCTAGTTAAGTTGAGTGTCATCTATTATGTCACCATTTTTTTTTCCCCCGCTTTAGTAGTTATTAAGTGATGCGCGAACAAATTGACGCAGAGTAAAACAATTTTCGCAAAATCTAATTTTTTTTTAAATTCGACTCCTTTAGTTTGAATTTTCAACAAATTTCATTTCATTCGCTTCAGTCATTTTTACACGATGCGCGAACAAAGAGCGAGCACGTGCCCCTGTGCCCTCCTCTGGATCTGCCCGAGCCCATTACCAGAGAGATGGTATGCTAAGATATGGGACAGCAAAATGACTAAAATTTAAATGAAACCTTTAAAATTATGAAAGTAAAAAAAAAAAAATTGCGAAAAAGCATAACATTTTCAGTGAGAATTGGGGGTTTATCTGTTGCAACTCCTAAAGATGGATGTCCGCCTGCTGAAGTTCTGTTGCTGAGAGTAATTAAATAATTTTTTAATATGCATAACTCTAAAAAAATATAAGAAGCAATTGGTATACATCACATCATGCACTTTTTATGAAGAACAATGTTTTACATATGAAACCGATGTAGAAAATTAGATTTACACTCATATTTGGGAGGGTGTGCATTTCTGTTTGTACAATTTTGTATAGACTTCATTTTTCATATATATAGTCAGATATATTTTAATGAAAACTATTATACACCAGGGGCGTGGCCAGGGGGGATATAGGGATATATCCCCTCACCTAAATTTTTGGATTAGTGATGAAATTCCGTCTATTTATATACATATGAGTTCATATCCCCCCTCACGAAAAATTTTCCTGGCTACGCGCCTGTTATACACTCCACCTTTTTTTCAGAGAGAGAGGGGGGGGGGTTACATGGATAATGTACATTTATTTTTTAAAAATCTGATGTGGACACCACATCGTATCCTTATACTACTATTAAATCATAAATATTTTCGGTGCACTTCATCAAAACGTAATTCATTTGGAAGCGATACAATGCTGCAATGATACAACACGGTTTAGAGATTTCTTGCCAAATATTTCGGATATCGTCGAACTGGGTTCAGTTTGAAAAATTTATTCTCGGCACTTAATAAGGCCCTGGTTTTATATAATGCATAAAAAAATTCTTGAATTCTAAAATGTGGAGGAAAGAAATTTTAATGGTTTGGGAAGCTTAAAAATTTTGAAGAGAACTATGAGCATCTCCCCCCACCCCGTCTTTTAAAATTAATTAGGTCCTGGTAAATTCTTTGATCTTGGAATGAGAGATCATTTCTTGCTTATTCTTTATACTGGATGTATTTTTAAAGACTATACAATCTTTTGGTTATTCATCAAGTGCAGAAACTATTCGAATGAAGGACAAAGTGGGCAGTTGCCCAAAGCGACAATTCGTAGGGGTTAAAAACGTTTCGATCAGGAAAAAGGGGAACAAAAAATGAAAGTGTAGAGGTTGAAGTGTGAAGGTCTAGGGTTCTGGCCTCCCGTGCGACTGTCGATTTAATGGTTTCTAGTTTGTGGCAATTATCTCCAGATGTAACGCAAATACACGTTAAAACCTCTCAAAATACACTCCGCCCAAACAGTGGCGTAGTCCCGGAGGGGGGGGGTATGGGGGTTATAACACCCCCCGCCCCCATGAGGAATTTATCTGTCATACAAATTGTATATTATTCACACCCTTATCACATACACGTATACATATGTATGTATGAGTTGCAGTAGTCGTAACCCCCACCCCTGATGAAAAATTTCTGGTTACGCTTCTGCGCCCAAAGCATCCCCTCCCCTTAGGCAGATAGCATCCGAGTAGCTTCGCCTTAACACAATTAACAAACAAACCTCCCATCATGTACATGCCATTTTTACTAAATGCCTTCAAATCAATATTTTAAATGTGCATTAATGTTTTTTACAACAATTTTTTAAATCACAAAACTTGTGTTTAAAAGCAATAAATACACAAATATTTATTTGTGCGTGTATGTGTGTGTGTGTGTGTGTGTGGAGGGGGGGGGGGTAAATTTAGTCCTTTCAAAATAGAAGATAGTCTGAAATTCGTCCCTTTTAAAATGATTCTACAGTTCTTTAAATGACGATCAAAATTTCCTTTATAAAAAAAGAAAGAATAATATAGCGACA
This sequence comes from Cheiracanthium punctorium, assembly GCA_038373885.1. Classification (NCBI taxonomy): domain Eukaryota; kingdom Metazoa; phylum Arthropoda; class Arachnida; order Araneae; family Cheiracanthiidae; genus Cheiracanthium; species Cheiracanthium punctorium. The sequence goes on from JAWZYV010002787.1 coordinate 112,320, forward strand.
AATTACTTTTCACAGACAAGGCTGGCATATTTCGGATTTTCCAAAAATTGAATATTCATTAGAGTTCTAAAAATATTTTTGAACAAGGGGGACAGGGGCAGACGCCTCTTCAATTTTGTCACGAAATATTTTGATTTTAAAAACTTTTGTTTGGAAATTTCCCTTTCAATTGTTCAATTCGGCAAGTGCCTTCCCTCCTCCACGCAAAAATAAATAATGACTTAAAAAAAAAAAAGTCTGCTGCGCATATTTTTCGAACAGGATATTCTTTTTAATTATGATGGAGGTTCATAGCAAAATAACATTTTTAACGAATCACATTTCAAAAGGAGGACTACTATTATATATATAATATGCATGACTGTTAGTTACGGTTAATATTAAGATGGCTTTACACACCTTACCAACATCGGACCACCTGCATAATAGTTTTGACTAGCTAAAATTTACTGTAAACAACAACAGTCCGCAACAACTTTCCATGCACATTCGCCTCTAAATTCACTATAAATAACTAAATCAATAAATTTCGATGCAAATAATTTTAAATTTGATCCCTAATAATAATATTTAAAGGGCACTTTACCTGAGTGTATTTAATTTGTACATCCTTATTTGCCTTGAACACCATGATGCACAGAACAATAATTATTCCAAAACAAAAACAAAGTTGTTCCCAGTTTGCGCTTGCCGAGCAGACGAAAATGTTCGGCGTCCCTTTAAATACCGGCGGGTCCGCTCCACTTGACCTTGACTTCTCCGCGCTCTAGCGGCTCATTCCAAACTACGATAAAAAGGGGAGAATGGAGCAAAAGATAACATGGTTTTTCTATGTGGAGTTTGAACAGTGATAGAGAGAGATGAATTTTGTTTTAGTGTTAAATTTAGATTAACATTTATTCCCCCCCCTTTTTTTTAATACGATTATCTTTTTTTTTTTTTTCTTTGAGCACTTGTTTCTATAATATCTTATTTCACTGTGTTTAAATTTGTGACAAAGCTTATTATTTTGTAATTTACAATTTTTCCCCCATTATTTCACATAGATTTTTTTTGTTTGTTCATTTACTTTAGTAAACCCCCTGCTGTGCTTCATTTTTAAATTTTGGAAAAAAAAATGTTGTCAGTTTCTAAGTTATTTTATATCATTTTATAAAATAACATTGTTAACAAGGGCGGATTAAAGGGGTGGCGGAGGGGGCGACCACTCCCCTCCCCCGAGAAAAAAGAAATTAATCTAAAAGACCCTATTTTGCTTCCATAAAATGGATGTAAATGTCAATCTTCTAACTAACTGCCCCCACCGACAAACTAGCAGCCCCCCCATAGGCGTAGAGTTATATGAGCCCGTGGGGCTCAAGCCCCCCCCCAATAAATTGTGAATAGGGGCTGAGCCCATCCAATAATTTACCACTAAATACAGAAAATTAATTTATACTAACACAAAAAAGTATTCACGCCATTTACGAAAGTTTAAAAAAAAACCTTTACTTGTACTTTTAAAAATTTTCTTCTTTTGATTTCAATCATGATTTAGTATTCATTGTGACGCCACGTAACACCCAATGTTACTATAAGCTGCCGTCGCCAGGCTCTGGTTAATTAAAATCAGATTATGTAATGTAAAGTATGAAATGAAGAAAAGTTCAGATGTGTCTAAAATGCACTATCTCATCGAAAAGGTTTTTTTTTTTTTTTTTTTTTTTTTTTTTTTTTTTTTTTCCCCTCCTTAATATTTTTTACTTTGCTACTATTTTTAACTTATAACATGGTAGGAAGATCCTAGCATGGATACTTACCTCACAGGCGTAGAATTCTATGGACCCATAGAGCACGAGCGCCTCCAATAATTTACACTTATATATAGTAAGTCATAGCTACCAAATACTGCGGAATATAATTAACCACTTTTTGTTAACAGTACATTTTTTACTTACTTTTTTCAAAACAGTAACCAGCTCGCGTGCAAAGCACAAAAATTTTGCTATATTTTAAGCCGAAAAATCATGTAGAAAAAGTGGTTAATTATATTCCGTAGTAGTTGGCAGCTATGCGTAAGTTATATGTACGTGAATCAGTGGCGTAGCCAGAAATTTTTCATGGGGGAGTTACGACTTCTGCAACTCACATATATGTATACGGGTGTATAAGGGAGTGAAGAATATACATTTTGTATGGCAAAAAATTCCTCATGGTGGTGGTTATGACCCCCCTAACGCACCCCCTGGCTACGCTGCTGACGTGAATCTAGGTGGTTGTGGGGCCCAGCCCCCCCCAATAATTTTGAAAACTTTACGCTTATGCCCCCCCCCGACAAACTTGCAGTAATCCGCCACTGATTGTTAACAGGCGCGGATCCAAGGGGAAAGCGGTGGGGGGCGATCGCCCCCTCCTGGGCGAAGTCCAAAAATCTGTTATAATCTGTTAAAATATATTATGAAAGTATAATGAAAATTATGTTGCCTTTTTCTAAGGGGTGTATTGCGGGTACTATTCCCTGTCCTATTTTTAATCATCGCTCATATATAGATTTTATGAATAAAATAATTAATTAAATTAATTGGTATAATTGATTATATTTATTAATTATAAAAAGATTTTGCGCATTCTACCCCCCCCCCGTTTCAGGTACAAAATCGCCCCCTCCTTGAGTAACTTCTGTATCCGCCCCTGATTGCTAAAATTCATCACAGATTTCCATTAAAAACTAAGAAAATATTTTTAATTTTATCATATACATGCAACACTAGTTGAATAACAAATTTAAAAAATAAAATAAAAAATAACCTTTAAACAACGTTTTTCTTAAAGCGGGCAATCAGTGTCAGTGGGCAATTATTTTCTGGTTTATCCTATTTAATATCGTTTATCTGTTTTCTCAGCTGTTTCAATTGTGTACAACCAGGGCAGTAGCCATAGGGAGGGATATCGGGATATAACCCCCCCCCCTCACCCTAAAATTTTCGAATTAGTTAACATAAGCTGTAAGTCGTGCAGGAATTCGTTTATTTATTCAAAAATTATTTTATACCCCCCCCACACCCCACCCAGACAACGAAACGTTTCCTTTGCTACGCCTCTGCGTACAACTACTAAGCAAAAATGTTTCTGTCTGTTTCTATTATTTTGACTGAACTGTTCCATGAACGATTTTTTGATCACTGCTACTGTACATAGCAGCCGAAAGAGATTATTGGCCTCCGGTGCCGTAACTAAGGCGTTGTAGTCAGGGGCGGCCCTAGGTACGTGGCGCCCCTTGCAAGCGTAAAAGAGACGACAATTCATGCTCTAAATCAGTGCCAATTATCGAAATGGCGGGTGCTAAAAATCAAAATACAGAACCTATGCACAAAATGTAATGATAAAATAAGAAATTCAAAAAAGATTCTTGCATAAAATTAGAAATGCATACATTATTTTTTTAATGAATTTTAAGTGTTACGTGTTCTATTTCTGCCTTTCCGGCCTTAATGTGATTTATTAGCACGAGCTTCTTTGACTAATTGTAGAACTCTGTCATTTCCCCCTATTTTCCAAGGATTAAGAAAAACAATAGTTTTTTAATCCTCCAAAAATGACAGCAAACAATAAGGCTTTCTGCCCTTTTATCTCATGAAGTTGTGAAGATACAATGTTTATTAAAAACTCGCTCACTCTGCGGCAGTGGCGGCTACTTCATTTGAGCACATGAGCACGTGAACCCCCAAAGGAAAAACTAAGAATAAACACATTACCAAATTAAATTTAAAAAAAAATAAGTACACTCCTGGATTTTTGTGAACTTAAAACGTGAGTTTTATTTCCTCCACCCCCACCCCTCCCCACTATTATTAAATACGCTTATTATAGCTCACAATGTAGGATTAATGCAAGTTTCTCGGGGGGGGGGGCGGTTAGTTGGAAGATTGACATATGCGTCCATTTTATGGAAGTAAAATAGAATCTTTTGCATTAATTTCTTTTGTCTCGGGGGGCGGTCGCCCCCCTCCGCACCCCCCCTTTAATCCGCCGTAGCTACAGCACAGTCTTAAACCGATCGCACGTGAGAACGGAAATTTTCCAGAAAAGCGGAGAGAGTTTATAAGAAGTACGGCACTGCTGATATCATTCCGTTCGCATATTTTGAGTGTGCGCGCGTACGGTCTTCTTTTGCGGTTATCGCTTCCGGATTTTCCCTTGGTTTGTTAAATTCGGTTAGTTAATCCATTTCTTTTTCATTTTCTTATTATTTTCTTTATTTTTATCATTTTTCATTACAATGCTTTTTACAAACTAGTGTAAATAATTAAGATGGGAGTAAAATAATTGTTTCGGAGCTATAGCAATGACATTTTTCAGTATTATCCTTTGAAAGAAACATTGAAATTATCCTTTGAAAAAAAAAAAAAATGAAGGCAACACCTTTGCTAAAATTTATCTTGGTGACAAAATGTAACACAAAATATTTCTTTTTTTTCCTTCAGTTGCGTGTATTATTTTCCTTTAACTGCTGGAAACGGAAATATATTTTAATTTCTAAGGTGCGTCGTCGTATCTTCATATTTAATTTTCGAAATTTGTTTTAAGAACCTCCATTAAAATAACCCACGAGCCGCCACTGCTCTGCGGACTCTGCAAGCTCTAAACATGTTTGCGGACTACCAGTTGGGAACCACAGGTTTACAGTATGCCTCTGAGTATGAACAGGGCCGTACCCAGAAAATTATTTCTGAGGGGGGCCGACATTTCGAAGGGGGTCGGACTTATTGACGCTGACGTCTGAGCCAAGGGGGGGGGGGTAGGAGGGGTCACAATCCCCCTCATAAGGAATTTTTTGCCATTGAAAATGTATGTTCTTCACTCACTTATCACACACACACATACATATAAGTGAGCTGCAGTAGTCGTAAACCCCCCCCCCCCATGAAAAATTTCTGGCTGCGCCACTAATGTGATAATTTCGAGGGGGGGAGCGGACTCATAGGACCACCCCCCGTGGGTACGGCCTTGAGTATGAACACGAGTTTTAGAAAATATTAGGGCTCCTTTTTTTTTTGCTAGAAATTAAGCCCTGCTTTTAACTTCTGCCTTAAAACAAAGCTCACTGGTGAAAAAAAAAAAAAAAAAAAAAAAAAAACCTTTAAGTGAAAGAAAACAAAATATCGCTCGTCTGGGACGTCTTCCCTCCTCCTCCCCACCCCTCTTTCCCAGCTATCAAATCATTAAAACCGTCATCAACTTCTACACATGATACCAAAGTAAATGATCCGCGAAGACACGATCCAATGGTTCTCCCTAGTTCATGTTAGAATACAACAAGAGAATTCGAGTAGGTTGTCCGGCGCAGTTACAGTTACTCTACTCATTCGGGCCTGAAGCAAAATGAACAAGAAAATGACGACCCCATACCAGCGTATAGAACATTTTGTATTATCAAGTAACCATGAATAATGCAGTAGTGGATTCAGAAAACTTTCAGGGAAGGAAGATAAATATGGCAGAATATTTTATCACCGATGGGTCATTCTTTTCTTCTTCCCCCCCCCATTCTATTCTTTTTTTAAATTTTGAACCCAGGCTTGCCCTGCCCGTTCTCACCATGGCTAAGACGCAGGGGAGAAGTTTCCCCTACCGAGATCCCAGTGTTACTTAATAGCTTGGGTCAAGATCGAAATGTGTTAATCCGCAACCTGATTACCAAAAAAGTATCTGGAAGCTTGAGCTAATCTCAGAATTTTAAGGATATTTCAGAATGGCTGACTGGAATGATTCGAAGAACTGCTTAGATTCCAGTTTTCGTTTTTAAATGCATTTTTAAAGATTTTTTTCTCAGCAAATGATCAATCTTGTTGAATAAGTTTACTTAGCATTTATTTTCGTTCGTTCTTATAAATATTTCAGTTCTTATTGAAAACAAATTTATTTTTAAATAAATCTTGACCAGATTATGTGAGTGACAGGCATACGTTTCTGACCGTCGTATTGGGTTCCCAAGAACTTGAAACAGACAGAAATCGCATGATCTTTTGAATTCCAAGTAATGTACAGGCAAAAATCTAATTTTATTTTTATAGAGGTCGTTTTAAGCGTCAGAAGGCATTCAGATTACTTTTTTTAATTAAAGCTGTGATGCAATAAAAATGAACGACATAATGTATTTATTGCCTTCCGTACCTTTGCAAGACCTTTTATGACTTGTGTTAAAACTGGTTTATTATTATTAGTCGCTTATGATTTAAACCTGAACTAATTCAACCATTGTTCAACTTCATCCTGGTTTTCTTCTTTGATTTTCGCTTTACTTTTTACGTTATTCTATGTTAACTCACTAAATGTTTTTGACTCAATACAGTACATCCTCACATTGTTTTGGTATCAACGTAGTGGCGTAGCCAAGGGGGAGGTGTCACCCCCCCCCCCTTCTTTGAAAATTTTCTGTCTACGCCGCTGTATCAACGTTTTGAGACCATGCAGTGAAAAGGGCACAGTTGGGGAGGAAAACGTATTTTATTTATTATTATTGAAGTAATCTTTTTTTGTTGGGCACAAGTCGAATCTGACATAAGTTTTTCACGGGGCAACTTTTATGACATTTTATTTAATAAATAAATTTGGAGTATAATTAAATTTTAAAAAATAACTGTAATAGTTTTTAAATGAAAAAAAAAATTTTTTTCTTCCTTTTTATTTTTTCTAGCGAAGCAGAGGTCTTATCACTGCACATTGTTTTCGATATCTTTTATCGAGAAAAGGAAAACCTCTTGAAGTATCCATAAAACGATATCTAATATCGCATTTCTTACTTTTTGCTTTATCGGATACACCTGATAAGCGATAGCCATTTTGTTGAAAATATTTGTTGCTAAGTGTCTTCAGCCTTGAACCTGTTAATGAACCATTCTTTACAATCTATGAAAGGTTCTAAAGTATTGACGATAAAGAACGTCAAGTGAAAAAGATATTTTTTTGATATGATTCCCTCTCCCCTGGCTTTGAAAAATGTGCTCGTAATTCGATAATTTTTGACTGAACGTGCAATCCGGACAGTTAATGTAGGTGTTTAAAGTACGAGCGTACGCACACACACGAGCGCTATAAAGATGAAACCAAAATAAACTGATATCGAACCTATTCTAAGGGAAAGTGGTATACTGACTTAAGAATAGCGAAATGAATTCAAGGAGGTGGCATCAGCTATCCTCAGCATTGGATGAAAGGAAGCAACTGTCAGAGAAATTTTTCATCATGAAGCGGTCCGGCGTCCATACTTAGGTCAAAACCTTTAGTTGGCCCCTTTAAATAACCGTGAAAAGATGGTCAATTTTACGGAAGTGAAATAAGCTGGCTGTGTGCGCACAGCCAGCTGCGTCAAAAAAGGATCTCTAGATCTGTGGCACGCGATGAACGTTTCGATCGTCCGCCATCTTGCTGGTAGTTAAGTCGAGCGATGGCAACGGCTGCACTTTTTCAGCGTTGGGCAATCTATCCAGCTGTTCTCGCATTCTTCCATTTTTCAGCAGATGTCAGGGCTGTTAAAAATGATCGTGACCATTTTTTTACGGGAAATGACGTGCTAAAAAGTAAAGGACTCTCGAGGAGCTATATCACCCGCAACTATTTTTATAGAAATCAAATCTATTCTTCGTGACTGGCAACAGTCAAAACGTCAGAGTTTGGTGTTAACAGAGCGAGAACACTGCGCGTTAAAGAGTTAACCTCTGTTGTTGGATGCAGAGAAGTTCAACAACAAAAAATTTTTCGAAGAGTGTCATAAAGATTAGCTTATCGAGAAGCAAAGCCCATCCATCAGAATAAAACCCGCAAATCCCGTATTTATGGTACGTTTCTCCTCTTGATTAAAGTCAACGTGTCGTAAAGCCAGGGCCATTTGTAATTTGTGTTGTGGAATCCAGATCAGTGGAATATCTTACTTAATCGACCTTCGTACAATTTTATTCGTAATTCCAACGAATCGAATGAGTGCAGTTTCATAAGTTAGCGCAAAAATAATGTTCCATTGTAAATGTTCAGTAATTTTTTTATTTATTACTGAATAAATTAATTTTATTTAGATTAAGCGTATAAGCAATGGCTCTTATAAAAACATTTTCACAGTTCCACAGGTTCGCTCTATTTCTAAGTCCATCATAGTCAACAAAATTCAAAGTTTTAATTAAAGTCATTTTTTTAATATTTATAAGAAGTTTAGGTATTGACTTTTACATTTATTCTAAAATAGTAAGAAAGAAAAAATAGGAAGTCACATAAAAAGGCCATCAAACTTGACGTATTGGTTGAATTTTTGCAATTAAAGTCTCTTTTTCTGTCATTCATTAGGGGGGAAAGAATCCGTTAAGCGCTTTATGCACCACAACAAATTTTTGCCTCGCAAATATTATAATAATGAATAAGCCTATAAACCAATATTCATTAGTTTTGCCCACGATTGTGGTGCATTGAGCGCATCTATACGGAGCCAAAATTGTTCACGTGTCATTCAGAATTCCGAAGATAGTTATTGAAAGGTAAGGTATGGGTTCGAGATTCTGTCAACATAGAATGGCAATAACTGTTCTTTTTCCGTCACAAAATGGTCCGCGCAAGCTAAAACCCTACAGAGTGTTGGGGCGGTACGTGCAACACAAAAAACGTATACGTTATCCGCTCACAAAAACAATTCTCTGAACAGCCAATAGAAGCACGATCGGGGCCCACGGATGAATTTTGCATATGGCAGAGGCAAGACAATAATGAAACAACGACGTTCGTCAGATATTCAGCGCAAAAAATCGTTTTGAACGCACGGAAAACAACTAAAATTTCGCTGTCATTGAGTCCTTATGTGCAAGCTCCCGACCTAAAAACCAACATTCCCACCCTACTTTTTATTGTTTTTTTTTACGCTGAATATCTGGCGAACGTCGTTGTGTGATTGGTGTCTTGCCTTTGTCATTTGCAAATTTCCTCCGTGTGCTTCAATTGTGTTTTTATTGGATGTTCACAGAACCACTTTTATGAGTGAATAACGCGTCCTTAGTTTGTGATACACGTACCGTTCCACCGCTATTCAGGCTTCAGGTATGTGCTGTGCTTTTTGCGATGGATAGAAGTAGGTGTTGCCATTCGAAAATTTCGAGTTTTTGTATACTAATAACCGTAACCGCGGGCGCCACTTTGTTGCTGTTCCCAGAATCTCGAGCCCATACATTTGAATAACTATCTCTTAAATTTCATCTCGATCTGTTGAATAGGTCAGCCCCTAGAACAGGGGTTCTCAAAGTGTGTGCCACGGCACGGAAACCTAGGGTGCCGAACAAAGTGGCATGGGATACCGCGAAGCGAATACTAAAGTGCGATATATTAAAAGGGTATGATTTCTTTAACCATACCCTCAGTGGCGGCCCGTGGTCAAAACTGTTAGTGCAGCCGGAAGCATATGAGCCTCCCCGCCCTCCTCCGGACAGGAATGGAAAATCTTTGTTATTGAATTCGAAAGCTGGCGGATTAAGCCCTCACCGAGGAAAAAAAAAAGAAATTACATAAAAAATGTAAGAGATGCTATTTTACTTTTCCATAAAATGGACATAAATTTCAACCAGCCGCTCTTATCCTCAAAATTGCATTAATCCGTGTCTGATTCGAAGTTTCCTTGGAATTTTCTTTTGTAACGATAACTTGAGAAGAAAAGAAAAAAAAAAAAAAAAAGAAAACGTACTTATTTTTTATAAGTCAAATCAATCCTCCTTTCTTTTAAACTTGCGAATCGGTCAGTGATGCCCTCATAAAAAGGCGTTGTTTTAATTCAGATATCCATAATTTTAAAAGCTTTTTAAAATTTCCTATGTTTAAAGAATTTTCTCGCTTGCCATGTCCTCTAAATGTCAGTTCTTGCTTATTTAAAAACAATACTGCTTTGATGGGTAATTGTCCATTCATAAGCGTCTATTCAGGCTTACCTTCTTGATAAATTCAGCAATATAAAGTCGAGAGTTTGCCGAACAAATATTCTCCTTACTCCCTCCCTCACTTCTCGAGCCAATCAGAGAGTCGAATTCACAGACCGACCTTTCAAAATCTTGAATGAGCTGAGTCTTAGCTGCGTACCCCCATTATAGCCTATGCCGGAGGAAATGCTTACGTAACCGTTGTCATGGCAACGGTGCTGCCAATTTTCTTATCAGCGCTCTGGGCTGAACCAAAGATTTTTCCAATTGAATTGCGGGAAGATTAAAGTGATTTTTTTCTGAATGAGCGATCTGGCCACAATACGGTTTTTTTGTTTGGTTTTTTTTTGGAGATTTTTTTAATTTACCATAGGAATTCCGTAATTCTAATCTGAATTTAGGAAAATTAGTAGAATAAATTATTTTAAAGTATGTGCTGATGATTTCAAGTGCAGCCCGGCTGTACTTGCTGTATCCCACGAGCCGCCACTGCATACCCTTCTAATATATAGCACTTTAGTGCGTACTTATGAAAGGGTTTCACTTTTTTAAAATTTATTTTAGGAGAGTGACAAATTTTTGAAAAAAATCTTTGTTGTTTCCAAAAGTACAGCCACAGTTATTTCGCGATAGGTCGAAGTACGATAAGTCGAATACCCAGCTGTGTCAAAGTTTTTACCCAGTCCTGGTTCGGTCCAATACGAATTTAAGATTAGTCGATTAGTCGAACAACTTACAATAAGTCGAAGTTTATCGTCGGTCCCCAGGAATTCGACTTATTGCGAAATCACTGTAGTAAGAAAAAGCTCATTTTACCAATCCAAATAAAGCAGAACGTTACCCTTTAAGCAACCTTTTTTTTTTTTTTGAGGGGGGGAGGGAGCTGAAGCACCCCTCTCTTGGATAAGGTACTGACGTCAGCAGGGCAGAGGTATTTTCGCACTTCACTTAAATTCTATTTTTGAAAGCATTAACGTTTTATCGAGGAAATAAAAAGCTTCAGGAAAGAGAGACCGACTGATAGCTTTCCGGAATATGCAATCACATTACAATGTCATGCAAGAGCTAGCCTATTAAAAGTAAATAAATAAATAAATAAATAAATCTTACTGATGATTCGATACATGCATGTCGTGCGCATCTACGAAGGCCAGACGTATTGACAACTTAGGCTGCTTCATTCAAGCTCAAGGCCGGAGATTGTCCAGAATTTTTATGCTCTGTTTCTAATTTCCTTTTTCTACTTGGTCTTGTGTTTCAAGTGTGTGTATTTTACAAAGAGTAAACACAGAAGATCTTTTTTTTTTTTTCTGTGTGTGTGGATATTGTGGTATATTCGTGGATAAATTGGCTTAGCTTTATGCCCTTGAATATGCTATTTCAGCAACAGAAAAGTAAATGCGTAAATTTTGAAGCAAAAAGCCTTTTTTTTTTTCCCCCAATGGCGGGTCTCTGCCTTAGAGACATAAACAAAGACTAATGCCGGAGTTGTTGGTCTCTTTGAGGTCAACTCTCATGTCAGTCCGTTCTGATACGCTAGAATTGCCAATTCTATGTGTTTTTCAGTATCTTCTTTCCGAATTGCGGAGAAGAGTCTCCCTATTGTGTTAGGGGCGTGGTTTTGTGGTTTCACGGGTAAGCTTTTGTCCTGTATCCCGGCTGGTTATTACAACCCCATAAATAATTCGACCCACAAAGCCTGCACGTGCAAATTGACCATTAAAAAATTCCCCTGATCGTCTGGAGCGTATGACAAACGGACTAGGGATGGACGCAAGACAATTTTTGCGAGAAGAGACAGAGATTTACAGCTTTTTTGCGAGACGAGACTGATACTTTTAACATTACGATATAGGGATTTTGCGAGATGAGACAAAGCTTTTAGGCTGTTTTGCGAGACGCGAGACGCCAATTTTTGTGTCGCGTCCATCCCTAAAACGGACTGACATGAAAGTTGGCCTTTATAAAGGGGGCACCTAGTAGGTGGACCAATGTCGCCCCCTATGAAAGGACCGCCACGCCCAGTCGGGGATCGAACCCCGACCGCCGGGAGTTGAACCCGAAACCGTAGTACGGTGCTTTATCCACCCTACAATCTGGTCGGCTGAAGCAAAAAGCTTGCTTCTGTAAAATTGAAGCTTAATAAATAAACCGATACAAAACAAAGAAAGTGTAGAATAGCCTCGCCATGGCACAGTGGTTATGTCACTGGAAATGGTAGACGGGCGAAGTGTGAAGGTCCGGGGTTTGGGTCCCATCGCGCCTCCGTCGAACTAAGTTCGACGGAGGCGCGATTCCGTTCAGAGTTTCCCTTGGTTTTCTCCGAAACTTAGCATAAATACGGGTTAGGAGCCCTTAGAAAGACCCCCACGGAGAGCACCCCTCACCTAGTGTTGTCCTCCTGACGATTATTTATAAGCGGGTTCGATACAAGCACACAAATCCGATATACGTGTTCACAACAACAACAACAAGTGTAGAATATCGAGTAATCGTTTGACTTTTAGGATATAATTTAACTTTTAAGCATAATGCATTTGTTTCCAGAAGTGATGACAAAAAAAAAGGGGGGGAGGAGGGCATATTTTATTTTAAAGTAAATAAAAAACTTTGTAAAAAACACACATAAGATGTTATAGGTAAGAGGATGTGTATGTGTGTTTTTTACAAAGTTTTTTATTTACTTTATTGTTTAACACCAGTATTTTGAGTGTTTTTTCCGATATTTTATTTTATTCACATGTTTAAGAACGATAGCAAATAGCTTGATAAAATGGAACCTTTTTTGTCTGATATGTTCGCTTTTAATGGTTTTACACCCTCTCTAATTGTACAATTTTAAAACACAAAAACACACCTGAATATTTGCTTTTTTTGCATGTATACTTCGTATGCAGCGAAGAAAGTTTTACAGATCTTCAAAGAAAAAACCATCCTGGCAATAAATTTTGAAGTTAACATTTTTCTAAACCGTTCAGAGAGATTTATTTTGTGGGAAGCTATTTATGCAATCGATGGGGTAAAGTAGTTGTACATCGAACGCAGTGAAGGCGGAAATATCATAATTCTTTCTAATTTTCATTTGTTTCCGAACAACAAACAATAATTAATACTAGTACAAAAAGTTAAAAGAATAGACTGCTTTTATTAGCGCCCTAAAAAGGTAAGAAAACCAGGTATTAACCCTTTGAGGCGCAACCCTTTCCCAATGCTGAAAAAGGGCAGCCGTTGCCATCGCTCGACTTAACTACCCGCAAGATGGCGGACGATCGGAACGTTCATCACGTGCCACAGATCTAGAGACCCCTTTTTTGACGACAGCTGGCTGTGCCGGCAAAGCTAGTTGTCGTCAAAAAGGGGTCTCTAGATCTGTGGCACGTGATGAACGTTCCGATCGTCCGCCATCTTGCGGGTAGTTAAGTCGAGCGATAGCAACGGCTGCCCTTTTTTCAGCATTGGGCAATCTATCCAAATGGAAGAATGTTCTCACATTCTTCCATTTTTCAGCAGATGTCAGTGCTGTTAAAAATAATCGTGACCATTTTTTTACGGGAAATGACGTGCTAAAAATGTAAATCATTCTCGTGGAGCTATGGCCGCATTCGTAAACGCCAAACGAGTTGCACTCGTCCAACGAGTTTCTATCTAAGGTGTTCGTAAAGGAAACTGAGTGCTTTTAGTTTAAAAACTAGAGCGTTCGTATACAAAACTGGGTGCAATTAGTTTCAAACGAAGTAAACTGAGAACGAATTAGGTTCGTTGAGTTTTACTTTCTGCGCGTTGTTTTTGTTTAGAAATGACGTCCGTTGTTATGGAATAGTATGATGTTATGAAAAGTATTTTACTTTTGCTGGAGCTGCAAAAATTAGTTTTTCGAGGAGGAAATTGAGGCATACGTTAGAAGCTGCTACGAAGGTACATACTTTTTCAAAGGTAATCATTTTCTTGTATTTTTCATTTTAGTAAATTCAAAAATGCATGCTTTAGTGTCGAGATTGAAGCTGATTTAAACCGTTATTTGCGAAATTTGAATTTCTCTTGCTAAATACTTTTGAAAGAATGAAGTTTAAGTTGAAATTTCTAAATTTTAATGTGTGCACTTCAATGATGGCCATTCTTTCTTTTAAAAATCCTGTTGATTTTATATTGAGTATGTGCTAAAAACTCTCCTCAGCAAAGTTAACGTATTCGCGAATTGTAAACAAACACGTCTCCTAGGCGACGGAACTCAATAAACTGAAGTTGTTCGTAAAGGCAAAAGAAATTGATAACCACTGACAGCACTGAACACACGCATTCCAGTTTTCTGACGAAAACTCGTGCAACGAGTTTGTCGTATACGAATGCAGCCTATGTCACCCGCAACTATTTTTATAGAAATCAAATCTATTCTTCGTGACTGGCAACAGTCAAAACGTCAGAGTTTGGTGTTTCCAAAGCGGAACATTGCACGTTAAAGGGTTAAAAGCCTCTAGGAGCCAACTTTCAACAAGCATTTCGAAAACATTCAAGGCTGTGCTTGACTAACAATTTTAAGCAACTTTCATCCAAGGTCCTCGAATGCTTTTAAAATTTATTTTTTATATATTTTAAAAAGCATTCGGTGTTAGGTCTCTAAGAACCAGCCTTTCTAAATGCATCTTTTCTACAGGCTCTCAGCACGTTATTTTCTTAATTTTTTCCATAAGGGCTTGATCAAAGTATCTACCAATTAATATAATAATTTTTTAACTTTTTTAAAATTTAATTTTTTTTACCGTGTGCAGTTTTTCCTGTCTTTGCAAGGTGGACAGGACGAAGATAATATTGAAAATTATGTCTTGCATTTGCAAACATTGCAAGAAAATAACTTATTTATTCTTGACCTTGAAAATAATAGATTTTGTTGTTGTTGTTTAAGGCTTGATTCAAAATAATATGAAACCTGAAAGAATGAATATACATAAAATAAACCACCTACATAATTTTTGATAAATATACTTATTCTGTGACAAGCTTTTTAATTGGTTATATATTTAGATTACATGACGACAAAGTAGAAAATGTTGGATTGGCATAATTGGGTTGTTCTTTTGATTTAGAAGTGTCTGGTGTAAATTATTTTCAACACTTAATTTGGATATATATATTGGGTATTTCACGTGTAACATAGTTCTGATTATTTCCAATTACCCTTTTGACTTCATCACCTTCAACTTTAATTGAACCAAAAATAAGTGTGTACACTTTCCAGTGAGAAATCTTCATTACAAAAGTTTCCTGACTCCGGCTGCACTGAGAATTCGTCTAACTGATTGGCTCGGACAAGTGATGGAGAGAATAAGACACAGAGAGTATATGCTCTAGCCCAGCGTTTCTCAACCTGAGGGGGGCGCCCCACCCACAGAACATTTGCAGGGGGAGGGCGAGAAAAACTAAAGAGCAAGTAGTGATGCATGTTTTTAAAAAATCATCTTATTTATTCTCATTTTTACTCAAAAATATATCCATTTTCGCTTAAAATGTTCATTATTAAACATTAAAAAATTCAATGTATCCTGAAAAATGTGAAGGGGGGGGGAGCGACACTGTACGTTAGCCTTTGTTGGGGCTGGGGGGGGGGGAGGACGTTAAAAGGTTGAGAACCGCTGTTCTAGCCCATTCTAACGGAAACAATAGTTTTTTTTTTTTTTTTTTTTTTTTTTTTTTTTTGTCTGGGAAGGTTGAAAGTTTTTAGCTTTATGTGTTACTGTGTCCATATGTTATTGGAATCTATGATTTAACCGTTTTGAAACATGGAGGCCCGTTATTATCCAGTTTGCGTCTTGCTTGAAACTCCGTTTAACACATGGAAAGAAGATGATAAACGACAACCACTAAAAGAAAATAGACCGACACCAAAATTGTCCATTGATAAGAAAAAAACAGGTTCGTCTCAGTATGGTCGTAGCTTCCATTCATCATGATATGCACTATTCTCGTGGCTATGTGGCAGTTTTTATTTGCAAAAAAATGTTTTGTTGCCCGTGTTTAATCGTTGAGATAAAAAAGAGCGTTTGGAATGGTACTGGATATGATGTCCATTTTATGGAAGCAAAATACGATCTCTAACATTTTTTATGTAATTTCTTTTTTTAATCTGGGTGAGGGCTTAATCCGCCAGCTTTCGAATTCAGTAACAAAGATTTTTCATTCCTATCTGGAGGAAAGGGGGGGGGGGTTCATACTAACAGTTTTGACCACGGGCCGCCACTGGCCACTTTAAAAACCTAACTAGCCACAACTTTTCGGAAAAGCTATACTAACTGTTTTAGCCACATTCTTTCTGTTTTAAGCTATTTCTGACCACATTCTTTCTGTTTTAAGCTATTTCTGACCATTTCTAGCCACATTCTTTCTGTTTTAAGCTACACTCATGTCCATAAATTAAGGATAATTCAGAATCACACAGAAATTGATCTCTAAAATAAAAATTTCACCTGTGGAATGATCACACACATCTTGAAGAATAATATGCAAATTATAGGAAACCACCAGATGGCGTGGATGGTACGTCACAATGACGAGAGTGTAAGAGAGGGGTATATAAGGAATGGTGGCAAAGAAGTAAAATTGTTCACAAGCGCTGTGAAAGCCTTTCAGTGCAAAAACCGCATAGTTATGGCACAAAGGAGGCATTTGGATGATGTTTTACGTGGCAGAATTATCGGACGACTGGAATGTGGACGCACCCAGCTGGAAGTATCCGAGGAACTTGGAATCGCCCAGAGTGTCATCTCCAGGCTTTGGCAACGATTCCAAGATGATGGTAATGTGAGTAGACGTTACAGCACAGGTCGCCCCCGAGTTACAACGCAGAATGAGGACCGCTATTTGGCAGTTACTGCCAAAAGAAACAGACGGAGTACAGCATCAGACCTGTCTCGTCAGCTCTCTTCAGCTACCGGTACGACAGTTTTGAGGCAGACCGTGTACAGACGCTTAGGGCACATTGGTCTATATGCTCGTAGGCCTGTCAGATGTGTTCCACTTACCGGAACTCACTGTCGCCTGCGATTAACCTGGAGTAGAGAGCATGCATTGTGGACACCGCAACAGTGGTCTTGTGTGATGTTTTCCGACGAGTCCAGGTTTAGTTTGGAGTCTGATTCTCGCCGGACATTCATCTGGAGAGCGCCAGGTACCCGTTACCACCAAGAGAACACCATTGAAAGACACCGTTGCGGTGGTGCAGGATGGCTCGTTTGGGGAGGAATTATTCTTGGTTCCAGAACTGACCTGCATGTTCAGAGTGTAACGATGACAGGCCACATCTATCGGGATGTCATTCTGGAACAACATGTACGTTTGTTTCGGGCGCCATGGGTGCGTAATTTGTGTTTATGGATGACAACGCCCGTCCTCACCGTACAAACATTGTAGACGAATGCCTTCAATCGGAGGATATCACCCGTATGCATTGGCCAGCATACTCACCGGACTTGAATCCAATAGAGCATGTGTGGGATATGCTTGGCCGACGAATTGCAGCCCGTCAACCCCCACCCACCTGTCTACCGGAACTTCGGAGTGCATTGCTTCATGAGTGGTGTAATATTCCCCAAGATCAGATTGATCATTTGATACTCAGCATGCCTAGGCGTTGTCAGGCCTGTATTGCATCGTCCGGGAGACATACTCCGTATTAACCATCCTACTAACCATGTTATACTGTTTTTTGTAAATAGGTTCTTTTTTGAAATTTGGTCAAGGGAGTAAAACTTGCAATTTTTATTAATTATGTCAAACATATAGCATCTTTTTTTATCTTTACTTTTTGTTTAATAAATAGACTTTACAAATAAGTCAAATTTGTTTTGCTTCTTTCACTTTCTTTGCATGAACTTCATTATCCTTAATTTATGGACATGAGTGTATTTCTGGCCATTTTCACTTAGCGTTGATCATGCTGTCCGTTCTGCTGGCTCGTATGAATGTCTGGATGTCGACAACGCACAATAAGGCCACTTGTCACGATTCATTCTTTTTAGGACAAATATTCTACAAAAATGAAGCAAAAACAAAATTTCATTTAGTTATTGGAATCAGTTATGAGTAATTTATATTTCTCTGAGCTCGCAATAAATTTTAACCCATTCTAGCCACTTTTCGCTTTGATTCTAGCTACTTTTTCTCCAGCAGAGTTGGCAACAGTGAAATCAACGTTACTCTATCGAGGAGTAAGGATTGTTATGACGTGGAGCAGACCTTTCTCCATGCGATGGCGCCATACGTCAGAAGTTGTTTTGTTTTCAGTTCGAGAAGGCGCAGAGACAGCGACGGTGTTGAAGAATGCATGGAGATGTACCGCGAGTTTAAAACGGACTCTTGTGGTTGTAGCACACACCTAACACCGCGAATATAATGTAATGTGAATGTAACCCTGTGTTTTTATGGATGTGTTTGTGACAGTGAAATAAATCGTCCTGTTCGTCCTGTAATTGTGTCCCCATCTGTTTTTTGCACGCTACCGTACAGATGAGGAAAACATTTGGTGGCAGCTTTACGGATTGAACCAGTGCATCGAAAACCAGTGTTTTAAGAAATGATTATTTTTAGTGGGTAAGTGCCAGTTCTAAAACAGTGCCTTTTTAATTAATCTAAAACAGTGCTTTTGTATTAAAGTTACTAAATTTGATTTTGGGGTCGTTTTGGAACAGGTTGTGCTTATACTATTTAATTGCTTATTTTAGCGGTTGTATTATCGTTTAAGATAAGTATATGTATTTTGGTTTCGATTAAGGTAAATAGTGTTAATGGTATTTAATTATTTGTTTTAGCGGTTGTATTATCGCTTAAGACAAGTATATGTATTTTGTTTTCGATTTGAGTAAAAGAGTGTTTATGCTATAATTACTTGTTTTAGTGGTTGCATTATCGTTTAAAATAAGTATATTGGTTTTCCTGAAAGCTAAGCAGAGTGTGAGATGAAAATATTTTTTTTGAACATTTTGAGTTAAGAAAACAATTATTATTTTATTGTGAATATACCATTTTGATTAATCTTGATTATATGATTCATTAAGAGTTGCTATTTACATAGGAATTACCTTCTGTTTTCATGAAGGTGATTAGTTTTGAGAACACTTTTAAATAGTTTTATTCTGTGTATTCAGATTTAAGACTGATTTTCGCTCTCATAAGAAAAAAGAGAGGTATTTACTGAAATTACGTATTTCAATTAGAAAGTTTTGTTCTCAGAAAATATTATGAAGGTTGTGTTTTGTTTAAAAGAATATATTTTCTCATACGCAGTTTGATTTTGTTTTGAATTTTGTGTTGAATAATTTTGAAAAAAAAGTTCTTTATGGTTTGATCGCATTATATTGTTTGATTTCATTTGAAAAGAAAAACAGTTTTGGTTTGTTTAGCAGCTTTCGAAGAAAATAATTGAAATCCTCAGGGAATATTATAAGAGTGTTTAATTCTGTTATCATTTTTTTTTTAGAAACGGAAATAAACTTCGTAAAGTAATTTGTAGATGGGTGTAGTTTGCTTTTGATTTAAGTAGTATCATTAGTAAAATATTAATTAAGTAAAATTAAATAATTATATTGTACATTGTTCATTTATTATTATTTATGTGTTTAATTGGTTTACTAATGTTTATGATTTTGTCGGTATAAGTTATGCGATTTTGGCAAATTTAAAGATGATAAACATTTTCATGGTTGCCATTTAAAGTTTTTTAAAACATTAAGTGGTTTTTTAGAAAAAGTTTAAAATTGAGTATTTTGTGCATTGTTTTTTACTAAAATTTTTTGTGGGTCATCTGAAGAACCAGAAAATTAATTTGGTTAGAATTAGCATTAACTTTTCCCTAATTCTATTCGTATCGTTGCTGAGGAATTTCTTGAAAAAAATCAAACTATTAAAATGGCCTATCTCGCGAAGGCGCGTAAAGAGGAATTAAGAACAATTGCTCAAGAGTTAGGGGAGGAGGTTACTGATGATCTTAAAATGATCGATTTAAAGAATTTGATATTAAATAGCAAGAACTATGATGAAGAATTTGTAAAAGAATTTGTGAATTTGATAATAAGTGATAGAATTAAATCTGAAGAAAGGGAAAAAGCTGAACGTGAAGACAAAGAGAGAATTGAACGTAAAGAAGAGAGACTTAAAGAAGAGAAAGATAGAGAATTTGCATTAGAAATGAAACGGTTAGAATTGAGTGCTTCTACAGGCGATTCGCGTACGTTGTGTACCAACTTCTCAAGTGGCAGTGAGATGGGTCCTAAAGTAGAATTATTGAAAATTAACCCAAAATTCGATGAAAAGAAAGATGAAATAGGACTCTATCTAATAAATTTTGAGCGTCGTGCAGAAATGGCTAGAGTTTCTAAAGAAGATTGGGTTGCGTATTTACTTAGTGTTTTGCCGAGTGAAGTAACGAATATGTTGGCTCGAGAACCCGTAGAAAAGGTTAAAGACTACGACTATGTTAAGGAGTTGATACTGAAGCGGTACAAATTAAATGCTGAAAGGTTGAAACAGTTATTTTATAGGCATCAGAAGAGTTTTGAAAAAACATGGCGGAATTATGCTCACGAGTTAAATAGCTATTTCGAAGAATGGACTTCTGAATTAAAGATTACTACGCTTGAACAACTGAAAGAATTAATGGTTACAGAACAGTTGAAGAGACGTGCGCCCCAAGGAATAAAAGATCATTTCCTGGAAGACTGGATGAAAATGGTTTCTCCTTTTGACTTGGCAGATAAAATAGACGAATATGAAAATATCAAAGATAGTTTCAAAAGAACCGGATATCGACAATCATCGAAAAACTCAGACTACTCTAGGAAGTTAGACGGAAAATTAAGGGTTGAAGACAAGAGGTATAAGAATCAAACAAAATACGATCCACAGAAGAACAAAGAAAGGGAATTTGAGCAGAGAAAACAGCCGCGATGCTACGAGTGTGGTTCTTATAATCACATTAGACCTCAGTGTCCAAAACTGAAAGAAGTGGTGGCTGCAAACGATATCGCTGACGGAGATGTAGATCATCTGATGGCTCCTTATACCACCTTAGGTAAAGTAAATGGTGCAGAAGTTTCCATACTCCGCGATACTGGAGCCACATTAGATTTGGTTTGCCCTAAGTTGGTGAAGCCTTATATGTTTACAGGTGAATATGTGGGGTGAGATCACCGTTGATAGAGACTGCTACATGTCTACCATTATCCGAAATAGAATTAGAAGGTAGTTTTGGGCATGTTGTAACGAAAGCAGCAGTACAACCGTATAAATGGGAAGAAAGTAAATATTTGTTAGGAAATAAGACAGCTGCATTGATCCACAGTATGAAGAAAAATAAAGATGTGGAAATGCATATGATACAGTTCAAACACGTTCTAAGAAGAAAGAAGAATTACGAAAGGAAGATGAGAAATCGCAAGAAATCTCGAATGAAAGTTGTCAAGAGATCATTGACCTAACCTAAATCACTGATGAAGAAAAAAGTATATTACCATCACCGGAGCCTTTTGTTGAAACTCCTAATCTTTTGAAGATCACACCTGAAGAATTCAAGTCCGCTCAAAGTAGAAGCGCAGAATTAAAGTCTCTAATGGAATTAGCTACAGTTAAGGAAAATAGTAAATTTGAATTAAATAATGAACTGTTATTTTATAAGAAGGAAGACAAACATGGAACTGAAAGACGACTGCTGGTAGTTCCAGAGGAGTATCGTGAACAGTTAATGAAAATTTGTCATGAAGGAACAGCGGCTCATCTTGGAACAACAAAAACTAAAGATGCACTCTTTAAAAGTTTCTACTGGCCCAACTGTTACCGAGATGTTGAGAATTTCGTGAAGGCTTGTGACAGTTGTCAAAGAGCTGGAAAACCTCAAGAAAAGAAGAAGGCTCCTTTAAAGATCGTACCAGTTATCACAGAAATTTTTACGAAAATAAATGTTGATGCTTGTGGGCCTTTGCCCGTGACACCCTCAGGAAACAGATACATTATAACTGCAATTTGCATGTCTTCTAAATATCCAGATGCGATCCCTGTGGAAAATCTCTGTTCGACCACTGTTGTAAATGTGCTACTTCAGATTTTTAGTCGCATGGGATTCCCTAAAGAATTGCAGACCGACCAGGGATCATCTTTCGTGAGTGCACTTACATCGGAATTTCTAGAAAGGTTTGGAATAAAGGTGGTGCGAAGCTCCGTTTATCACCCCCAAAGTAATCCAGTGGAGAGAATGCACAGAACTCAAAAAAGAATTCTCCGAGTCCTATGTTTTGAATCTGGACCAGACTGGGAAAATATCTTACCCCAGGCTCTTTTCGCTCTTCGAACGGTAACTCATGATAGTACCGGATTTTCTCCAGCTGAATTGGTTCACGGAAAAAACTTAAGAACTCCCATCATGCTTCTCTACGAAAAGTTGAAAGGTGAAGAAGAGACAGAAAGTAGTGTAGTTGAATATGTCTTTGAACTTATGAATCGTATGAAGAGATGCCAAGATCTTGCAATTCAGCAAATGGAAAACGTAAAAGAAAAACAAAAACTATGGTATGATCGAAAGGCTACAGAACGCAAGTTTGAAAAGGGAGACTTAGTACTTGTGGTGGCTCCTTCAAAGCCGAATAAATTGTCCGTGCAGTGGGTAGGTCCTGGACAAATTATCCAACAATTATCTGAAACAAACTATGTTGTTAAATTTCCAGAAAGAAAAAAATCATGTGTATCATATCAATATGCTGAAACCTTATTATCAAAGACCAGAAAATATAAATTTGTTATATACGGAAGAACCAGATGCTGATGAAGCAGAAATGCCATGTTTGCAGCTGAACTCCTGTAAAAATGAAGAGTCTGAACTTTTCCAAAACATAGAGTCAAACTCCCGACTTTCTGAAAGTGAACGTGAAACTCTGAGACTTCTAATATCTGAGTATTCTGGCATTTTCTCAAATGAGCCAGGATGTACGAACGTTACTAAACATGATATTGAATTGGAATCCGAGAAACCAATTTGTACAAAGCCATACCGGTTGTCGCCTAGACAAGGTGAAATTTTAAAGAAAGAAGTAGAAAAGATGCTGACTCTCGGAATAATTGAGGAAGGCGAATCCGACTTTTCATCCCCGCTCATCTTAGTTGAAGTCCCCGGGAAAGATCCCCGACCCTGCATTGACTATAGGAAATTGAACAACGTCACTAAAACGCAGTATTTTCCACTACCAAATATAGAGCAACTAGTGGAAAAGGTATCGAATGCAAATTATATAACTATACTGGATCTGACCAGAGGTTATTGGCAAATCCCATTAACGGCACGAGCTCAGCGTTATGCTGCTTTCTGTACCAGCTTTGGTATTTTCAAACTGTTACGGTTACCGTTTGGACTAAAAAATGCTCCATATGATTTCAGCCGGTTGATGGCTGGACTGTTAAAAACTTGCGAAGAATTTTCCGTGCAATATCTCGATGATGTCGCCATATTTTCTCCTACGTGGGAAGAGCATATATCGCATTTAAAAATTGTATTCGAAAAGATGAAGACAGCTAAGTTGCATATAAAACCATCAAAATGTCAGTTTGCAAAGGCGACCGTGAAGTACTTAGGTCATGTAGTTGGTCAAGGACAACGAAAACCAGGGGAAGTTAAAGTCCAAGCCATAAGAGACTTCCCTACTCCTTCTACGAAAACACACATTAGGTCATTTCTAGGACTGGCTGGATATTATCGAAGGTACATTCCCGAATTTTCCGTGATTTCAGCACCATTGACAGACCTACTAAAAGGATAAAGTCGCATGTCAGCTATAAGATGGACGGAAGCATGTCAAACTGCATTCGATGAACTTAAAAGAAGGTTAACGGAAAGACCAGTGTTGCACAGTCCAAATTTTACAAAACCGTTCCTCGTACAGTGCGACGCCTCCAATTATGGAATTGGTGTTGTCCTATCACAAGTAGAAAATGACGACGAACATCCAATAATGTACTTGAGTAGAAAGTTTTCTTCCGCCGAACAAAATTATAGTACTATTGAAAATGAATGTGCAGCAATAATTTATGCCGTACAAAAGTTGAAGTGTTATCTCGATGGACAGCACAAATTCATTATTCAGACGGATCATAATCCTTTAGTGTGGTTAGGGAAAAACAGCGGGACAAATCCGCGACTTTTAAGATGGGCCCTAACTTTACAGCCATACAATTATGAAGTTGTTCATAAAAAAAGCAAACTTCATCAAAATGCTGACAACTTAAGTCGTCTCCCCTAAATTAAAGGCAATTAAGAAATTATAATGTTATTATCTGTTTGTTTGAATTTATATTTCTACTAATATTGTAAATAATTGTATTATTTGGTCATATCTTCTGATTATTAGTGAAGTTTATGTAACTTTTTTATATGTAGTTATAATTGAATTTTTTGTTTGGGGAAATGCACTGTTCTTTGAATGGCACTGAACTGGCACTGAAATAGGATTTGTCGGCCCTAATTAATTATTTTTAACAAACTTTGAGGACTGACAAACTTTGAAGATTTTCAGGTAAAAACTTTTCCCTCCAAACTCGTGAAAAGTTTTCCTCCGTGAGGGGAGGAGTATAGACTGTTATGACGTCGAGCAGACCTTTCTCCATGCGATGGCGCCATACGTCAGAAGTTGTTTTGTTTTCAGCTCGAGAAGGCGCAGAGACAGCGACGGTGTTGAAGAATGCAGAGATGTACCGCGAGTTTAAAACGGACTCTTGTGGTTGTAGCACACACCTAACACCGCGAATATAATGTAATGTGAATGTAACCCTGTGTTTTTATGGATGTGTTTGTGACAGTGAAATAAATCGTCCTGTTCGTCCTGTAATTGTGTCCCCATCTGTTTTTTGCACGCTACCGTACAGGATTAATAAATCTCTTTTTTTTCTTTAAATTTATGGAAACCCTAAGTCATTCTTTGTAAAATGTTCCAGTGATTATAAACTACTTAGATAATTATTTAAAATACCAAGTGCTATAAAAATAGACTCTTATCATTAAAATGTTAAAATCTGATTCGTCATTTGCGTCCTTGGGCTCTCCATACTCACGATTCCAGAAAAGAAAAAAACTGTTCTCTGTGTATCTCTTATCAACTAAAAGCAGCAAATGGCGAATTTTATCTTACTTCGTGGATTATCTTTTATTAACACTTGCGACGAACAAAGTTGGGAATGTATAAAAAATACGTTTTTTTTTTTTTTCGCTTTGTCATTCTTTGCACTCGTTCGGGAAACCCAACCCAAATCAGGATTTAAGTCAAAAACGGGGCCTGATTACCGCACAGATCATCTAGGTTGCGTCATAAGTTTCAAGGCCTCCAAAATGATGAAGGATTATACTCAAAAAAAAAAAATTAGCATAAAAAACAGTAATGACAATAAATTAAAGAGATGCCCTTTTACAATACGTGCCGTCGTGCGAAAATGTTTGTTTACATCAGCGGTTCCCAAGCAAAGGCCTTAAAATACATATTTGTTACTCTATGTTCCCAAGTGGTGGGACTATAGGGACTCCCTTGGGGGTTGCAGAGCGAGCAGGGGGTTGAGACGAGAAAAGCAGGCAAAGATAACACATTTTACTCTTTGAGAGCAGCACATAACGCCAAAAGTTGTAGATCATTTAGCATTACCCAGGGTGCACCACGAGGAGGTATATATCTACGTTGCACCCCATCTATATGAATAAAATTAGACTTTTGTCTGTACATTTCTTGGAATTCAAAAATTTTGCGATTTCTATCCGTTTCAAGTACCCGGGAATCCGCTGCGACCCTCAAAAAAAAAGTTTGTCTTTCTGTCGTTCTGTCATTCTGTCCGTGACGGTTTTTTTTTTGTTTAAGCATCACGTAAAAACGACAGAAGCGAATGATATGAAATTGGGTGTCATGATAGGTGGTCATTCAACTTAAAACATAGGCGTCGAATTTTTAAAAAATCTTGATTGGATATTGAGATTTTGCGAAAATCCTTTCAAAATGCGTAAATTTGTGTTCAAGCATCACGTAAAAACGACTGAAGCGAATGATATGAAATTGTGTGTCACGATAGGTGGTCACTCAACTTAAAAGATAGGCGTCGAATTTTTAAAAAATCTTGATTGGATTTTGAGATTTTGTGAAAATCCTTTCAAACTGAGTAAATTTGTGTTCAAGCATCACGTAAAAACGACTGAAGCGAATGATATGAAATTGGGTGTCATGATAGGTGGTCACTCAACTTAAAACATAGGTGTCCAATTTTTAAAAAATCTTGATTGGATTTTGAGATTTTGCGAAAATCCTTTCAAACTGCGTAAATTTGTGTTCGCACATCACGTAATAACTGCAAAGGTGAAAAAATGATATTTGGTGAAATGATAGGTGGTCACTTACCTTAAACTATGAGCATCTAATTTAAAAAGTCGATCAGATTTCGAGATTTTGTGAAAATCGTTTAAAATTGAGTGAATCTTTGTTTCCGCAATACGTAATAACGACTAAAGCGAATGATATGAAATTTGGTCACATGATAGATGGTTGCTCAACATAAACTATGTCCAATTTTCTAAACATTTTTATTAGATTTTGAGATTTTGTGAAAATTCTCTCAAAATACGTTTATATTTCTTCAAACATCCCGTAATAACGACTAATACGAATGATATGAAATTTAGTGATATGATAGGTAGTATCTAATTTTAATTTATACGCGTTGAATTTTTGAAATATTTTG
This sequence comes from Cheiracanthium punctorium, assembly GCA_038373885.1. Lineage (NCBI taxonomy): Eukaryota > Metazoa > Arthropoda > Arachnida > Araneae > Cheiracanthiidae > Cheiracanthium > Cheiracanthium punctorium. Next base: position 138,980 of record JAWZYV010002787.1, read on the forward strand.
ATTACATTTTGAAATTTTGCGAAAATCGTTTTAAAATACTGAAATTTTGTTCCAGCATCACGAAATAAAGACTGCAGGGAATGAAACGAAATTGGATGACATGATAGGTTGTCACTCAACTTGAATTCTAGGCTTCCAATTTTTCAAAAATAATGATTAGATTTTGAGATTTTGCTAAAATTATTTCAATATGCGTAAATATTCGTTCGCGCATCCCATAATTACGACTAAAGCGAATGAAATGATATTACTTAGTTACTCTCTAACCTGTAATATTTTAACAATACATAAAAATTATAACTTCGCTTTCTTTACTTTGGCAACATACTGCATCCATTCTGTGTACTCCTACAATGCTGAGGAAAGTTCTTGCTTTTTGGAAATTTGCATTCACTAACCCGTCAAGGACGGGTACTTCAGCTAGTTTATATATATGATATTTGGGTTTCATTTTTTACCTTAAACTGACATGAAGGGAGCATGTTGCAAATTTATTGAAAAGAGCTACCAATAGAATTACTTAAAGAATCGCTTATATGGCTGTAGCATGTTTACTAACACGACGTCACGTAGAGCAAGCCTATTGGTTCCGTTCCAGTTTTGCCTACCAGACATCCTGTAGAACAAGCCCGCCTTCTTTTGCTTACCAGTCACGTCACAAGCTACAGCCCTATTCTAAGTGGGGATGCTGTAGAACAACCCTGGACTTGACAAATAAATCCTATATTTTGCCACTTATCACTTACTGTTCCGAACCTTTGCTGGCGGCAAGTAAACAAGTAACTGATACTCTGGAAATATTCCATAACCAAGCCCTTCGACTTATCATGGGAGCTGTCATGTCAAGCCTAAGGATCTGATCGGATGCGCTTTTGATATCTACCCAGCATATGAGCATTAAATTAGTTATGGAAGAGAAGGCACTAATATTATGGGAAAAGATCGCAAGACTACCAGATTGTTCCCCACTGTGAAATAGCCCCTTGTCGTCAACCATAAGGAATCTTAAAACCTTCTTTCCGAAAGTATTGGAGATGAATGAACAACTAGATTTCAACTGGGAGATGAAAGACCTCATCAAGACACAGTGTCCCACTGAAGGAAATAAGTACATGGTTAGATTAATCCTATCAAGTGAGGTTTCTAAGAAAGAAACCTAAGATCAAATTCTAAAAGCTGTAGCTTTAGAGACTATACATGAACTGTAACCCAAAGACGAGTGGCTGCACGTGTTTACAAGTGGGACCATGTTGACTGACTGTATCAGTGTAGTCGCTGGTGTCTTTTGCACGCTCTTTTCTTTCAACTCTCCTGTCGGAAGGTATAAAATAGCCTTTGATGCAGAGATCTCAGCTATTCAAATCGCTTTGTCACAGCTCCAATGCCAGTCTGAAAATTTCTCGAGGGCTGTCATTCTATCAGATTCTAGGGTTGCCGTCCTGGCCATTTCTTCATCTGAGGCTCTTGATTCAGCTGTTATTTTAAACTGCCGTCTGGCCCTTAATGATTTAACTGAAAACCTTAAAGAAATCGCATTGCAGTCGAAACATGACAACTGGCATTGTCGTCCTGAAAGTAACAGGGGTCCAACCCGTAAAACAGCCACAACGTAGGGAAGCACATTGTCATCCAAAATAGTGCAGTAGGCATCGGCGTTGAGCTTGAATGGGGACCAAGGGTCCCAGTCCATACCAGGAGAAACACCCCCAGACCATAATTCCACCTCCGCCGAACTTGACTGTTGGCACAATGCATTCTGGCAGGAGACGTTCTCCAGGCAGACGCCAGACCCTGCCATCCGAACGGTAAAGGGTGAACCTTGATTCGTCACTCCAAAGAACCCATTTCCACTGATCTACGGTCCAATTTCGATGTGCTTTGCACCATATTAACCGAGCAGCGCGGTTGGACTTTGTGATCAAGTGATCAAAGGCTTATGGGCAGCAGCACGACCATGAAAACCAAGCAGGTGTGCTTCCTTACGGATGATATTCATTGAAACAATACTCCCGGATGCCTGTTGAAACTCCTCGCGGATGAGGGCCATCGGTTGGGTGCGGTTCTTCCGAATTTCTCTGGACAGCACTCGTCAGTCTCTATCTCCCAGTTTCGTTGGCTGCCGACTCGGGGCACATTCCGACAATCACCGCTCATCTTTCACTTCTTAATCCCATAGGCCACTGTCGATTTTGGGTACTTCAGATCGCTAGATATGGCCCTTAAGGATAGGCCACATTTGTGATATCCGATAATTATACCTTTCTCGAAATCAGAGAGCTCCGAACTGCGCGGCATCTTGCATGCGACTAATGCCGAACTTCGGATTTTGTTTTCCAGAGTGCCTGGGCTCTAGGCCCTCAATGCTGTTTCTTACACGATATGTACCGGCGGAGGCCGTGACGTACTTCAGGACCGCAGATATCGTCATTTGCATAGGTGTCGAAATACTTATTGGTAGACAGTGTATTATGGTCAAAGCGCATGGTCAAACTGCATCAGAAACGACTTCAAGAATCTGTCCCGAGCCGCTCTAGCATTTTAATATTATATACAGGGTGTCCAGCCTTAATGTGACCCAATAGCTAATTCCCGAACCATTCGGTTTAGATATGCACTTCCACTTTAAAAAATGTTTTAAAAAAGGTAAAGAATGTTTTTACGTGCTTTTCGAACCAAAAAACCCATTTAGAAAAAAATTACAAAATTTAAATTTTTATACGGTTCCCAGGTCCTATCACTTATATTTAGGAAAAGATGCAGTACACAAAAACAAAGTAAACACCAAAAGTTTCATTTTATTACGATAAAAACTGACCAAGTTATGGAACTTTGAAAATCATACATTTCATCCATTTTCTCGGCCAATTTCAAGAAGCTAGTAAGGGACCGTCTCCAAAGTGAAATTAATTGGAACTCTGCCAGGAAACATTTGCTCTTGCACGTCACTCTTATGTAAATCGTTTTTAAATTTAAAAGTACACACATTACGTTAATATTACAATAACTGAGTACTTAAGAAACAAAATTTATTCTGCGTACGTGTAAAACATAGATAAAATAAAATATTTTGGACGAAGAAAACTTTTCAAAAGCAGTTCCAAAAAAATAGACTTATTTGCCTGCGGCTTCAGACTGATTTGCTGCGGTACTTCACGGAGAGAGAGGCGGCAAGACTTTATGCCATTAAATTTCCCGGTCGAAGACATCTATCTTATTGTACAATTGCCCGTGCTGTTCAACGCTTGTTTAGAACTGGGAGTTGTCATAGACGTATTCCCTTGTCTCGTGCCACACCTTCAAGCTTGCGGATACCTGCTGAGAATGTTCTAGGATATGCCCTGGCTCATCCTGAAAGTAGTGTCCAGGATATTAGCAAGGCTTGTTCCTACTCAAAATCGACGGTCTGGAACATATTACATACGTACGGTGCATTTCCTTATCGTCCAGTCCTGTCGCAGGCGCTAATGCCTGGAGACCAGTTGTATACATCTCGTTCTCCCATACTAGAATTCGTAATATTAGAATACGGCTGTATGCAATTGCAAGCGACTACACAACAGATTTTTAACGTTCGCCATGATCAGTATCGCAGCAAATCAGTCTGAAGCCGCAGGCAAATAAGTCTATCTTTTTGGAACTGCTTTTGAAAAGTTTTCTTCGTCCAAAATATTTTATTTTATCTATGTTTTACACGTACACAGAATAAATTTTGTTTCTTAAGTACTCAATTATTGTAATATTAACGTAATGTATGTACTTTTAAATTTAAAAACGATTTACATAAGAGTGACGTGCAAGAGCGAAAGTTTCCTGGCAGAGTTCCAATTAATTTCACTTTGGAGACGGTCCCTTACTAGCTTCTTGAAATTGGCCGAGAAAATGGATGAAATGTATGATTTTCAAAGTTCCACAACTTAGTCAGTTTTTATCGTAATAAAATGAAACTTTTTGTGTTTACTTTGTTTTTGTGTACTGCATCTTTTCCTAAATATAAGTGACAGGACCTGGGGACCGTATAAAAATTTAATTTTTGTAATTTTTTTCTAAATGGGTTTTTGGTTCGAAAAGCACGTAAAAACATTCTTTACTCTTTTTAAAACATTTTTTAAATTGGAAGTGCATATCTAAACCGAACGGTTCGGGAATTAGCTATTGGGTCACATTAAGGCTGGACACCCTGTATATAGATGAACATTAAGTTAAAAATTAATAGACGGAGGAAGAGGGGGCTGGGGAATGAACCTCACTTTTCATTATTTACGCCACTGTGAACAAATATATTTGTACCCTCTAATTATAAGTGTCAACAGGACCGTGAACCCCACCTCCCGGAAAAAAAAGTGCTAGGCCTAGGGTCTCCGAATGTATTACTCGGGCTCTGGCAAAAGAAGGGGGTGAGGGGGCATCGTCAACTATTTATTCTATCTATTCTGCAACAGATATTCTGTAACTGTTATTGGTTAGGGAAAATTAAGATTTTGCCTCTCATGAATTCCTGGAAAGTGGTGGTTTAGTGTCTTATTCTATCTACTTCTATCACTCCTTGGCTCCGGGTTCGAATACCGGCATGGGCATGAATGTTAGCTTGTCCGTCCCTTCACAGGGGGTAACGCTGGCCGCCTACTGGGTACCCCTTAATAAAATGGCCACAGTACCTTCGGGCAGTTGTAGAGGATCAATACCCAACGAAAGTGCTCGCCCATTGAAAAAAAAAAAAAAAAAATCCGGAAAAACCGAAAAATTTTTTAATCCCTTTATTCTGTAGCCTGGTGAAAGGATTGGAAGTTTTTCCCATTTTTCCAAGTGAGTTTTCAAATTTCGATTTTTTTTCAGTTTTTCTCAAATAGCTCAAAAACTGATTAAAATCTCAATCAGTAAATTGCACAGCACAAAATCCTGCATAGGTTAAGCATCTAGCTGAAAATTCCATCCTTAACCGGCGAGATATCATTAAGTCAAAAAAGGTGAGTTTTTTTCAACTTTTTTGAATCGAAATTTTCAATTTTGAGGAATTTTCAAAGTTAGACACTTAACCGACGCAGAATTGTGTGTTATACAATTTGTTAAATAAACTTTTGTCTGTAAAAATGATTATGTTCTTGAGTTATTTGAGAAAAAATGAAAAGTTTCAGACTTTCAAAGTTTTTTGCAGTACCGCGTAGAACGTTCACTTGAGAAAATGGTACAAACTTCAAATCCCTTCATCAGGATGCAAAATGAAGATATTAAAACGATTTCCAGCTTTCCCGGAATTTAGTGAGAGGCAAGGACTTTATTTGAGCTAATTTTACGGGACTAATTCACGTATGAAAAAAATTGGAAATATTTACTTTTATAAGTAAGGAACCCACAAAGCGTCTTGGATAAAGTAATAAAGTGCAACCCCCCCCCCCTTCTCTACTTCAAATTCAGGTAGTTCTGCAAGGAAGAGAGGGAGATGTTTGTGAGTTTAATCAACCACAGAGATAGGTTTAGCCAGTCTCATTTCTGAATATTTTCCCACTTTTTCTTAAAATATATATGTTTATTTTTTATGTATATATTTTTTTCCAACGTCATGGCGGACCGCTGATATTTTTTGGACGGCTCAGAAGCCATGCCATGGCCGAGTGGATAAGTTACTCAAAATGGTAGATGGCTGAAGTGTGAAGGTCCCTGGTTCGCGCGCGGCTGTCGATCTAACGGTCTGGAGTTTTGCGCGGTTTCCTCCAGGTGTATGGGGAATACACGTTAAAACCCCTTAGAAAGTCCTCCAATCAAGGCACCCCCCCATCCCAGGCAGATTGCCCAAGTTGTCCGGGAAAGCCGCGTTGCCTTAACCACACAAACCAAACCAAATCTTGGAAGGCTCAGACGTCTGGGCCTGAATAAAGAAGATAATGCAGTGAACTGACGACCTTCTTTTAAGTTACTTAATGAAATGCTTATGAAACAACTGACTCACAAAAAGAACTTTCTGTGTATGCTGTTTGACTTGCTCCTCGGAAGGTTTCTTGATGATGCTCGGTGCTCAGCAGCTGGATTAAGTCAATAAATTTTACCTAAAGTAAATGCATGTGGGGTGTAAACGTGAAAGATATCCTGGAAATCGGTATCCTTTTTTTTTCTTTCTTGTCTGTCTGACTGTTGTACGTTGATTTATTTTTGTCTTAGCTGCTCTTACCTCTATGCACACTTGTGTAAAATGGCTGCTTATTTAGGGTAAGAAGTTCACGTACTCCCGAACAGTGGCGGCTGGGGCTTAACTCCCCAACCCCTCGCCTTCCGCAAAAAAAAAGAAAGGTATTGCTTAATTAGGTTAATATTTTGCTTCGTTACCTATAATGTAATAATGTAAGCTAATTCAAGTTGGTGCACGTAAAATCTGTTCGTGGCTCCAGTGTCCAAACAATTCCTCTGGGGGTACCGATATCTGGTACTAAGTCTCTCATCTGGAAATGGTACAAAATTAGGAGACCCCGAACTGTGTCGAGGATTAATGGGGAAAAATCCCCTCTCAAAAAATTAAATTACTTTAAATTGCTTCATTGTACATTTTGTTTAAGTCAAATGAAATTTTTAAAAATTAATTAGCCCTTCCCAAAAACATTTACATTGCTTTATGGTAAAATTTTGCTTCATTGTACACTGTGTTTAGATCAAATGAGCTGTTTTTAGAAATTTGTCCTTCTCAAAAGATCTACATAGGTTTAGGTTAACATTTTACTTCATTGTACATTTTCTTTAGGTCTAATAAGCATTTTTTTTTAACTAGCCCCTCCCCAAAACCATTTCTGTATACTGCTCCTGAATGGCTGTTTGTCACATTCTTTGTAATTATAGTAGCGGTAGTAAAATAATGTAGCAACAGTATGCAGTGAAACTAGATTTAGGGCAATTCTCGGAAAAACTGGGAGAACGCAATACATAGCTAGCAGACAATGAAAACAAATTATATCTGACAGTCGGTCGCCCAGGTGGTGTAGTGGCTAAAGACATATTCTATCACGCCCCACCATGGCTGAGGCACTCAAAATGGTAGACGGACGACGTGTGGCGGTCCTGGATTCGGTCCCCGTCACGCGGCTGTCTGGAGTTTGGGTCGTTTTTCTCCAGATGTAATGTGAATCCCTCCGAAATTCCTCCATGAATAATCCTCTATAAATAAATTGCAGATGAAATCGTATTGCATAACAAACTGTAGAAAAATTGCATTACGCTTTATTTAAAATAAATGAACAAGTTTATAGACACCCCTATCCTAGGGTGGTACCCCTCGTGCAGGTTTACCTTAATGTACACAATACAATACATATTCTATCACGCCTTGGATTCGGGTTCGAATCCTGGCTTGGGCATGGGTGTTAACTCGTCCGTTCCTCTATAGGGGGTAACGCTGGCTGCCCACTGGGTTCCTCCATAATGAAAGGGGAAGTAATTCGGGACTTAGTAGTGGCGAATGCTTGATGAGCAAGTGGCCACCTTTTTTTTTGGGGGGGGGATCTGACAATCGGGGGGGAAAAACTGCTCTATGCTCTCTATCAAGTTCGTGAGTTCGATCCCTGGCCTGAAACTGAACACGATTGCATGTATATGAGGTGCACTTATACGCTGAATCAGTGGTTTCAAAGGTTCTTTCAGCGGTCGTCAGAAGTAACCTGAGGAGTATTTATCATCCTCGGCAGGTGATAAATACTTTAAGGTTGTTCTCCTAAGAAACCATGCAACTTTTGAACATCTTTTTAAAGAATCCGATATCGCTAAGACACTCCGATTACAGCCAATGAAACTATAATTGTCACGAAACAACCTGAAAAATTGTTATTAACATACGGAAGTTAGCGATATTTGCAGAAAGGGGTAACACTTCGGCCTATTTATGAAAACAATGTCTGTGCTTTTTTTTCTTCTAAAGGTTGCATAGGCCCCACCACGGCCGAGTGGATAAAGGCACTGCACATGGTAAATGGCTGAAGTGTGAAGGTCCCAGGTTCTGGCCTATCAAGTGGCCATCAGTCTGACGGTCTTGAGTTTTGGGCGGTTTAGGCCAGATGTAACGTGAATGCGCGTTAAATCCCCATAAAAGTCCTCCTCCCAAGGCACCCTTCCTCAGGTAGATAGCCCTCAAGTAGCTGTGCCTCATTGCACAATACAATACGGAAAGTTGCATCAGAGATATAAGTTGTCTTTCAATATTAGTCCATAGTGTATTTGATGAAGAAGTATTGTTAATTTTTTCGAGTGTTTAACATCACTGGTTTATTTTTAAAGCTGTCATAAAGTTCCTTGACGTTCATCGTTTCTTAAAAGGAAAGACTGGAAGTAGTTCTAAAAGACACATTTGATTGTGTGAACTGCCGTGCCGTCTCCCACAAAAAAAAAAACAATAAGCACACTTTCCGTGAAATGTCAAAGGAAGTCAGAAATGACAAAGCAAAATTGTTTGCGATGTCATCTATTTTGAAAAATATTGCAAAATACTGTTGATGTTCAATATTTATTTTAATAGCTTCATTAGCGCCGGATCCGGGGGGCAAAGGGGGGCACTTGATTCCCCAGATTTTGTAGTGAAGGGTCAAAGTATACATTTTGTCTCCCCCCCCCTACCCCCCCTACACACACTTCGAAATCCCGAATTTATCGATAAATTTGTTGATACACCATCAACCAATTTTTGTGTAATGTATCTTGTAAAATATGATTTTTCAAGAACAGGGAAGTTCATAAATACGGACAAAACTACAAAATAGCCAAGCCTATAGAATGGGTAGGTACACTTCAAGTGTCCCCAGAATCTATAAGCACACCCTGCCCTTAGCATCAATAACATATAGAATACGATGTATTAAAAGATTGATATGGGCAACTATTTAAACCCCATTTATTGCAACATAGGGATTACTACAATGATAATAGTGTGCATTGAAGGAAGTGTGTCCAGAATTTATGGGCACCCTCTGCCATAATCAACAGCAGTCTTGGGAAATTGGGATGGTAATGATAGTCGTTGAAGGACAGAAGGTGCACATAAATCCAGCAACAAACTCTTTAACGCGCAGTGTTCCCGCTCTGGGAACACCAAATTCTCACGTTTTGACTGTTGCTAGTCACGAAGAATAGATTTGATTTCTATAAAAATAGTTGCGGGGGACATAGCTCCCCAAGAATCCTTTACTTTTTAGCACGTCATTCCCCGTCTAGAAATGGTCACGATTATTTTTAACAGCACTGACATCTGCTGAAAAATGGAAGAATACGAGAACAGCTGGATAGATTGCCCAATGCTGAAAAAAGGGCAGCCGTTGCCATCGCTGGACTTTACCAGCAAGATGGCGGACGATCGAAACGTTCATCGCGTGCCACAGATCTAGAAACCCCTTTTTTGACGCAGCTGGCTGTGCGGCACATCCAGCTGCGTCAAAAAAGGGGTCTCTAGATCTGTGGCACGCGATGAACGTTTCGATCGTCCGCCATCTTGCTGGTAGTTAAGTCCAGTGATGGCAACGACTGCCCTTTTTTCAGCATTGGTAAAGGGTTGCACCTCAAAGGGTTAAGGGTCCATATATGCTCCAACATAAAGATTGCGACGAAAGCAGTATGTTTGAAGATCAGGAAGATCAAACCTGATCGATCACATTTTTGGGATTGCAACAATATTTCAATCGTGCATTGAAGGGTACGGGGTGACTGCGGAGTCCGGCCAACGCTCAGAGGTCAGAACAATAATTGTGACCGTTGAATGACAGGGCTCTTTATAAACTTATCAAGCAATATATCAGCTTGTCCCCCCCCCCCCCCCCCCAGCGAAAAATCAGCTTGCCCCACCAGAAAAAAATCCCTTCCGGCGCCTCTGTAACTCCTGCAGGTTTACCTTTTGTAAGAGCATACAGAACAGCTTGTGAATTAAGAGGCAGTCTAAAGTTTGTCCAGTCTCTGACAAACTTCAAACTGTAATTAGATATTCTTAAAAACTGTTCTAATCATTTCGTTAAATAGAGAAAAATCAAAACATTCAGTTTTAGGCAGGTTTTACTGTTTCATGCAATTATATTTCCTATTTTTCTATGCGAAATCATGTTATATCACTTTCCTTTCACAATTACAAATTATTTCACTGTCAAATGCAGGATGTCATTGGAAAAAACAATGCAATATTTTGTTGAGTATGTAATCGAAGGAAAAACGACGGAAACGGATATTGTTCCGCATAAAGAGTGTCCCCATACACGCATAATCCTCTATAAATGAATTGCAGATGAAATCATATTGCATAACAAACTGCGGAAAAATGCTTTTTTAATAAGTTTTACCCATTACTTTATTTTAATAAGTGAAAAAGTTTATATTTCAATTTTTTTCTGAGTTTTAACCCTTTAACGCTCAGTGTTCCCGCTCTGGGAACGCCAAACTCTGACGTTTTGACTGTTGCCAGTCACGAAGAAGAGATTTGATTTCTATAAAAATAGTTGCGGGTGACATAGCTCCACGAGAATCCTTTCCTTTTTAGCACGCCATTTCCCGTAAAAAAATGGTCACGATTATTTTTAACAGCACTAACATCTGCCGAAAAATGGAAGAATGCGAGAACAGCTGGATAGATTGCCCAATGCTGAAAAAAGGGCAGTGCCATCGCTCGACTTAACTACCAGCAAGATGGCGGACGATCGAAACGCTCATCGCGTGCCACAGATCTAGAGACCCTTTTTTGACGACAGCTGGCTGTGCCCGCTCACAGCCAGCTGTCGTCAAAAAAAGGGTCTCTAGATCTTGCTGTTCTCTAGATCGTCCGCCATCTTCCTGGTAGTTCAGTCGAGCGATGGCAACGGCTGCCCTTTTTTCAGCATTGGGAAGGGGTTGCGCCTCAAAGGTTTAAACCATTGATTCCCAAAGTGGTCCAGGTAGACCCCCAGGGGTCCACGGGAGACTAAATAGGGGTCTACGTTGGCGTGAAAAAAAATGGGGATTAACATTTTTTGACGAGATTTGTGAATATCATAGAAATGTAGCAGCAAGGGGTCCACCGAAATCAGTAAAATTTTGAAAGTGGTCTACGAGGAAAAAAAGTTTGGGAACCTATGGTTTAAACCTTTGAAGCGTAACCATTCTCACGTTCCATACAGAAGAAAAATTCAATATATTGCCAAAAGTGGCGTAGTGAGGGGGGCGGGGGGGGTCTCTCATGCCTTAGCGCCACTCAAACAGGAGTGCCGCATCCCTAAGAGGATTTGGCAAACAGTAGGAGAGAGGGAGCACCAAAAAGGTATCGTGCTCCGGGCGCTCGCTCGCTACGCCACTGCAGCCAAATGCTGAAAAAGTGCAACCGTTGCCACCGCTCGATTTAAATACCAGAAACCAGTGGCGGATCCAGAAATTGTTTTTGGGAGGGGCTAAATTTTTTAAAAAGCTTATTTTACCCAATTAAAATGTACTATAAATCAAAATTTTAGTCTAAACCAATGTGTATTAGGCTTTTGGGAGGGGCTAAGTAATAAAATATGATCATTTTAACTATTTAAAATGTATAATAAAGCAGAATGTTACCCTTGAGCAATCTCTTTTGGGGGGGCTGAAGCCCCCTAGCCCCTCCCCTGGATCCGCTACTGCCAGAAACATGGCGGTCTGCCGCATCGCCAATCCCGTAATGCAGTAAACTTTTTTGACACAGCTGGTTGTGCAAATCGAATGATGGCAACGGCTGCACTTTTTCAGCATTTGGGCGGCCTGTCAAGCTCTTCTATATCGATGCCATCACATTCTCCAGTTTTCTGCAGATTCCAGTGCTGATAAAAATAATTCGGCCATGAATTTTACAAAAATCTAATAATTTCTACTGGAAATTAAGTGCTGAACAGTAAAGGATTCCCGTGTAACTATGTAACACTCATGTACTTTGTTGAAATCAAATTTATCCACCGGGAATCAAAACTTACAAAATTGGTAATGCTTTGCAGTGTATTTGCGACCGACAGGATAGCGAAGGCACCGCGCACGTTAAAGGCTTAATTGCAAAAGTACGCTTGTAAAAAGAAAAAAAAAAAGTATACACTTGATTTCGTGTTGCAAAAGAGAAAGATTTAGATAATGGCTTACAGTCCTGCTAATCTGCGAGGGAAAAAAAAAAGTGCAGGAGGGCAAAGGAAAAAAAAAAAAGTTGCAGATTCTTGAGAACGAGTTTTTTGCATTGTAGGAAGCTGATGTTTTTTTCAATATGATAGGCTTTTAAGATGAGGAATCTCAAAAACTGCGCAATTTTCTGCTCTTAAGCAACCTTGTTTTGATATTTCATTGGCCCTTGCATTTACATTCTTTTACAAAAGAAACCAAATAAAAAAGAAGAAAAAGAAAAAAGAAAGAAAGCAGCGAATCTCCCTGCTTTTAGCTTAATATCTTTAGATAATTTTGTTTTTCTTATTTATTTATTTATTAATGACACCGCCACTATTTATTAATGACATAAACTACTTACTGCGTATAGATCATATTGTTACGAATTTTCGGGGCAACCAGCTGTTCTGGGGCTTAAAACAGTTCAAAATTAGTATTCTACGCGTCCAATAGTTAAATTTTGCTTTTTGTTGTATCAAAATCGGTCAACTAGAACCGGAGGTTTCGGTTTCCCATTGTTTTTCTATGGGGTTTCTAGAAATCTCTAGAAATATTGGTCGTAGGCCTTCGATAACTTAACTTTTGGGGACTTATTTTTTGGGCCAAATTTGGCGATAATTCGCCAAAAGTCGCCAAGCTTGGCGACATTTGGTCATTTGGATTTTCCCAATGGGGCCTGGAAGTTGGTTTTCCTGCATTAAAAACGCATAATAACCTAACATTTCTCTTCTATGACATAATCAAAATTCCAGCCTTTTGTGGAATCTTCGTGAAATAGACTTTTCTGGAGGCTTCTTGTACCTTCTGCGTCGGCTATAAATAGAAGCGCTTTAGAAGCCACTGTTCAGTGTGAGCTGACCTGAGCACCCAGCGAGCGAATGGAGCTCTCTCAGTGAGTACCTTGCTTCGCTCTGTGATAGAAGCGGTGTTTCGCGCTTGTTTTCGAATCTGCTTTTAAAATGCTGTGTGTAAATTCTTCACTGTTGAGTCTTGAGGGAGTGTTAGTGTTATCCCTCGTATATTTCCACTGAATTTTACCTGTGGAAGTGTTTTATTTTGTGTGAGAATTACAGCATTTGTGAGAGCTTCTGATCTAAGCGGACTGTTAAAAGCACATTACTGATTGATTGTGCTTGTGAATTTTGTACAGCTAATTGTTCTACCAAGTTCTAGAAGCAATAAAGTTCGTTTCCCATCCTGACAAGTGGACTTTTTACTAGAACTTTCTACACCAATCGGACTTTAGAACGATGAACCCAGAAAACTAGCAGAGTTATTCTGAAACAATATCTTTTTAGTAAACTGAAAGCTGTATTTCAGCTACCATTAACAAGTGATATTTGAAATCGCGCACAAACTTTGCATATTCCAACATTTCAAAATATAGAAAATTTGGTTTTCTCCCTCTATCTCCTATTTTTTTTTCCTTTGGGGGACAGGGAAATCGATTTTGTTGTTATTTTACTAAAAAGATCTCCTATTTTAATTTTTATTTATTTTGTAGAACATATTTTCTCTTTACTTCGCTAATGGACATTACTTCCATTAACAATTGAAAAAGAACATTTTACGTTCAGCAAAATTGTCTTATAGTTAAGGTGAGTATTATCTTGCATAAAAGCTGATTATAAGAGGAAAAATGGATAAAGCTATTCAGTTATTCATTATTTGTTATAATAATAATCTTCTTCATAACTCTAACAAAATATTCAGATTTGCAGAAAGTTTGGCTGTTGCGAGAAGTCTAACATTCCGGAAATATTGTGATGCATATATACATCTTTGAATACATTTTCATTTATTAACAAGCGCCAAATTATTAAAAAGTGCTGTTCAAAATAATATACTTATAGTAGGGAAAGTTTCCAGTTTCGTTTATTTAAAAAAAAAAAAACATTATTCATCATAGAATAAATTGAGTAAAACAAAAAGTTCGTGTTTTCTCTTTCTTAATTTATTTACTTGATGTCAGATACTAAAATTAGCAGACGATTTTGGATTTGGAATTTTAAAAAAATTAAAATTCATATTGGCAACAGGCACATGGGCTTTTTTCTAAATAAATGCAACAAAATCGCATGAATTTGGCATTGCTACTAATTTTAAAGTTAAAGATGGACAACAACAAGCAAACATTTCCGCATATCATGTTTTTTTTTCATTTCAAAGAGCATGAAAGAATGCATTTGAAACAAAGAATAAAATTTGTCCGAGTATGGAGAGAAGGTGTTGTGACTGCAAAACTAGTCAGAAGGGGTTTGCGGAGTTTCGTAATGGAGATTTCCCATTGGTAAGTGCACCTCCTTTTTCTCGAACAAATTAACTAACCCTTACTCCCTCACTTCAGACTATTATAAATTTGCTTTTTTGATTGAAAACGACGCGACTCATAATCAGCCGTGATAACGAAAGCAATATTCTAGTAAATTTTAGGAAAAAAAAAAATTAATAAAATTGAGACCACTTTTTCTGCTGTGGTAAGATATCTCTTTTCTCTGCATATGTATAGATTTGTACTTTTGAAATTAAAAGCCACAAAGTAATTTAAATGTAATGTATTTGGAAAAAACATCAAATTAGTTAGGGGGTTCACAGTATTTTAACGTAGGATTACGCTACTCCATAACGACTAATGGCTCTATGTAAAGAAAAAAAAAAGAAGTTTAATTTTTCAACATCGTAGTATATATTACTCAGTTAGAAATCTAGCTAGGTGAACTTACCAGGTGAACTAACTGAGATTTCTTTTAAGGCATTCAAAAAAGTGATGTTAAAATTACAAATTACTTGAAACCGATAAACTCTGCAACTAAATTTACGTCGAAGATAATATTTTAATTGTTTTAGTTATGTAATGGCAGCACTAGTAATGTGAAATATGGGATATCTAGGCCGAGGGAGTTTGCCCCCCGAAGTTTCGGAGAAAACCACGGTACACTTGAGCGGGTAAGTCGACGGACGCTATCTGGGTTTGAACTAGGCACCTTCCGTCTCCCAGAGGAGAGCTCAAATGCGCTCGGCCGGCCACTGGTGGGGCGGCAACATTAGATTACGAATTTTGAAAATAGAAATTGTTTTTTGGAAGTTTTGTTACAATAATATGAATTGAAGTATATTATACCGGGTTATTAAATATGTAGTGTCTATTAAATTAAAAGTGTTTGTTATGCTCATAATTTTTCAAAAATCGCCTTACGACTAACAAAACGATAGTAATCAAAGTTTAAATACCCTTCAGTAGTTTCAACAACTTTGACTAGCTGAACATTTTTTGTTGATGTTAGAATTTATTAGGCATCTACCTTTCGCACTGGCAGTAGTTTGTTAATGAGGAAATACTTTGAATTAATTTTAATATGTATTTATGTTTCTGGACATAGATACACGCTATAGAAAATGTAAAGAGACTTTGAAGAACTTATAAAAGCAAACTTGTGTTTAACAAATTTTCAGTTTTATTTTCACAAAACAAAATTAGTGCCACTTTCGCGGACTAATTTTTTCTTGAAGCGCATTCACAGAGATAATGAAGAGAAAACATTCATGTAACAAGAAATATCTTGCAAAGAAAAAAGTACGTAAAACACATTTAAGAATTCTTCTGGGGTATCTTGATTGTTACCTGAAAAAAAAAAATGCAATATGTAGAACATTTTGAGAGCTTAAAATATAGATTCATTTTATAAAATACATACTACTATTTTGCCATTTTCGATCAATAAAATTAACACAGCAGATTGCAAATATAAAGACAAAAACAGCAGGATTTCAGTAAGTGACTTAGAAAAAGGCTCAAAATCCACTTGGGATCCCATACCGCTACAATAAACATGACGATGCAAGAAAAGCGAATTCAAATGTGGCTCTCGAAATCATGCTAATGCGAGAAGAATTGCACTCGAACTTACGTTTCCACAACCAAGAAAGAAAGAACCAAAAATTAAATCTAAAAATTAGTAATCCAAAAATTAATAATTAAATAAAACAATTAAAATTAACCATACTGTACTCAAGGGCGGATTAAAGGAGGGGGGCGGAGGGGGCGACCGCCCCCTCCGAGAAAAAAGAAATTAATGTAAAAGATCCTGTTTTACTTTCATAAAATGGATGTATATATGTCAATCTTCTAACTAACCGCCCCCCCCGACAAACTAACAGTCCCCCCCCCCCGACAAACTTGCATAATCCGCAATTGACTGTACTAACTATGGATATTAAATGCTATAATTAGAGACAGTAATTAGATTGTATAAATTAACAAAATAATTTCGCAAACTACAATAAAAATAATTAATGCACTAATGAAAACCAAAGAACCTCTTCAATTTTTAAAATAAGTTTTTTTTTTTTTTTTTAAGAATATGAAAAAATTTCCTCCTCCCGTCCCAACTTCCAAGTACAACAAAAGTAATTAACGACTCGTTTATTTTTTAAAAACACTTAAAAAAGACCCATTACATTAATCGGGGGAATATAATATATTTTAGAAATTTATATGGGTTACACATAATACAGGTGATCAATTTACAAGAGTATCCGTTTGTTTTTTCGTATATAATATGTAGCAAGCTTTTCAACATCATAATTTATTTAGTATGTATATATTTAATATGCGAGTATCTTCTTTTTTTTCACTTTTTAAATGCGAAAACTCGCTTTTTTAAACGTAAATTAGCATGAAAATCATTAGTAATATTTAATTCCATTCTGTCAGGGGCGTAGCCACGGGGGGGGGGGGGTTAGGGGGGTCATAACCCCCCATGAGAAATTTTTTGCCATACAAAATGTATATTCTTCACTATATTATCACACGCACGTATACAGATATATGAGTTGTAGTAGTCGTAACCCCCCCCATGAAAAATTTCTGACTACGCCCCTGCATTCTGTGCATATGATTTGAGTAAATTGTCTACATCTTTCAACGTTTTTATTTTATTTATCTATTTGTTATTTATTTATTTATTTTTAAAAACTCATAATTTAAGATTTTGTGTAAGTTTTCCAGAGAAGTCCTGCAAATATCGATAAAGTAAAACAAATTATACCTGGAAATTTTGACATTAACGTTAACAATGTTAGAAGTGTGTCAAAAAAAAAACTTGGTTTGACGTATTCGTGTTTGCATTCAAAATGGAGACGAACATTTTCAACATTTGCTGAAAGGAATAATAATGTAAAAAATTGAATTAAATTATGTTTTTCAAAAATAAAATTATCGCAGGATTAAGTGACATTGCACGTCTCCATTTCTGTTTTACCTTACAAATAAAGAAGTAACAACTGAAAAAACACTCAAAATACTGGTGTTAAACGATAAAGTAATTAAAAAACTTTGTATGTGTGTTTTTTACAAAGTTTTTTAATTACTTTAAAGAAGTAACAGTCCAACATCGTTGGATATTGTCTCCCATACTTAAACAAGGTTCAAACACTATACTTCAGTGTTAGAACAAGAATAGCTGTCACATCCATCAGGTTTAAGGGTAATAAGAAAAAAAAAAAAAAAAGGGATACTCTTTTAAAATGATCACTCTGTATGAAAAAAAAAAGAGAGAGAGACAGAGAAGATAAATTTAAAGATCATAAAAATGTTAGCTCAACACACTAACGTAAACGTATTAAAACAAAACAAAACATTTATTTCTAACATAACGTACAGCGTTAACTTAAACTAATTCATACATATACCGTAACTTGAATTTTATACAACACACTACGTCCTTTTTTTTTCTCTCATAATTTTCTTATTTTTTAAATACCATCGCTTATACGTTGCCACCAGTGAATTTGTATTACACTCTCAATATAATTAATCGTGCTCTTGTCAAAATGTGTGATAATAAAAGAAATATTAGCATTAAGAAATGTTTAGTGTCTACATTCGGCCATCCTGGCATTTCAACTGTCCTCAGTTGAACTCTCATTGCCGTAACGCAACGGTTTTCGGAGAGTTCGTTTAGGCCTCTGACTTTCGGATTCCTCATCTGAATCTGCACTCGAGCTACTGCAATCGTCATTCCAGCTCCTCCAGGCTTTTAGCTGGCTAATATGAGCTGTTGTTGCATATAGGTGACCGTCGCTTCCTTCTAACTGCGATATTCTATATGTGTCACCAGGTAGTACTTCTGTCACAACCATTGGTCCTCGGTACTTTTGTTGAGTTTTTGTTGGCTCACCGGTTGCTTTTGGATTTCTTCTTACCACAACTATTTCTCCTTTATCAAATAATAATGTGCCAGACTTCTTTTTATCAAAATGTGCTTTCATTTTCTGTTGTTCCATCTTAATTTTTTCTTTAGCTTTGGATTGTAGTTTTTCTGGGTCGTTCCAAACTTGAGCATTTTCATCAGCTAATATTCTAAATATTCCATCTTTAAATCGTGGTACATATCCGTGAAGTATTTCAAAAGGGGTTTTTCCAAGAGTGTTATTCACCGTATTGTTCAAGTTTCTTTCTACATCCTTAATTTTGCTGTCCCAATCCTTTTGATTGATCTTTTCGATAGAAGGTATGATCGTAGATAAAGTCGTTCTATTCACTCTCTCACACATTCCATTCCCTTGTGGATGAGATGTAGAATTTAAGGTGTGCATAATACCATTTTCATCGCAGAACTTTCTAAATTCGTGTGAGGTGAAACATGATCCTCGATCTGAAATTAAACGATCCGGTAATCCAAAATCTTGAATGAAGTCCTTTAATGATTTTAGAACATTCTTGGTCGAAGTGTCTCTGACAGGATAAAGGCGTACGAATCTCGTCATGTTATCAATAATTACAAGTAATTCCTTGTTTCTCTTACTACTTGTTACAAATGGACCAAGGTGGTCTAAGTGTATAATATCGAAAGGTCTACGGCCAGTTGGAATAGGATGGAGAAGACCTTGTCTCTTACCACTTGGTACCTTATTGACTAAGCATTCGAAGCACATTGATATATGTCGACGAACGTATCTTTTCATTGATGGAAACCAATATAGTTCCTTGATCTTCGATACCGTTTTGTCTACTGCAAAATGTCCCATGAGGTCATGAAATTTTACAACCGTACTCTTCCTCATACTTTTCGGTAAAACGTACAAGAGTTTTTCCTTTCCATCTTCCTTGATTACCCGAAAAAGTCTATTTCCTTTGAGAATATAATGATCGACTTTATTATTTTCTTCTGGACTTCTTTCATCCTTATCTTTTTTGAGAATTTCTATTAATTCTTTTAAGGTTTCATCTGCTTGCTGCACCATAAGAACTTGGTCTTCTATACTCAACGTTAGGCATACTTCAAGCTTGTTTTCTATCAGGGAGTCTAGTGTATCCGTAGGATTCAAAACTGGAGCTCTGCTGATAGCATCGATGTGAAACATTTTGACACCTGGCCTGTGGCGAATTTCAAAATTGAATTCTTGAATGAGGAGACTCCAACGAGCAATTTGAGGGTTACTTGATTTTTTTGCATTCATATAAACTAAGGCCTGACAGTCAGTTACAGTCAGTTTTGTTGGGTATCAGTAAAACTGATACCCAACAAAAACTGTCTTAGTCGTTCAAGTGTCCATACAATTGCCATTAATTCGAGCTTACTCGAATGGTATTTATTCTCAGTTTCTGTGGTCTTTTTACTCACGCAGTACACCAGATGCAAATTGTTATCGTTTCCACGTTGAAACAACATGCCAGCTATTCCGTCAGTACATGCATCACAGTGAACTTCCGTTTCTGCCTCAGGATTATAGAGGGCTAAGATTGGTTGATTTGTCAATTCACGTCTTAAAGTGTCCAATGATTCTTCTTGCCGTTTTTCCCATTTAAAAGGTGCATTCTTCTTGGTAAGTTGAGTCAGAAACCTCGCCTTCGTAGCATAATTCGGAATAAATCGTCTAAAGAAAGATGTCAAGCCAAGAAATCTTCGTACATCATGTATGTTTTTAGGTTGAGGAAACCTCGATATAGCTTCCACTTTCCTGAACCCAGGCTTGATCCCGCGTTCATTGATAACAAATCCTACGTATTCTACCTCTTTCCTTCCAAATTCACATTTAGGTAATTTCAAAGTTAAATTTGCGGAACGCAGTGCTTCAAATACGTCGGTTAATTTTTCGATCATAGCGTTCCAAGTTTTTGCTGGAATAAGTATATCATCCAGATAGCATAATACACCCCTGTTGTATAATGGCCCTAATGCGTGATACATCAAACGCTGAAATTCCGCCGGAGCATTTGTTAATCCAAAAATCATTCTTTCAAACTGTCCTGTTTCATCTGGTGTTATAAAAGCTGTTTTCAGTTTTTCTTTTTCGGTTAAAGGTATTTGTAAGTATCCATGTGCCAAGTCCAGTGTAGTAAAATAGCTACATTCATGTAACTGCTCCAACAAATCGTCTATCTTAGGTAAAGGGAATTTATCTTTTACAGTCTGATTATTAAGGCGTCTATAATCAACAACCAATCTGTTTTCGCCAGTCTTCTTCTTTACCAATATAACAGGACTTGCATACGGAGATCTTGTTTCCGACACAATTCCATTTTCCTTCCACTCTTTCACAATTTCTTTTAAAGCAGCTCTTTGAGAGGCGTTCGTTTTATATGGCTTCATACATATGGGTTTTGATCCGTGAATTTCCTTAATATCCATCTCTGTTATTGTTGTGCATCCTAGCTCAGAAATATTCAGTGCGAAACAGTCTCTATAGTCATTCAACAAATTAAGGAGTTCTTGCTTCTCACTTTCAATAGTTTGGTCAATCTTGATTTCATTCAAAGTTATGGGGGTCTTTTCTTTTATATCTCGTAAATTAGGTGGATCGTTTGAAACTTCTTCGCTACCTTCAGCATTTAAATCCTCGACCATGCTTGCTCTAGCAACACACTGGTCCTTAAGAAGCATGACATTTTCATCTCCCGTATTCATCACAGGTATATACGTTTTTCCATCTTTAACTTCCAGTAGATAACCGACTTCAGAGTTTTCCAATAAAATTAGTCCATTGTCAATAAAATCGGTCTGAGAACTGACAAGATTGATTGTATTTTTCTCTAATGTAGTTGTTTCAAGAGTTCTGAGAGAAATGCGATATACTTTTTCATCAATTAATAAATTTCTAAAAGGTTCATCTTCATGATACGCGATATGAAATGTATTTCCAATTCTAGCATAGGCGATGTATGGAAGATCAATCCATGACCGTCCAATTAAAAGATCAACTGGTTGTGCGTCATTAGGAACAATGTATATATTTATATTTTGACCTTTTACGTTATCAACTTCAATATCGGCTTCAATCTTTCCCATGGCAGTTACTACAGGAGTGATTTGGTTTCCAAAACCATATAGTTCATTAACAGTAGGTTTGGGTCTCAATCCGAGTTTTTGAGCGACTGAAATCCTTAACAGACAACAAGAACTCCCTGTATCTACAAGAGCCTCAACTTTTCCACAGTCATTTATTTTTGCTTCCTTTAAATATTTTGCACTCTGATCTGGACGTCCTCCAACCTGAGTAACGGACAAGCTTTTTTCGTTTGAATTATTATTTTCAGTCTTAGCCGTACAGCTCTTTTTTGCTTTATGTCCAGTTTTTCCACATCTACGACAGATTATGACGACTTTCGGTTGTGGGCAGTCCTTAGAAATATGTCCGTAAAAATTGCAGTTAAAGCATTTTGGCTCTCCTTTCTCATTATGAGTTGCACTGTATAACCTTTTCTTTTCATTGGTCGAAACAACATAGTCATCTTTGAAATGACTCTTTTTCTCGAAATGCCCTTCTTTACGTGGTTGCTTGTTCTTGAAAGTTGATCTCACAGTTTCATAATCGTCCAGTTTTTCGACTAAATGATCGGGCGATATTAATTTCGGCCAGTCATCAATAAAATGATCTCTAATTTCTTGTGTTACTTTGCGTTTTATCTGATCTGCAATAATTAAATCACTTAATTTCTCAAAGGTATCAACTTTACCACCGCTTATCCATTC
The DNA here is from genome assembly GCA_038373885.1 of Cheiracanthium punctorium. Lineage (NCBI taxonomy): Eukaryota > Metazoa > Arthropoda > Arachnida > Araneae > Cheiracanthiidae > Cheiracanthium > Cheiracanthium punctorium. The sequence continues at coordinate 161,038 of JAWZYV010002787.1, forward strand.
ATTAAAGTAACTTTTTAACTCATATGCAAAGTTTTTCCACGTATCACTTGCTATTTCATCCGATTCTCTGGCGATTAATTGGGCAACATCATATGGTAGCAATCCTAGTAGATGACTCACCCACGTATTTTCAAGCGCATCTGCTTGTTTGGCTAAGCGTTCAAACATTGTTAAATACAAGCCAATATCACTTTCATCTGGATTAAATTTTTGCATCAAGTGGTGGAGTTCCAATTTTGGTTTCACTTGTACACTAGTACCATTTTGATTGGCGACAGGAATTGCAGCTCTACCTTCCATTTCGATACGTAATTTTTGGAGTTCAAATTCCATCTCATCCTTGCGTTTACGTTCTTCCATTTCCTCTCGCCGTAATTTTTCTGTCATTTCTTCTTGGCGCTTTCTTTCAGCCAGTTCTTCTCTATCTTTTCGCTCATTAATTATCGTAGCTAACCATTCCTTGGCGCAGTTTTCGTCATACTCTTTACTTGCCAAAATCATTTTTTTCAGATCACTCATTTTGAGATCGTCATTAACTTGTTCACCTAACTCTTCGGCTAATACTTTTAAGTCACACTTCTTTGCTTTTCCAAACAGAGACATGTTCAATTTCTTAATTAATTCAAAAACGAATTCGTATTTAAACGTACACTTGAAAAAAATAGAACTTGTACTATTTTCTTATCGTAACTTATCTCCTCGTACTTATCTTATCGTAAAATCTGAATTAGTTTATCCCGCTTTTGAATTGTTAGCTCAACACACTAACGTAAAAGTATTAAAGACAAAACAAAACATTTATTTCTAACATAACGTACAGCGTTAACTTAAACTAATTCATACATATACCGTAACTTGAATTTTATACAACACACTACGTCCTTTTTTTTCTCGTAATTTTCTTATTTTTTAAATACCATCGCTTATACGTTGCCACCAGTGAATTTGTATTACACTCTCAATATAATTAATCGTGCTCGTGTCAAAATGTGTGATAATAAAAGAAATATTAGCATTAAGAAATGTTTAGTGTCTACAAAAACTAACAAAATCAACAATGTTTCAAGATTAAAATTAATAAAGAACTTCCTAAATAGTATGTATACACCAGGTTATCTTTGTACATGGTGGATATGTTCTGTGCAACACCGTGTAAAGAAAATATGTTTTAATAAAGAATAATGGTGAATATATTTTGCTGTATACTCTCCCATATACCACTCTGCAAATGGCGAGTAGTAAACATATACAGGTCTAAAAATTGTCAAAAAAAAAAAAAAAAAAACAAGAAGAAGAAATTTTACTTTTATGCATTGGTAGAATCGAAGACACTTTCGATCGTAGACCTTTCGTCATTATTTTTACACCGTCTTTACACCATCATTTTTTTCGCCATTATTATTATTATTTGTAAAAAGAGAATCCACTGTATAGTACACAAAAAAGTACAGTACGATCATACAAGGGTGGTACAAAAGGTCCACCTTTCTTCAACTATAAAAAAGTTTCTACTGCCATACAGGCAGGAAACTGAAAGAGCAAAAAGTAAACACAACGTGCGAAGGAAAAGAAGTTACCGTTTCGAAAGAAGGAAAAAGTAATAAAACCAAGAAAATAAAAGTTGAAAGAAGGGACTGGGAAAAAGAAATTAGCAAAAAGGATGTAGTAAGTAGAGTTCATTACTTACAGTTTTGATTTCACTGTATTCTGTGAGGCCATCAGTTCCACTGAAATACAGAAAAACAAATCAGTAGATGCAAGAACTTGAAATAGTAAACCACTCGCGTGTCTTTCAGCAAAATCAAATTATTTGTATAATGGTTAGAATGCTAATTCGCACAATAATAAGCATAACTATTCTAGATTATCAACTTATTCTCATATTTTCTGTATCAAAATTTCAATCGTGAATATTTTGGTTTTTCTTTTTTATAAAAATAGTTCCGAGAATTTATAGTAAGAGAGAGTTGAATCTACGTACAATAGTATCTGCAGAATTATTATAACTATTTATTTTAAGAACTTAAATGTTGTTATATAATAGAACGACACCATCTTGGTTTCCAAATTTTTAATTTTCTGGATTCTTGGTGAGTATTTTAAAATGATTTTTTAAGTAGCAGATTGCTTAATAAGCGACAAAACTCAAGTTTTAGTAGCAAATCGCACTTTTTACAAATTTTAAAATGTTACCTATGTGCATGATAATAATAAAAAATGAAATGAAATTTGTTTATTTAAAAAAATTAGGCTCAAAACATCACTTTCATTAATACTGAATTTGCACAAGAACTACTAAAACTTCTAGTGCGTAACTTTGAACGTCCTGAAGCTATTGAACTTTTATATTTATTTATTTAATTAATTTTTCTTTTATTTATTTATTTGCGTTTGGCAATACTTTTTATTATATGATAAATTAGAGTAATTTATAAAAAGATAAAAGGAAGTGGTTAGTTATTGTTTACTTTCATATTTTATGTAACAAACGGATAACTGAGCTAGTTTAAAAAAAATAATACTAAGCTCAAAATTTCGCATTGAATAATGTATTCAATAAATACATCAAACGACAAGAATAAATATAACAGCATTGAAGAGGGAATTTTTTTTTTTAATCTAGAATAATTTTTTTTTTCTAATTTGCATACTTTTTCTTTTTCGTTCGTGCCAACTAAAATTAAAAAAAAAAAAAAAAAAAAATCTGTATTTTCAGCGCTCAAATATTCGGCGTTGTACAGCAGTAGATGATATTTTTTGTGTGTTTTAAGAAGACCCTCTCCCTATTATTTAAGATAATAACCAACAGGATCATTTTAAAAGAAATTGCTTTGATTCCACAGTCACCATAGATAAGAGTCTCAAAAATTAATTTTCCACTTACAATTCTCTGCCTTGTCCTGACATCTTGAATCCTCCGAAGGGCATTTGGACAGCGAAGGGAAAATACCAGTTTACCCTAAAAACAGAAAAAAAAAAATAATAATTGTTTGGGAATAAATATGACTATAACCATAAAACAATATTAGACATTTCAGTATGTTCCCCTTCCCTTACTATTACACATATTTACAGAAAGAGTTAAAATGTTGTTAATATGAATCAGTATCTGTCAATTTACACACGTCAAGAGCTAAATATATTCAGTCAAGTTAATAATAGCAGTTATCGGCAATCTAGTTGCCTCCGTACAGCAGTTTAACGTTAAAATGTTAACTTTGCATAAATTACTTGTTACGTTGGTTACTATTAAACAAAATGCGAAAGAAAAGACGATTGGTTTATGATAGTTGTTTAAGTTAAATCTTTAACCACTAAATTAGCGGACATTTCTTACAATTTATTGACATGATGAAACGGGTGATTGTCAGAACGTATTCATTATTAGGATTTAAAGGTTCTACTTAAAGTCAACCTCAAACAAGAGTACACTAATAAAGAAATCAACAAAGATGAAGGAAATGCCAGAATCATGAAATGAAAGTCACAGTATAAAATTAAGAAACATATTTGAAGGGGGGATATGGTTATATAATTATTTATATAATAATCTAAGAACTAGACAAAATTAAATTGAAACCCAGAAAATCCTAAATAGAAATAAAAGATTTTAAACTAAAGACTTAAAATCAACTTAAACGGACATGTGATTTTTATATTAAAATATTAGCCTATTCCTGCAGAGTTATTGCTTAGCAACTGGTCGATTGCCCAGGCCAATCAATATATGTAGTGACAATTACGACTTCGAACCGATAGGTAACTAACAAATGCTAAGAAAATAAAACAGTCTAATGCCGGTTCCGACGCTAATTATTCACCGTAAAGAAAAAAAAAAAAATCGGGAATGTTTCTTGTAAATAATGGACAGCTAAGGCTCCCTGGAATTCCAACGAAGGATACATGAAAATACCACACTGAACAAATCGTGACCAGGGCCCTTCCTAAAGGGGGGGGGAAGGCGTGCCTTCCCCCACAACACTTGCAAATTCTGTTAAACTTGGGAGAATTAGATACCTAGTTGCAAACTTGGTAAAAAAAGAAAAAATAATGAAAAGTGTAACTTACTTTCTATTTCCTGTACACTTGCCAAAATTACACAAACCGAGTTGGCAAAAGCATGGAGTTGGTGATAAAAAATTAAAAATTATGTAAAAACCGATATTTGACTTGGCAGTTTATTGACTCCCCCCCCCCCCCCTTAAAAGTCTTAGCAATGGCTTTGTTGGTGACAACTGGTTGTTCAGTAAAGTTCCTGGTACTTTCATGTAACGTTCTTTGGAATTCTAGTGACCTTCAGCTGCCCATTATTTCTAAGTGTTTGCAAGCATTTAGCAGAATCGATAACAGCCAAGCGTTCATTGTGTTATATCTGTAACTTCCCAGCAAACACACACAGGTTCTCTGAACGTCTATTAACGTTCAGAAGACGTTTTTTGAATGTTAATAGACGTTCAGAGAACCTGTGTGCGTTTGCTGGTTTGCATCCCACCGATATTCCCCAATTACTAATACTGGTACTTACCGACTGCGATACTTCATTGACATTGCTGATTTTGCTGTCGGACAGTCAAAAGCACTGTGTCTATGGGATCTTGTTGTCATATAGTACTATTTTTTAACCTCAAAATTATAACACGATAAAAGAAGCGTGTTATAATTTTGAAATCATGGTCTATCCGTATGTGCCTAGGGTTTTAGCTCCCGGGCATATGGAAAAATGTTAATTAATGTAGGGTTTGTGTTTGTATATTATTAAGATGGTATTTAACAGAGAAGATATTCATCTATGTTTGGCGAATATCTGCTCGATTTGCAAAGAGAAGTATGGTTTTATCGGAATAGTTCTTATTTATATTTGTTGATAATAACTTTATTAGTCGTTTTTTATATTATGTATTAAGTGAATGTTTAACCCTTTAACGCGCAGTGTTCCTGCTCTGGGAACACCAAACGCGACTGGCAACAGTCAAACTGACGTTTTGACTGTTGCTAGTCACGAAGAATAGCCTTGATTTCTATAAAAATAGTTGCGGGTGACATAGCTACACGAGAATCCTTTACTTTTTAGCACGTCATTTCCCGTAAAAAAATTGCCACGATTATTTTTAACAGCACTGACATCTGCTGAAAAATGGAAGAATGCGAGAACAGCTGGATAGACAGCCCAATGCTGAAAAAAAGGCAGCCGTTGCCATCGTTCGACTTAACTACCAGCAAGATGGCGGACGATCGAAACGTTCATCGCGAGCCACAGATCTAGAGACCATTTTTTGACGACAGCTGGCTGTGCTGCACAGCCAGCTGCGTCAAAAAAGGGATCTCAACGGCTGCCCTTTTTTCAGCATTGGGAAAGGGTTGCGCCTCAAAGGGTTAATTCATTGCCAAAGCGCATTAATCACGTTGAGAGTTCAACATTCTTTTAAAAGTCGACTGCAAAGTAATAATACACGAACTGGGAAAACAGCAGCGATTCAATGACGAAATATTTGCCGGGTGACGGAATTCCAGGTGGGGTCGGCATATATAGTATAAAACGAAGCCCGCACTTACGCCACAGTACCAGCCTGCACCGCCTGGGAGAACAGAATTGCGTTGTCCATGCTTTTGGTGAGGATGCCTGCGTACAGTCCGTATTCGGAGCTGTTGCACCTCTCGATGACTTCCTGGAGCGTCTTGAACTTCATGATCTGCATGACCGGGCCGAAGATCTCCTCCCTCGCTATCAGCATGTTGTCGGTGACGTTAGAGAACACCGTCGGCTGCACGAAGAAACCCTTGTTGCCGTGTCGGGCCCCGCCGCACTCCAGCTTGGCCCCTTCCTTCTTTCCGGCCTCGATCATCTCCAGGACCTTTTTCAATTGGTCGCTGTTGACCTGGTGGAAGACAAAGAAATGTACTCAAAAGTTTTTTTTCATCATATCTTTTCTTATACAGTGACATCTCACTTATGCAATTCTCAGTTACACGCGTCTCTCTTTTATACGTGAATTTTGAAAGGTCCCGTCAAGAAGAATAGGAAAATAATGATATAGGTCTCTCACTTATCCTAACTAATATTATAAATGCGAAAGTGAGTTTGTTTGTTTGTTTGTTTATGACGCTTTCACTGTTAAACCGCTGAATCGATTAGGATGCATTTTGGTTTAGATATAGAGGGGACCCTGGAGTTGGTTATAGGCAAATTAGAATTTTAGATTTTTAATTGCTCTTTTAATTATTAATTAAAAACCGTTTTTACATTTCCATGGTTGGCGAGTTTCGCCCGTATCAAATGATTCATGTTTTGAGCTAACAAGAATGCTATTACTTCAATAAATAAGCACGCGTGCATCTGAAAAACATTAAATACCACGGAAATTAAGCCAGTTTTATGCCAAATCTATCTATCTGTAATAATAAAAATGAATGTTCTCCAGACAAATCTACAGAAAGCAGAGCTTTGAAAATTTCAGCATGATTGAGCCCATAACTTCGGTAAAGTGCACCTGAGGCTCAAAGTTTTGAAATTTTAACTACTTTTCAAACTACTAATTAAAAGCCGTTTTATCGCCCGCACAAAATGATTTATGCTTTTGAAATAAAGCATAAATTCTATTTGCAAAATCACATGCATTTGAAAAACATGGAAATTATGTTGATTTTACGCCAAATTAAAAAGCATAAGTAAAGAAAGGGGTACTTACGTATTATCCCGGCGGTCCGCCAAGACAAGCGATTTTTTGCCGAAATAAATGCCGAGCACATAAAATTATTAATGGTTTTGAATACGATTGGCAACAGTTTGGCAACCCATTTGACGATAAAACAGTTTGGCGGGAATGACCGCTGGGATAATACGTAAGTACCAAGAAAAATCCAGATGTGTTTCTTAAAGTTCATAAATTTCCAAATCCTACCAATAATATTAATGTGTACGTTTGTGTGTTCGGATGTTTTTGACTGAATCACACAAAAATAGTTGAACGTATTTGAAAAAATTTGTAATGAAAATAGCTTATGTCCTGGATTAACACACAGGCAGCCTTTCAAGCATATAGCATAAATAATTCTTTTACACTCAAAATAATTCTAATGCATTGCGCTCTATGGACATTTTGTAGCTACTAAACTGATTCTAAAACTTTTTTCACTGATTAAAAGTTACATTATTCCTGAGTATCATTGTTTGCTTTCGGATTAAGACCGAATGACTGCACTAGGGTCCTAGACCTATATGGAAAATTCCTCTGTGGGGGATTTTCTAAGGGATCCTAGCCCGTATTTATGCGAGGTTTTTAGAAAACCACGGAAAACTGGGAGCGGCAAGTTCGACAGGCGCGACCAGGATTTGAATCTAGCACCTCCCCTCTTGCAGTTTTGAGAGCAGAACTTCTTAGACACTGGTGGCATCCTAAGTGTTATAGGCTACCTTTAATGCGTATGTCACAGATAGTTCTTTTACAGGGATGCTAATAAGAATTACATTACGCTCTATGTGCATCTCTGTAAGTACTGAACCGATTCCTAAACTTTTTTTACTGATAGTAAGCTACACTATTCTTGAGTATTATAGGGTAAAATTCATGCATGTAGCATAAATAGTTCCTTTACAGGAACACTCTAAATAATTCTAATACATTACGCTCTCTGGGTATCTCTGTAACTACAGAACCGATTCTCAAACTTTTTCACTAATAGAAAGCTGCTCTATTCCTGATTAACATAGACTAAAATTCATGCATATAGCATAAACATTTCTTTTACAAGAACACTCAAAACAGTTCGCAAATACTGTCATAACTGTCTCTATTCGCCAAATGCCTGAAAAAAATCTAAATTTAGTAACTCTGTGCATATTCTCTTATTTTAAATGAAGTATACTAACATGCATTGTACTTCATTTGAAACAAGTAAAAAGCAAATAATATTTAAATGCAGTTCCTTTTGTTGCAACAATATTTGTTATTCACACATGCTGTCACTCATTTCTGTCGGGACCTAATTCTGAAGCCGACGCGGACGAAGTCGCGGGTAGCAGCTAGTAAGCAATATTTTGAATTCGCTCGCATCGTTGTACACGAAAATAAACATCGTATTTTACAAATCCTGTCACACAGATGTACTTTCCTCTGTCGCCCCGCGAAGACGCTGTGTATAAAAAATGGGAATGTTGATGAAAATATAATATCTAATAAACTAAGACATTGTTTTTTGTTGAGTTAGGGTGAAAATAGTGATAAATAAGATGATAATATGATGAAAGGATCTTTCGGTCCCACAGCTACTGCTTTAGTAGCCCTGAGAAATTGAGACGTTATCTGTAAAATTATGACTTAACTCCAAATAGTACAATAGCACATTTTAATGAGTTAGAAGAGAATGCATTACAAATGATGATAAATAAGATGATAATGATGCAACTGATCTTTCTGTCCCACGGCTACGGCTTTAATAGCCCTAGAAAAATTGAGACGTTATCTGTAAAATTATGACTTAACTCCAGATAGTACAATAGCACATTTTAATGAGTTAGAAGAGAATGGATTACAAATGCGGCCTAAGCAAAAATAAGCTATAGAATTGCAAACATTTTGATAAAGGACTGTTAGTTCAATCAAATTTTCTTTCAAAAAATGCAAAATGAAATTATACGTTCATTCTATGCTTTTTTCGGGAGATTTCCCACCACTAATTTTTACTTACAAATTTATGGTTAAAATAAGTCCAAATATTTAATGCAAAATAAAACTGTCTAAAAATTGTGGTGGAAAATATCCCGGGAAAAGCCGGAGACTTGGCAGCTCTGCTTACTTGTATAGTTAAATATTTTAAAATGTAGCATTACACTTTTAACGAAAAAAATATTACTAAGCCTTTTTTTTTTATAAATGTTTTGACTCTCCATAATTTTGATGAAGAGTTAGATAATAATATCCTTTCAATTATACCCGGCTCTCAGTTATCTGCGATTTTAAATCGGTCTCTAAATTGCGTATAAGTGAAAGATCACTGTATATAATTAATGCCACGTTCACACCCAGCCAACTCCCGCGGCAACGAGCAGGAGAAATGAAAGTAACAAGAGTGTAAATACCTCATTCGTCTTGCTCATGCCATAACCTTTCTTGCTGCCCTTCCTGCGCCGGTGCTCCTTCTTGAAGGTATTTTAAAGGCAGTGAGGAGGGAAGTACAGCAGAAAGGTATAGTAGAGGAAGGCAAGTACAGCAGCATGCAAAACCCTCACTGCTTTTGTACCTGATGCAAGAGTATTTCCTGGACAAAAAAGCAGCAGCAAGAGGAGAATCGTGAATGGCTGAATGTAAATGGGTGTATCAGGTTTGACGTTTCATTTCTACGTGACAGTACAGTAAGCTTCTCGGGGTTCTGGGCAAACGCTGTTTGAGTGACAAGGCTAAATTTTCAAAATTCTTAAATATTTCGAAAGCTATTGATTTTTCAGCAAATTGGCTTTCCTCCCCAAACTACAGTGGACTGTCGCAACAACGCGATTTGACTTACACGAATTAGATTTTACGCGAGTTTTGCATGAGAACGTATCTTAGAGCTAAAAGGAACTCTTCGTCAGCAGTACGATATTTTTCGCCAACAGTAAGAAGCGCCAAAATTCATTACCCTTCATAGACATTTCCTCTGATATTTCGCGAATGACGATTCTCTGAATCCTTCCCAAGAGACCGTCACGAAACAACGGAGGAAGTGTTTATGAGCAAAGAAAGTGTGCACATAATACTTCATGAAAGGTTGTCCCTTTCCTCAGAGCTTCTCACCCAATGTATCCATCCTCTCGTTGAATTTAGGGACGCATGTTTCAACCTACAATGTGATTTTGTCTATCCTATCTGCTTCGCCTGTATTACCTCTTTCTTTTGCATACTAATTTATATTGATTCCATAAAACGATTTCTCAAATCGCCTGTAGTGTCACTTTCATTTGTGTGAACCTTATATTAAATATTATGATTTCTTACAACATTCCCCAATACACTGTCGATTGATTTGTAAAGTCATTTTTTGTGATAAAGAATTCTATTTTCTGAAAGTATCCTGAGACATTATAACATTTAACTGTTAATGTACGATAAAAATTCAAGAATGTCTCTTCAAAAGCTGTACAAACGGCCACACTTGTGAACAAGCGGAATTTATTTTAACGAGTTAACGTTCAAAGCTGTTTAAAAGTTCGGTGACGGCTTTGGTTTTAGTAAAAGGAACACCCTTCTAAAGAAATTACCGAAAATATCCTATTCAAATCTCCGAGTTGCTAAAACATATTTTTTCCATCTCACTTAAGTCTAGTTTTCACTGGAGTACACCTGCGTTTTGTGTTAACTAAAATGCTGTGTTAAAACGTTTTCCAACATTAAAGCACGAAAATGTTATTTAGAGCTTAGTTTCTCTCCAATTATGAGCATTTATTTATCATAATTCTTTCGAGACTGCGAAATGCGCACCGAGTTGTTTTACAGTAAAAGCAACTTTACATACATATTTTGCTCTCTGTTTTCTAGGTGATTAAAAGAAGGTAAGAAATTTCTTTTTACTCATAAAATCACTGCTTTATGAAAAAGTTTTCATTTGTTTATAAAGGTTTTTTTTAAAGAACTTATTACTTAAAGTTACAAAACTTTTTTTTTCCTGCACAGCAATAGAATTTTATACGATTCTTTACGAAAGAATTCCTTTTTTTTAATGATAAAACTACTGTATAAATTCTTGTAAATAAACTACTAAAAGACACATAAATTATTCTTTTAAGTTTTTGCCGTTTTCTCGTACAAATCTCTCGTTCGGTACCAAAAAGATGTAGCTCCAATCGTTAGTTCTTGAGTTACTCAAGTGATAAAGCTGCCTGTCTCGTTAATTTGTGTTGAATCCCCAAACACTTTTCGCAGTTTTTTTCCGCAAACTTGAATAGTTGGAGCTGCCACCTTTATACAGCCAGCCCGTCAATTATAATTTTGTTAACAAAAATCGAAATTTCGGGGAGGGAGGAGTGGGTGTCCGTATTCCCCTGGACCACTGTCCTGGGTACTTTCATGTGTGTAACAGAGAAAAATCGTAAAAGATCTTCACACAAAATAAATAGCTAACTAATCCTACTATATAGTTACACTGATCCTTGACTCGTTGTCTAACAATTACAGGCAGCTCATCCAAGATATAAAACTTTTACCACCATTATTTCAAAAAGATTTAAAAAATTAAGCACAAAAAAAGCAATAACAACTACACTTTTTGTACAATCCGCTTGAAATTTTTCACAATCATGTATAAAAATATAGTAAAAAATCTGCGCTACTTTAAAAATCTGAAAATCCACCCCCTTCCCTCATTTTTAAGCGATTTTTCGCTCTTTTCAGCTCTATTTTATTTCCGAGAGTCAAAAAAAGCTAATCAAAATTACCCGTTTCAAATAAAACTGACGTCATACAATTGGGATTCGAATTCGTTTAAAATAGCTTTTCCAGATCACACAGTATAATTTTTTTTACAGATAAATCGTCTGCATGGATATAAGAATGGCTGTGTACACAAAACGAAATCTTTCGAATGGCAAAAGTTTCCGCACTTTCCCAGAAGAGCATGAAATTCGATTTGAGTATATATAATAAAAACTGAATATGAACTTATTCATTTTAGGTGGACGAAGATTAAATATTTTTGAGTGTAGACATGCTTTCGTCAAAAGTTTTTTTACTGGTGCCCGTTGTGATTGCCTCCACAACGGGATTTGACGTCTAGTAATAAACGAAAAAGATACCTGAGGTCCCTGCATGGATTTCTCGTCGAAAGGATCGCCCACCACACGCTTGAGAGCCAGCTCTCTACTCTTAGCAACGAAGGCTTCGTATATTCCTTCCTGCACATAGGTACGCGAAGCAGAACAGCAGCATTCGCCTTTGTTGTAGAACAAAGCCTCGTGGGCAATCTGCACAGCTTCATCCACTGAAAAATAAGTTGAAAGACTTTTTTAGCCATCAGTGACTGACAAGCAGTGCCGGCTCAAGTTACCGGCCACTCGGGCAGCTGCACGGGGCGCCTATAAAGCACGATCTTGGCAGGAGAGAATTGATTTCTTTTTAATTTTTAAGGTTCATCCAAGGTCGGACTGTCCCACCTGCCCATGGTCAGATGAACCCCGTTTATAGCCAGTGGCGATAATTTAAAAAATAAATCTTATTTGATGCAAAAAAAACTATACAATTAAGCAAAAATTTTATTCTAAGCCAATGCAAAATGTTTTGGGTGGGGCTAATTTAGAAAAAAAGCTATCTAAAGAGTATAATTATAAAGCAGAATATAAGCCTTTAGCAATATTCTTTTTGAGGGGGAGGGGGAGTCTGAAGCCCATCCACCCCTCCCCTTGTTCCGTTACTGTTTATAGCTTTTTCATATTCTTCGTTATCATCGTCGTTTTTATTCGGAATGCTAAAAGAATTTTTCTAGGTAAGCATTACCTGAGTTGGGGAGGTACAAGTCAAGAGAAATTTTATAAATCGTGAAAATATTCCACGATAAAGCCGGGCTTTACTCGTTTAAAGCAAGTCATACTCCCATAAACTTAACATTGTACCAGCCAAGTATTTTCAATTCCCTCGTTAAATCCGGCTTATTCTAAAATAACGGCTCATTATAAACGAATTAGACAAATGAAAAGGGTGCCGAAAATTAGCTTGCCCGGGACGTCGGCCCTGCTGACAAAGTTTATTGAAAGAATATTTATCTACTTTAAACGGATGCCCGTCCATCTTTTCTCCATTTAAACCCCCTCTTTTGGACAGTTTTTCATTTTTCACAATTTTTTGTGAGGTTTTTCTCGGAAGCGTCTAAAATAAGCCCTTTTCTTTCTATTCTAAAAAAAAGTAAAGGCCGCTGGCGCTGTCAAAGCTTGTGGACCTATCTCCTCCTAAACCGTAGGGATTTGAGTTTCGACTGAGGTGCCCACAGATTCGAAAAATTCCGAGGAACCTGCTAGGCTGATTTAAATTTCGAAAATCGAATTATTTTAGAAGATATTAATAAAAAACTGAAAAAAATAAATCGAATGGTTGCCAGATTTGGCATAAAACCATTCATTCCTTTGCAACAAAGCGTTTCCAAGTATCTAGAATCGCGTGAAATTTACAAACACGAGTTAGAGTTACGCCCATTTTACGCCAAAATAAAAACTATATGAAATAAGTAACTCAAAATGTGTTACACAAAGTTGACAATTTTCAAATAGTAAGTTCGCTTAGACAACAGGAGTTTAGAATGAGCGATTATTCATTTTTCCAAAACAGAATAACTAATATCTTGAAAATGAAAAATAATTAAAATGCAGATTATTTTAAAGCCGGTTTGGTCCAGTTGGATTATTGGCTACCAGTAGAAATATTGGGCTGCGTCAACTATGCCATTATAGCAGTTATAGTACACTTTGGATATTTGCTAGCGCGACGAGATGGTATAATTCGTGGTGCTAAGTACGCCAATCTGCAAACGATTATGTAAATGAAAATATGGATAACGGTTTTCCAGTAACCTTAAATGAGCAGTAATTATAGGTTGTGAGCATGTGTAAATCGCGAAATAATGAAAAGTCGCCATGGTGGCAAGCTATCCTATCTGTTCCGTAGCTTTTATTAACTTTACATGTACGCAAGTCGCCAAATAATGAAAAATCGTCATGGGTGGCAAATTCGCAAGGTGTCCAATAGGTTTTACATTATTAAAAATACAGCTGAAATAGATGTTCTGATTTTATTATGCTTTAGCTCCTAATTAATATAACTTTTGTATGGCAACATTAAATATCATTGTGTTTCTGAGGAGTGCAAATAATTTTTCCAGCGATTATAAGCGGAGTCCGCACTCCAGGTGGAGTATAGCTCAAGACCCGTACAACACGGATTCCCATAACAAAATATCTTCCGTGTTATGAGGGGGAGGGGGTCTACTGTAATGTGAAGTTTAAATTTTTGTCTACCAATGAACATGCAAGAACCAAGCAATGTGTAGCTCAGTAATATTCTATCTGATCCAATCTTCTTGTTTTGTGTGTTGAAATTATGTCTTTTTACGAATAAGCCTTTTTAGGGGCCGAATGCCTCATACGAAAAGCGAGCGTAGCGAGTCTGGGGGCCTTGGCCCCTAGTATCTAAAAATTAAATAACTTTGAACGTTATTATTTTTTTTCTTTGGAATTGATTATCTCATAGGGTCTGGATGCTTTTTGATGGGAACTGGAACAATTCATTCAAAGAAAACCGCTCGAAACACCAGGAAGTCAGTGCAGCGAGCTTTTGTAGATTAGAAAAAAGTGTGAAGGCTTGGGTTCTGGTCTACCGCACGGTTGTCGATCTAACGGTCTGGAGTTTAGGGCGGTTTTCTCTAGATGCAATCTAAAAACGCGTCAGAAACCCTCAAAATATACTACCCTGTGCTCCCCCCCTAGGTATATGCCCCTCGTGCATTCTTGCCATAACATAAAACAAACTTTTTTATATTCGAACCTAGGTTTTTCAATGACACAGTAAATTCCTGGTTTAGGCAACAAACGGATGCTCCACACCCACTGCGGACCTATGGAGTACGTAGTATTTTTGGAGTTGCGATGCACTTCTTAGAATATATTATGAACCTGTGGAGCTTTAACGCAATAAAAAAAATCATTTATAAAGTTCTTTTAAATAACTTCCCAGTTGTTATCACTCCGTATGTAAAACATGCGAAGCTTGATCCCTTTCCCCTCTTCAATTATTAAAAGCAGTCGAAATTTGATCACATGATCCTATTAAATTCTCAGAGATATGCAGTGATAGGGAACAGCTGTGAAGGCTCTTTATAGAAGTAAAGAGTAGTAAATGCTGAAATATTATTACATTGCAAAAACATCATACTTAGGAGGAGCAACGATTTACTTCCAATTCACTACCCATAGATGGCAGCACTACAATAACCTTGCAATCAAGCCACTAAGACAACTAGGCTATTTAAATAATTGTTTGGCTTATCTTTTAAGACTTTTTTAAACTGCAAACTTAACAGCTATCAGGTATTTTATTAAAATTCGAGCTTTTTTCTAGTCGATAGCATAAATTGTCTAAGTATCTGGAAAATTTCATCTATCGTTTTACTTCAAATAAATAACTGCCATGAGGCTTTGATATTGAAGTTTGATACAGTGTTGGATAGGGGGTGTGGTTGAAAGAGGCGACGAGGAGGTAGGGCGGGCGCTGGATACGATACGATACAAGTGAAAATTAAATGTAACAATGTATACTTACAATCGGCATCATCGCATATGACTAGGGGATTTTTACCACCCATCTCCAATGTCACTCGTTTTGCATTGCTTTTCCCAGCAGCTTGCATAATTATCTTACCGACCTAAATATGAAGGAGAGAAGGAAGAGTGTGCTTGAAAGAAGAATTTTACATTAAAATAAACATACACAGTGTGATCCCACCTAAATAAAGCCACTGTGGTTGTGTGCCGAAACTGGACCCGAAACAGTCCCGTAATAGGAACGGAACAAATACATTAACTTAACCCTTTGAAGCGCAACCACTTCTCAATGTCGAAAAAGTGCCGCCGTTGGCATCGCACGATTTAACTACCAGCAAGAGGGCGGTCGATCGAATTGCCCAGTACGTGCCACAGAGCTAAAGAATATTTTTGACACAGCTGACTACTGTAGGCTTTCCCTACTGAGGTTATCCTCAGATATGCAAATATGCAATGCTCAAATATGCAAATATGCAATATACAATGTTCAGTAATGAAAGATATTGCATATGTCAGACAGTCTCAGTCTGCGGCCGAATTTAAGGCTGTCATCATTGAATACTAGGATAATATTGATGTTACTGTCTTCTATAGGAATTGGCAAATGGTATCCCACATCGATTATTCAAAGTCATATGTAAACAGGCTGAATATTTTGCCTATTAACAGTACTGGATTCATTTCGATGGGACACTTTCCCTCCTCTTCTTTTAACATTTATTCTTTATTCCTGCCCAGGTGGCGAAGGGAGTGAGTTTTATCCTTGTAAATGCGTATTTGTGTGTAGACTTTCTAAATGTATTTGTTTCATTCTTATTCGTCTGTTTCGTATACATTTACGACATACAATTATACTAGCTTTATTTCCGTGGGACATAGAGTATGTATTAGCATATTAGCAAATGGTTAATTTTCTCTCAGCCCTAAGTACATGTAAAATATTTTGAAAAATTATTTCAATGCGAGATGTTTTTCACTTACATTTTCGAAGTGACAATTATTACGAATAACTGGAAATAAATTTTTAAAAATTAAATTAAGACAGCTAATATCAAGCACCCCAAGCTTTTTCTAACATTGAAGTTTTTTTGTTGTTTTTTGTTAATTGCTTTATTCTTATTTTAAACTTAATTCGAAATGTTAAATTTTGCCGAATTGAGGGACATCATACCGCTGTCGAACGAAGTCTGCATGTTTAAAGATTATTTTTTACATTTTAGTACATATTGCTTTAAAAGTATGTTTCCTTAGTTTTTTTTTAAAACTATAACTTACTTTACATTTCGATTCCGGTTACTAAATAAAATATTTCTATTAAAAGAAAGTCATATACTACAAATTCATTTTTACTCCCACACAAATATTTCAGTCCCACTAGAACTTGTGCTCTTCTGGTAATGTGGAAGTGGGGTAAGCCTTTTTACAAGCAAGCTCTCGCCCTTTAAAGAAAACTCGGTCAAGAGAAGAACGCATTTTTAAACGTGCCACAGCGCCATACTTACTCCGGTGGATCCAGTGAACGACACTTTATCGACGTCCATGTGCATGGTCAATGCGTTGCCAGCCGTTGCCCCGAATCCTGGCAGAATGTTGATGACACCGGGGGGGAAGCCGGCTTCCTTGGTCAGGCTGGCCCAGTATAGAGCCGTCAGGGGACTTTGCTCGGCTGGCTTGAGGACTATGGTGTTACCACATGCAAGAGCTGGAGCCACTTTGTTCATAGCCAGCAGGATGGGGAAATTCCACTGAAAAATATCACAAAAAATATTTTAAGACACTACATACTGCTGAACTCTGTTGCATCGTATTTCTAGGGACCAGGAGGTCTATTCTCTCCCCCCCCCCCTTCCCCTGACAAGTCGCCAGTCCCTGGTTAGGTTACGACTCGTCTTACTCAGTTGTTAATTAACGAATGCCTTAGCCCCATTTTTAATTGGTTTCACCTGATTTAGCCAGTCATAAGGATCCCTTTAACGCTTCTTCTCAAGGCCCTTCCTACGAAGTTTTGAAGGCGCAACAGAGATAACAACAGTTGCTTATAGATGCATAGGGGAGAATAGACCTCCTTGAGATCTGTTCTTTTCCTTTCCTTAACCCATTAAGCGCCAAAGCTCCCGTTACGGGAACATCTATTATATATATTTTTTTCTTAAAATATTTTAACACAATTTACGAAATATTTTATAGAAACATTTACACTATATAACACACATTTTATATAAACTATAGTGTAAATGTTTATATAAAATGTGTATTTCGTAAATTGCGTTAAAATATTTTAAGAAAAAAATATATAATAGATGTCCCCGTAACGGGAGCTTTGGCGCTTAATGGGATAACCTGTCTAGAAAACCCTAAACAAGGGAAAACTGAAGGATTGGGATTGTAAAAAGTGGAGAAAACAATTGATGGCTAACAACTAGACAAGTCCAGTTGATTACTCATCCACTTTTTTGGTGGATAAGTTCTGAAAGATTTAAGGAGAATAAACTTCCAGAATCTTTAAAGGGATTAATGCAAGGCAATCGCATGACAACTGTTATATCTTTATCTCATCTCATCTTGCATCCATCCCTAAATATTTTATTATTAGAATATTTCATCTACGTAGTTGCTTTGAGAAGAATATCGCAGCATATTTATAAAATGACTTTTATGAAAGAAAATGAGTAAATAAACGCTACTTACTGGAACAATCAGAACGCAAACTCCGACTGGCTCCAAACGTGTAAAAGTAAACGAGCTTCCATCTGCAAAAGTAAGAACATGCAGTTAAAATAATAAATGTAGAGTATGGAAATGACCTGTGTGCATAACAGTTAATTTTATTGCCATATGTAGGGTGTCCCCAAAACACTGACCTAGGCTTTTATTCCTTAACCCTTTAACGCGCAGTGTTAACGCTCTGGGAACACCAAACTCTGATGTTTTGACTGTTGCCAGTCACGAAGAATAGATTTGATTTCTATAAAAATAGTTGCGAGTGACATAGCTCCACGAGAATCCCCTTTACTTTTCAGCACGTCATTTCCCGTAAAAAAATGGTCACGATTATTTTTAACAGCACCGACATCTGCTGAAAAATGGAAGAATACGAGAACAGCTGGATAATTGTAAAATGCTGAAAAAAGGGCAGCCGTTGCCATCGCTCGACTTAACTACCAACAAGATGGCGGACGATCGAAACGTTCATCGCGTGCCACAGATCTAGAGACCCTTTTTTGACGACAGCCGGCAGAGCAAAAGAGGGTCTCTAGATCTGTGGCACGCGATGAACGTTTCGATCGTCCGCCATCTTGCTGGTAGTTAAGTCGAGCGATGGCAACGGCTGCTCTTTTTTCAGCATTGGGAAAGGGTTGCGCTTCAAAGGGTTAAATGTTGATCACAGACATATGCAGTATATTACAATGTTATTTTAAAAAAGGGTACAAAATTATATGGTATTTAGATTAAAATTTTTCAGGAGATTAAATCTAAGTAAATGCGTAATTTAAATTTTTAGGCAGCGTCCGTGGAAAAAAAATTGCGAATCATAAAAATAATAATTTTATGTGCGATACATTAATGAGTTGATGTACAAAATTTCAGCCTTTGTTTATTTTTTCTTTTTAAAAAGAAAAGCCTTAACTGTCAATTTTTGCTTTATTGAAAAAGGAAAAGCCTTAAAAGTTAGACAATATGAGCCTGGTATTGCAATGGAGTTCGTTATTATACTACTTTGAAATATTGGCATAAGATATTGGATGCTTTTATAAAAACCTTTTTTAAAATAAACAAACAAATAAATCAATAAATGCTCTGTAATAAAAACGTCCCTTCAAGTTACTGTCTTCTGGTTCAGGTTTTAAGGATAATATTTAAAGAGTCAAAGCCTTGCCGGAACAAGTTTAGTCATGTTTTGAAAAATTGGACATGTTTTTAAAATTGGAGACAAAGCAGTGAAAATTGAATGTTTCGGTGCGGAATATCATTTGTCAGTGTAAGATTAGGAATTAGAAGGACAATTCCTAACTAACAGGGGAAAACTTCGCATTTCAATGAGGAAGACGAAGGACTGTTTTAAAATAATTACAGGGCTATTATGTTTTGCTTGTTAGACTTTCTTTAGGAGGAAAAAAACTGATATTTCTTATTATTTAGGAAATTACTCAATATTTTTCTCGTGTTGTTTGCGAGAACGCAACCGTTATACTCCTGCTCCAGTAAGGTACTATATTTTAGCGTTGAGCCACATCTACGTTATACCAGTATGTAAATCACTACGGTAATATGTATTTTTCCTTTGAAATGGGGGGAGTAGTGCTCCTCCTTACCTATAGGTATGGTCACCCATACGGCTATACCACTGAAATACAAGTGCCCTTATTATCTTTTGTTCAGGGAATTCTTTCGTTTTGTGTCCAAGGCCATGGGTGCCCATACATGGCCATGGGTGCCCAAAAATTGCTAGCAGTCCTATTGAATCCTATCCCTGCTAGCAATCCTATCCCTAATTTTCTAGCAGTTTTTCTCTATTTTCAGTTGTATTTTATTTCCGAGAATAAAAAAAAAGTTAATAATTTGCATGGAAAAATTAGTGGTGAATCAAGTGGTAATGACGTCATACTGAAGTTATAGTTATCAGGCTTTGAAGGGAAAATTGCGATTCTAATTAGTTTAAAATAGTTTTTCCAGATTAGTCAATTTAACATTTTTTCACAAATAAAATTTCTCTGCATGAAACATTTATATCACAGCGAAACAAAATCTTTCGTATGCGAAACGTTTTCGCACGTTTTTAGAAGAAAATGCAATTCCGATTTTGGTACATGCAATAAAAATTGAATATGAAGCTATTTATTTTAACCCTTTGAGGCGCAACCCTTTCCCAATGCTGAAAAAAGGGCAGCCGTTGCCATCGCTGGACTTAACTACCAGCAAGGCGGACGATCGAAACGTTCATCGCGTGCCACAGATCTAGAGACCCTTTTCTGACGCAGCTGGCGGTGCGAGAGCACAGCCGGCTGTCGTCAAAAAAGGGTCTTTGGATCTGTGGCACGCGATGAACGTTATGTCGAGCGATGGCAACGGCTGTCCTTTTTTCAGCATTGGGCAATCTATTCAGCTGTTCTCTCATTCTTCCATTTTTCAGCAGATGTCAGTGCTGTTAAAAATAATCGTGACCATTTTTTTATGGGAAATGGGGTGCTAACAAGTAAAGGATTCTCGTGGAGCTATGTCACCCGCAAATATTTTTATAGATATCAAATCTATTCTTCGTGATTGGCAACATTCAAAACGTCAGAGTTTGGCGTTCCCGGAGCGGACACACTGCGTGTTAAAGGGTTAAGTGGACAAAGATTTGATTTATTGAGTGCAGACTTATTTCTGTCGAATATTTTTTCTAGCGCCCGTTGTAATTGCCCGCACAACGGACTTTATCTTCTAGTTGAATAATAATGATGAATGTAACAATGAAAAATTGTTACCTGCTGGTATGGTCTTGCCGTGAATTTTATCAGCACATCCGGCATAATATCGCAGAGTTATCACAGAGTTGATAATTTCATTACAGGAATCTCTGAAGATGTGGCCTGTCTCCAAAGTATTGAGATTCTAAATTAAGGAAAGAAATGATAAAAAGGTGTTATTCATTAAAAATAAATAAGATATTTTACTGCATTGAATAACCAAACCAAACCTATTACAAAAAATTATAAAATCTAGATCCTATTAGCAGTCAGATCAACATCAGTTCTATAATCTTAACGAATACAGGACATTCCATCTTCGGATACTGATACTCCTTAGCTCAATTTTCATATTAAAGTTCTCGTTCTTCTCCACTTGACTTTTAATTATAAAGTTAATTATTTTTTTCTATTTTAAACTATAATGTTTAACAATTCCACTACGATAACAATTTAACATTTAATCAAGAACGTAAATAAATAAAATCAAAATTATAAAAATCTGTGCTATCCGGATTTGCAGGCGTATAGTTAAAAAAGTATCTTGTTTAAAATTAACAAAGAAATCATAAAATTGAAAAAAAAAAAAAAAGAAAGACAAATCATGCCAAACGCATCGATTATAAAACATTCCAACACAACACTATTTTTGCGCCAAATTTGGCGATGTATTGCCCTTAAATCTGGCAAGATTTCGGAAATGATCTTAAAAAAATGTTGTATTATCACTATAAATGTAATTGAGACCCTGTAAAAGAACTTTAAATTTTTCTTTTTATAGTTAAACTGAAGAGAAAACTGCTGTAAATATTTTTATATTTATTGTGTTGTGCTCGAAATGGATTCATTTATCTGAACTCAGGAAGTTACGAGTTGCTCCACCCGTAGGTAATGTAAATTCTTTTAGTATATATAGTATATGCGTGTGTGAGAGAAGATGTTCGAGCTAATATTTTTATTACAGCGAATTTGTATGGTTAACGCGAGTAGGCGACGAGACGTTCGTTTTCGTTTTGAAGAGAAGCAAGCGTGTTGGGCTAGCTCAGAATGTGTTGATAGTTAATTTTTGCTCCTTAATTGTTGTTAGCTATATATTGTGTAAAATAAATGCTACTTGTCCGTTTTTCGAACGAGAACCAGAACCTTAATTACAATAATTTCTAGAGAATGAAATAATCGATTTTATAGGAATTTCTCACGGCAATGTATTCGGTGTCCCTCTCGAATAAATCGGCGAGCTTTCCGAGGAGGCGCCCCCTCTCGGATGCGTCCATGGTGCGCCAGGGAGAACCGATTTTGAAGGCAGCCCTCGCGGCTTGGACGGCTTTGTCACAATCCACCTGGAAAGAGAACACAGAAACGTGAGCATCAGTAACATGTAGCACTGCATAGACAAAATGAGAAAGGTGAACAAAAACACTCAAAGAAAAAAAAAAGTTTCTTGTTTAAGTTCTTTCGTCTCCATTCCCTATTTCTGATTATTGGTTTATTTACTGTTTTATTTATTTAATTATTTTTTGTTTGTTCTTATATTTTTAATTACTATTCTATTTTTGCTAATTATTTTCCTCCGTATTAATTGCTCTACTTGAATAATAATAAAAAAAAAAAAAAAAAAAACGAGCTCATAAACATTTTATCCAGGTTTATTTGGAAATGTCAAAGTACTGTCGAACCCCGTTACAGCAGAGCCGTTATATAACAAAAACACGGATTTAACAAACGGAAATTTTGGTCCCACCGTTTCACTATTGTATTTCTTAACGGTTTGGAAATAGCGAACAAAACTTTTGGTCCCTGGAAGTCCTTTATAACAGAGTTTGACTGCACCTAACTACACGTGCTTCACACAACACGGAAGAAACTGAAAAAAAAAAAAAAAAAAAAAAAGGAATGTGCATACCTGGTCACCTTCTTGCACGTCGCATATTTTTTCTCCTGTTGAAGGATTGACGACTCCAAATGTCTTCCCATTCTCAGAGTTGCAGTACTCGTTGTTGATGAAAATCTGTAACGGCAAAAATTCAAATTACAAGTTAGCAGCAACTTAATGCTTATGATCGGAATTTTTTTATGTGCATGCCGGCTCCACTGCTAGGCTCCACCTAACCAAGGCACATGGCCGGTCTGCAAAGAAATATCTGCAGGGCCTTGTCTACAGTTTCATGCTCTTGCAAATCCTGTTTTTTACATTAATGTAACTAATCATACAATATTATTATCATTTACATTTTTCCGTACTAAGTCTGTAGTAAAATAGTAACAATTTTTTTAATTCCTTATTAATATGCTCTGATCCCATGTGCACCCTTAGACATTTTTCTGGGGAAGGCGGGGAACATCAAACTTGTAACAGTTTCTGTTTTAATTTTGATAAGTGATACAGTTTTGTTTGCATCATCAGGCACTTACTGAAAACTATCCTTTCCCTCCCCCCCCCTCATAGGGCCCCTATGTCTGTACCTTTCTTAGCTCCTGTGAATTAAATTACAGTTTTTGTACTGATATTTAGGGAAATAATCTTGAAAATTAGACTTAAAATTAACACTTTTAATGAGTACTTTTTGTGATTTTCTAATTAGCTTTGACTGGTAGCCAAATTGATTTATATATTATATATGTATACAAGGTGTCTCAAGAATATTGGTCTGTGCTTTCATTCCTTAAATATTCATCTCATACATATATAATAAATTATAAAGGTATGTAAAAAAAATATACAGAATTTCATGAAATCGACAAAAGTTTTCAGTCAGTATTAAATTTCGGTAAATACAAAAATTATTTTTTTTATTTATATACGTACGAAAAATTCCCTCATCAGTAAAATGTACATCGTACACTTATGACGCCATGCGCAAAATTTAAGCATTTCATCCAAAAATGTGTCAGAGATATGAAAATTAATATATGAGGACATAAATCAGTTTTCAATGGTTTTCGAAGGGAAACCATCACGTCTGATTATCACGTTTCAAGAGTCAACAGAAATTACGCAAAAAACAATTGACTGTACTTAACTATTAGGTTGTAATGAAAGTTTCCCGCCACCATAAATATCGTCTGTGGCGGTCAACACGAACAATCTAAGTTCGCGTTGTCGTGTTTGCTCATATTTTATCAAACAATTTTTGAAGAAAGAGAAAGAAAGAGACATGCTTTGAAAGAAAGAGACATGCTTTAGAACACTGTGATGTAAAATCTTTAAAAAAAAAATTCGCTATCATTAAGTACAAGGTATCCGGAATGGAACTATCACGTTACCAGATTCAAACCATCAATTACTTCCAGTTCTGTAACAAAAAGTCAACTACAGAATGTAAACAAATTATGTGTATAGCTTCAGGTAGTACTGTTTTATCATATGACACTAAAAGTTAAAAACAAGGATTCAAGAAGCAAAGCTTTGTGGCCGGCCGACTGAAGTGGATGAGGCCCACCTGCTTGAAATTGTTGAAGAACATCAGTATTCAACCACTCGAGAACTAGATAAGGTGTTAGACGTCAGTAATGCCTATTACTCGTGCTATGCATTACATAAACTTGAGGCGCAAGCTCAATCGCAAGGTGCTTCATGATCTGACTCAAGCAGAATTGGCGGAAAACTTTCGTTACAACCTGATATAAACGTTTCCATTTAATTTCATCTGACCAACTTAGTTTAACGATCGCCCTGAGGCATTTTATGATACAGGGTGGCTATAATTAAACTTCCCGCATAAACAGGGTTCTGCGGTTAAAACGGGTGAACGGATTGTAACCAAATTTGGTACATAGACTCTATACATGAGATGTGCTCAGGGAATTTCGAAAAAAAAAAGAAAATAATTAATTCAACGATGTCTACAGGATGACGTTCTGCTTATAAAAGCTATAAATTTAACAATAGAAATGGCTAATTCGAAATGTACAGCTGCGGAAAAACAAAGGTCCACTTGTACATTTTTCGGCCGTCGTTCGTCGCACAGCAAAGTTACAGATACCAATCGTTTACGATTGACGCACACTTTAATTTGCTATGCATAAAAATTGCATAAGGGGCCATCTACATATTAAAATTCGCACCAACTTTTTTTTTCTCAATAGCAACCCCTAGATTTCACTTCATATTTCAAAAGTTTAGCTCATTTTAACCCCGGACACTAATTTTCAATAAATTTGGACAGAAAATGAGTGAGTTATGAGCACCCAAAATTCCCCTCCCCCTATGTTAAAATATTTTTTCATACTTCAATTCATATCTCATATAATATTGGTAGTAAGAAGCTGATTTTTATTCGTACTATTAGAACTAAACGACCCAAACATAATTTAATGTTATTATGATTTTTAATAAATCATTAATATGAATTATGAATTATTAAATTAATATTTAAAAAAATTATGAATAGCGACCTAGCCAAATTTCGATGGAAATAGAGTCAGAAATTAATATTACATGGCTGTGCAAAATTTCAAATTTTTACGTTCAGTAGTTTAATTTATATTAAATAAAATGTGTTATTTTCATGAGTTAAGGGACCATATATAAATTAATTAAATGAAAATTTTTTGAAAATTGCATAAAATAAATGTAAATTAGATTTATTTTGTGCAAAAACACAGTAAAAGATACCAGTATTAAAAATATCAAATTTTGAAGCAAATAAATTAGAGGTTTTTACAGTTTGTTGGGGATTCTATAAAGCGTGTATTGTTGCGTCCGCTACCATATTCCCCTAAATAAAATATTTTCCAGCTATAGAATTAGATGCAGTAGATGTATGTCTTCTACAACGGCCTATTTCTGAAAAACTAACATCCTCAACTTTCCAGGCATGAATGTTACCTTTTTTAATATCGGAAACATTAGGTCTTTGGAATTCCCCATACTTTATCAAACATTCAAAATCACGTTTTTCTGTTAAAAAAAATTTCATCTAACTATAAATTAAAATACCGCCAAAAGTCTTTAGAATATTGCACATTGCAGGCGATAGTATTAAATGAAGAAAGTGAAATAACAAACACAGTGATAATATTGGGTCGGCAAAAAAGTAATTGCGTTTTTTACGTGCAATTCAAACAAATAAATTTTCAATCATGAAACCATTCTTTAAGTTCGACCATAGCTGAGTCGAGAAATATTCATGCTTGTAGTCAGAAGAGCAGGGAGCAGCCTCTATCTCCTGCCAACATTTCAGCTGTCTAAGAGAAACATCAAGGGAAACACTGAATAACAATTTCAAAATTACAAAGATTTCAAAATCCTTAGCAGTCATTTTGCATTTTCCCCTTAAATCATGTGTACGAACCAAGGAAGTTTTGAACTCACGGGTCATTTGGACCGCAGACTAAATATTCTATTCTACCCTTGATATTCTCAGTACAAAAAACTTTAAGAGAGATGGGAACAATATTTCCCTTGAAAATAATATTAATTTCTTTTAATTCTCGCGAGCGAAATAAATGAAAGGCGAAAAGTTCGGAACCTACAAATAGCGTTTTTCAATTTGCAGAAAGTCCCTTAAAAACGCGCAAAAATGAATTCGCAATATCTCCTGAAATTATCGTAGAAAATTGGTGAAAATTTATATTTAGGGTAATTTGAAGGTTTTTTTTCGTTTAATAAAGTCAAAATATGGGTTTGCCATTGAGAAAAACGAAGTTGATGCAGAATTAAATATGAAGACGGCCCCTTATGCAAATTAAATTAATAATAAATTAAAGTACGCGTTATTTGCAAACGAATGGTATATATAACTTTGCTATACGACGAACGATGGCGAATAAAGAGCAACTGGGCCTTTTTTTTTCCTCAGCTGTACAAAGAATTCCAACATTTATTCAATTGTTTTTGAACATTTATAAATTAATTTGGGTCATTGAGCTGAATTAATCATGCTACCTAGTGGAAAACTAGGCTACCTATAGTGGATATTTTTTCAACTAAACTTTCTAAAAACCGTCCTTGAGAGTATCTAGCGTATAGTCCATGCTAAATTTTATGGAAAATGGCTCGCTTGTTTCAACTGTAGATTGCTATTTGTAGGGGAAGTTTAATTATAACCACCCTGTAGAGAAAATTGGAGTTTTGTACATCTTCCAACGAGAATGCATAGGATGCATTTTACTAAATGGGAACCCTTTTTTTTTTCTCTTGTACGGGGGCTGTATAAAAATATAAAATTTTGTATTTACTCAAATTTCATACCCTGAAAATGTTAATCGATTTCATAAATTCTGTTCCCCTTTTCAAGTAACTTTGTAACTATCAAATGCGTCTATGATCAATATTAAATATTGATCATAGACTTAAATATTGATCATAGACATATACAGTGAATTACGAATTCACCTTAAAAAAAGGTGTACAATTTCGTGGTATAGTTAAAATTGTCGGGAGATTGAATCTAAATATATATATAAATACAAAATTTAAATTTTTATACTGCCCCGCACAAAAAATTTTATATTAGTAAAATTTTCTTTGTACATTAATGAAGTGATGTGCAAAGTTTCGCCTTTACACCGTAAAAGTTGTCGGGGATATGAAAATAAATATATGCTGACTTAGACCACTTTTCAATGGCTGTCAAAGGGGGGGGGGGAAATCACGTCAAGTAATCGCATTTCGGGGATCATACACAGATGTTGAGAAGTAACTATAGGGGCAAAGAACAGACAAATAAGACACTGCTATTTAATGACTGCACTCAATCTATGAGGTTCAATTTTCTTGACATTTTAAAAATCTACCGATGATACGTCCATCCTTTTTTTAATGGGGAGCAGGCTGTCATAAACCTTAATAAGAACTATTTAACTTAACTTTTAAACTTAAACTTTACACCCTCTTAAAAAATGTATTCTGGTGCAAGTCACGTTTCTTATATGGATATCATATATACTAACTGTTGTTCTTTATGAAAGGTGGATTAAGTATGGTTTACAATAACAGCTTCTAATACCTCTTTTGAGCTGTATATTTTTGAAAAATTAAGCTGCTACTCATTAAAAATTAATATGAGAAATGTCTCTCGCATTCTCTCGAGCAGCTCTTTTTGAGTGGGTGTACACATACTGGACCACTGTACACCCTGTACTGCAAGTTTGAGAAATCTAATATTTTTCAAGAATAAGCGCACACAAAAAAATAAAGTAATATTTTTGAATGTCAATATGTAAAATTACTTTAATGACAAGGTATGATTAAGTTATTGAACAAAAATAATTATCTAATTTATAAAGAGTATAAAAAAAAATATGCAAGTTATCAAAAATCGCAATCCATTTTGGTTCTCCGTAATAAAATGCAATAAAGAATTAATTTCAAGTTCTTCTGAGCAGAATAGATAATAAAATAATGCAACCGAACTGAAAAGCATTTAATATGTTAGATCGATTTGGCTTTGATCACAGCAGCCACACTTATTAGGCACATGGAATCTACGAGGTTTTTTCACTATTTCTTTCGGTATTTCAGGAGTGTCAAACTTTAATTATTATTTCTTTGAAACTCTCATTTTTTTCTGCGATGATTTTTGAGATATATTCTTTCAGATTATATCTCAGGGTTTGAATCTGGCGAGTTTCCGGACCATTTTTAGGGGGATTATTGAAAAAAAAAAAAAAATAGATTTCTCAAACTTGCAATACTTTAAACCAGCAGTGTAAATGGTTCAAACATGACTGTATTTGGTGTACCACATTAGAAGACATTTAACGATACCTTAATTTAGTTAATTTGCATAACATGTTTAATGCTCTTCGTTATGATTGAGATAACCTTATGTAAGAAACAAACAGAAATTACCACGTGCTCTTTAGTTACATCAACACCTTACAGCGATAAAATACAAACTCCCCTATAACACGGGTGTATATACGAAGAATTCGTATAACACGGCATAAAATTTGCGATCTATTTCCTGCCACACGTTAAAATAGTACTAGAGATGAGACGGGCTCACCCCGAACCCGAACCCGGGCCCGAACCGGTCTCGGGCTCTGTAATTCACAATTGCATTCGGGCTCGGGCTCTTGAAAAATTTCTATTTTATGGAACATACTCCTTGAAACAGATTTTTAAAAAGTGATTCATATGGAAAATAAAAGTACTTATAAAAAAAAGCGGCACGGGTGCCTAGAAGGCGCGTGAAGCTCTTTGAGTATTTCAGACCGGCGGCTTATATTGCTTAGTTAGTCATGAGATCCGACATTATTTCATAAACATAGATATAAAGAATTAGAAAGTGCATTAAAAATTTGCGACTATATTTGCCTTTAATTTGCACAAACGGCAAAATTTATTGTATTCTATCAAAGAATTACTTCTTTGAATTTTATTTATCTTTAGCTGAAATTTCGGGCTCGGGCTCCGACTTAAATAATATTGCTCGGGCTTCAAAAAATGAGACCGAACTCATCTCTAAAAAGTACTCGTATAACACGATAAAATGAGATGTTTCTGTATTATACACTAAAGATACAGTAGTATGCAAAATTTTAGCTCAGTCGGTATTGACAAATTAGTGAAAATTGATTAATGCGTGCACTAAAAAAAATAATTTTTTTTTTTCCCCAATATCTCCTATGCCTGCCATTAAGGAAGGGTTATGAAGATTACGCAGATAAGGGTAATTATGCGTAACTCCGCTCAACGGGCGGTCCTTACCTTGGGGGGAAAAAAGTTTTGCTTTTGAAATTTTCTTTAGTTTTTCTATTTATTTTAACTTTTCAATGCTATCTTTGTTCCTGCCGCAACCAAGGCCATTCGGATAACTCCACGTTCAGTAAGCGACGTAGGAGGTGACTGTTAACTTGACGGAACGCCAAATTTAAAATGAATATGACCGTCGAATAAAATTATAACTGATGATTGACTGACTCCATATTTGATGATTACTATAGATGAACAAGGCGATTAAAGAAATGGAAAAATTGCCGGAACCGCCATTTCCCCCTTACTCTCTCCTTTAATTTAAAATTGTCTTTCTTTCGCTCTTTAACAAGTCTAAATTAGATTAAAATTAATAACATTCAGGTATTGGCGCTAATAAATATTCCAGTAAGTACTCAATGCGTAATGTTATTATTACGGGTGTGGGGTGCACGACTTAAACTAGAAACAACACAGTAAAAACTGCTTTAAGTGCATTGATAAGGAAGAACAACTGGACATAACTGCCCAGCGCTGAAAAAGCGCAGCCGTTGCCATCGCTCGATTGAACTACCAGCAACTGAATCGCCAATCGTGCTTGCTGATAGTTAAATCGAGCGATGACAACGCCTGCACCGTTTCAGCGCTGGGCCATTTAACCATTTTTCTTCTTTTTCTTTTTACTTTTTTTTTTTCGACTAGCTGTGAAACCCATGGAATCGGGTATTATCGCGGCGCGATCGCCGCGCGTTAGAATTTAAGGCTGCGTCGTTTGCAGTTCGACGAGAATTTTGAGAGGGCATAATGGTAAGAAAAGCAAAGTTTTTGAAGTTTTGGGAAAAAAAAAAAAAGCTTAAGATAAATCGTTTCCTAAGCATTATTAGGAGGCGTGACCCTCTGTGCCTTCCAGAAATTATGCCTGTTGTAAATCGAATATTTTATGTCAGTTTCAGCTGCAAATTAAAATAAACTAATAGTTACACTACTCAAAATAATAGTAAATATCAGTTTTATTGCTTTGAAAAAAGAATTTATTTTGTTAAATAAAATATTTAGTGTTCTTTTTTTAAGGGGGAGGGCGGGGGCCGGTGGGGGGGGGTAAAGCACTGGCTTCACATCTGTCCTACTAAACTGTTTATGGGGTGCATATTAAACAGACGGAACGAGTCAGAGGGGGTACTAGGCCCCCGTGGCTCTCCCCCTGGCTAGTGCCTGGAACCACTTCTTCCAAACAATCAGTTAGTCTAAACGCCTCAAGTAAGTAACTTGATGCTCAACAACAGGGTGCAGGACGGGCAAGATGCCACGGGCCCACTGCCCAAGACGACCAGATGCACGCAATAACAGTTATTAGTACAAAATTTGGTACAGATTTTAGCTTAGTATTCAATTAACTTTCCTACTGAAGTGCATATGCAAATTAAACAAACAATTAAAAATAAAGGTATCAAGATTTGAACGGTATTTGTAAGGGGGGGCGATATCGTCCATATTTAGAATGCGTAGTTTTCAGGGCCGTGCCCAGAAAAAAATTTCGGGGAGGGTCCAAAAATTTCGGAGGGGGGCCAAATGGTGAAAAAGGCTTCATCATTATTGTTTTGTTAGCGAAATTTTAAATTTCGGGGGGGGGGGGGTTCCGAACCCCCCTGGTCTACCTCCCTGGGTACGGCTTTGGTAGTTATAAAAGGGGGCGGGGGCATCTGATCCGTTGAGGGAGGCCTCATCCGATGACTTTGCCGAAGGCCTCAGGGATATAATTACGCCTCTGCCGATCCCGCCACTGATTTCTAGTGATTCCATGTAGAATGTCATATTCATACGTGTAAAGAATTCACTCCTTTAATCGCAGTAGTAATCCAATAGACAGGTAAGCGATGACAGTAATAACGGGACTAGCTGAAAAAAAAAAAAAAACTTACTTGAGTGTGTTTCACTCGGACGTTACGGTTAGGTTTAAAAGACATGGCGCCGCTAAACGGTACTGCTTTTTCGTACACTGGAGAGAACTGGTACGCACGGAAATCGAATTCAAAAATGAGCTCGCGAAAAAATTTAGACTGCCTTTTATAAATACTGCCGGCGACCGGTTGCTCCCGCCACTGGCCTTGGTGGTTTGCTTTCTTCTTTTGTTTGCGGGCTGTCAATCGAAAGGATGCAAAAGAAGGAAGAAGGCGTGATAGGATGATTACATTTTTTTTTTCTTTTTTAAACACCCCCAACCCCCTTCCCCTGCAAGGCACAAGGTCCGTGTGTGTTCGGCACAGACATGACGTAACCGCAAGTTTGGAAGAAAGTAATAACTACGTTATGGCAGCGGACATTCAGATTATTAACTATTAAAAAATTACTAGTCAAGTACGTGTATATCCAGCGTTTGTTTGGGGTTGAGGCTGGTTCGTGACGTGTTTGTTCCGCAGTGGTGTGTTTTATGAATGCATTCTCTGTTTGTGCGTGGAAGTTCGTTAATGCGTTCTTAAATACTGGGTTTTTGTATTTATGGTACGCGGCGGCAACATTGTTGCAGAATTCTTGAGTCAGCGGGTAAAGGGCTCTGTGTTTACGTACAGTGGCGCAGGCAGGGCGCTATTTGCAAGTGGCGCTTTGAATGTTTTGTTTTGTGTTACGTAGCAAGCCTACACGAAAGGTGTCTGCCAAGGAGCGGACATTTTAAGCGGTTTTAACACATATTCACGTTACATCTGGAGAAAACCGCCCGAAACTCCAGACCGTTAGATCGACAGGCCCGAACCCGGGACTTTCACACTTCAGCCATCCTACTATATAGTTACGCTGATCCCTGACTCACTGACTCACTCTGTAACAATTCCAGGCAACTCATTCATCCAAGACAGGGGCGTAGCCAGAAATTTTTCATGGGGGGGGGGTTACGACTACTACAACTCATATATATGTATACGTGTGTGTGATAATGTAGTGAAAAATATACATTTTGTATGGCAAAAAATTTCTCATGGGGGGGGTTATGAACCCCCTAACCCCCCCATTGGCTACGCCCCTGATCCAAGATGTAAAACTTTTAGCAACATTACTTCAAAACGATTACAAAGTTAAGCACGGAAAAAGCAATAACTTCTACACCGTTTGTACGATCCGCTTGAAATTTTTCATAATTGTGTATAAAAATACGGAAAACAATCTGCGCTACTTTAAAAACCAGAAAATCCACTCGTTCCCTCATTTTTAAGCAATTTTTTGCTATTTTTAGCTCCATTTTATTTCCGAGAGTAGAAAAAAAGTTGATCATTTGCTTGACAAAATTAGCTTTTTCAAGTGAGAATGACGCCATATTTTAAGTCACAGTCGTGTTTTGAAGCGAAGACAGTTCATTTAAAATAGCTTTTCCAGATAACATAGTTTAATTTTTTTTCATTAAAATAATCGTCTGCTTGAAGCTTGATGTAAAAGGGGCTACACAAAGCAAAATCGTTCGAATGCGAAAAGTTTCCGGGCGTTCCCAGAAGAGCATTAAATTCAATTTGTGCAAAAATTCAAAATAAAAATTGAATATGAAGTTATTTATTTTAGGTGGGAAGATTCAATTCACTGTTCACATGCTTTCGTCAAATGTTTTTTCTTATCTCTCGTTGTAATTGCCTCCAAAAGAGGCTTTGACTTCTAATCTACCATGTTCAGTGTCTTATCCACACGGTCATGGGGAAAGAAAGAAATATAAGTGAAGCGTGTGATGTCACATTTCTTGTTATCCCCTCCCCCACCCTTGTCACAGTTAATTGTCACAGTGTCCAGGTCAACTTCAAAACATTTCATCATTTTTGGATGGGCTCTCTAGAAAGCTAAACAATGCCAATGCCGAGGGCATCTATAGCACTTTCTACTGAGTTAGCGGGGATTTAGTTTATTCGTTTCCTTTGTCATGACGGCAGATATTCCCGTCTGTATTTATCGATTTTTCACTGTCTCCCAGCCGTAGTGAGGCATTCAATAAGCGAAGCCGAGTAACAATAATAGGAACAGAAGGGAAATCTCTGCCGTTACGTCTCTGGACGAAGAAGGTAGTGAAGACATTAAAATAATATTAAAATGTTCGTTTTTCATCACTGATCTCAGATCCTCTAATCTCCGTCTTTTTGACACGTATACACAAAAGAGCTTTCACAAATTCTGGAGGCAGCAACTTTTTTTTTAACTTTTTGTTTCTATCCTTACAATGACACAACAGAAGAGACAGAATTTCTCCTTCTGTCACCAGCGTTAGGGTCTTTGAATGTTACGTTAAGTCCATTCATAGATTTCCACGAAATTTTTACATGTCATTGCCATCAACTGGACCATAAAATTGAAAATGGTGTACATAGCATTCATAGTTATCTTACATAAGCACCTAAAAGAATTTCTATACATTACGCTCTATGGGCTGGGCAGCTTAGAGGCATCCATTCCTTTCAAGCACAATACAATAAGTAACAACATGGACGTTTATAACAGATTTCTTTTCATTCAAACGATGGAAACAACGTTTAAAATTTTACAGGGTCTTGGAAAATCGCTTTGGCCCACCTTTAAGCGCGTGGACCACGATCGTTGATCAGGTTATATACACTCAATTGGAGTAAGTAATATTCAAATTTTCTATTTCAATTTTGTAAGTGACTAATTAGTTTTTGAAAAAACACAAACTTGGAAAAAAATATGAGAAGTTACTATCATATATGACGTCATTTACTCTAATGGAAAACACTATATTAAATATGAGACTGACACAGGAAATTTCACTTATACTCGAATAATTCTTTGACAGAGTGTACCTAGTCTACGATCACAGTGCACGAGCCCAACGAAGGGTTAATAGGGATCCACAGAATTGTTGAGGTTATGGTCATAAAAGTAAAGACAGACGGCGATATTAATTCGTCTATCGATACATCGTCAAATTTTTAGAAAAAAAAATATTTTTTTGGAATGGGTTGTATAATTTATGCTTTTTGCATGATTTATTTCTATTACCCCACCCCGTCTTATGTTAGTAAAAATAATAAAAATAATAAATCCAAGAAAAACTCCGAAATTTAGAATCTGAAGGCAACGCTTTTGTCCATTCATTTCCCAAAAGTAAACTGACTGACGGTGCAGGTAAGTTTTGATAATTAATGGTTAGTGCCAGTAACTTAACGACGACCAAGGTCGTACTTATTTGGCGGCAGTCGCGGAGGTGGGGAGCAACGATTCCTGCTTTAAAATTGCGGAGGGAACCTGCCTCGTTTCAAGGAACTGCCAAGGTCTCAAGGATTATCACACAAGCACCTATATAAGTATACTCAAATATATAATCAATAACTGAAAAACATTAGAAACGTGTGGTTTTTTCAAAGAAAAAAGGAAGTGCAGGAAGAAAAAGACGCGAAAAACATAAGCAAAACGAAGAGAAAAATGCGTACCTAACTACAAATTATTTTGCAAAACAGCTTATCACTACCGGCTGTTTTGTTGGTTTTCCAGCAAACAGATCTTTTGAAAGAGACCTCGTGATCTTTAACGTTCCGGCTTCCTTGGTGAAAATTTCCCTTGCTTTCTTGACGGTTCTTTGTTGATGGACGTCTGGGAGAAGTATAAATAAGTATTACCGTAGTCATTCCATTCTAGGAAATGGCGTTTGTGTCCGCATCAAAATTATAATTCTCAGTGGCCAGGGGGAAAATAATGATAACAATTAAGGCATCCCTCTTTTCGGAGAACTGTGTTAAGAGTTTTAAGGTTCATTATTTTTTTTCCGTCATTTCAGATATGCGTTTTGCAATGTCGAATATTTATTTAACCTTTGAGGCGCAACACTTTACCGAAACGTTCATTGCGTACCACAGATTTGGAGACCCTTTTTTGACGCAGCTGGCTGTGCCGGCACAGCCATCTTGCTGGTAGTTAATTCGAGCGATGGCAACGGCTGTCCTTTTTTCAGCATTGGGCAATCTATCCAGGTGTTCTCGCATTCTTCCATTTTTCAGCAGATGT
This sequence comes from Cheiracanthium punctorium, assembly GCA_038373885.1. Classification (NCBI taxonomy): domain Eukaryota; kingdom Metazoa; phylum Arthropoda; class Arachnida; order Araneae; family Cheiracanthiidae; genus Cheiracanthium; species Cheiracanthium punctorium. The sequence continues at coordinate 196,391 of JAWZYV010002787.1, forward strand.
CAGTGCTGTTAGAAATAATCGTGACATTTTTTTTTTACGAGAAATGACGTGCTTAAAAAGTAAAGGATTCTCGTGGAGCTATATGTCAGCCGCAACAATTTTTATAGAAATCAAATCTATTCTTCGTGACTGGCAACAGTCAACACGTCAGAGTTTGGTGTTCCCAGAACGGGAACACTGCGCGTTAAAGGGTTAAGGAACCCTCTTTCGTTCTCCGGACAGTGCAGAACCTCAAGTGTTCAACGCTGAAAAATAATTGAGCAGATGTTAAATTTGCGTGATGCTATTAAGATCTTTGCTTGAAGACTTTCATTTACTTTTTAGTGTTACAGGGCGTCCTGTAAATATCGGGAAAATTTTTAAGGAGAAATAGGTCACATAATAAGGAAACCGAATCACATATAGCAATGTAGTGTCGAAATCGCTGTTTTCACTTACCTGTTAATAATCACTTGGGGAAAGAATGAATGTCTAATTTCTTAGCAAGTTTCATAAACAATGGACTTATTTATCTCCAAAAATTTATTTCGTGAAAGGAAATAGAATTTTCAAACTATCAATTATAATCACGTGTTTTCTGTGAAAGATACATTAGTTTATGCTGAATAATGGTTCGCAATTATTTCAGCACTTGTTCCAAAATGATTTCTGACAACTACATGAAGACAACGTTTCCAACCCCACATTGCGATGTAATTGTCATTCCTTATCAGGTGCCCTATCTTTCCTTGAATTTTGTACCAAAAGTTATGGGACACTGAGTATGGGACACGGGGGGATATATCGAACCTTTAAAACTCAGCTCTGCTGATATGAAGACGCGAACACGTATTATTTATTTATTTCATTTTTCCCTTGCAGATTTTGGTGTCTACATTTTTGGATACATAGATACGGATTCTGTAATTAGCACGATTTCACATCATACCTTATTTTGAATTGATGGTTATTTAAAATGCAAAGATAAAAGCATATTTGAAACGAATCGTGAGTTTCTCTTAAGAAAGAAAGAAGAAAAAAAAGCTAACAGATCTTTAAAATTATTTGGTTGTTAATACTTTTTAAGGCTAAAATTTTGAACCCAAAACAAAATGCAAAAAAAAAAGTTTTTCTTAAAAATTTCCCAATAAAAATTATATAAATTAAATCCTTCCTAAAAGAAAAAATATTTCTTTGCTATTACCGTTAGCATTAAAAGTCTCAAAGTTTAACAGATTAACGCACGATCAATACTTAAAGGATAATTTGGAAATAACTAGGTTTTTTAAATATCAATTATTAGGTGTACTGGAAAGTAATGTTCTTTTTTCGAATGTTAATATTTTGCCTAAGTCAAAACTACTGAAGCTATTGAAACAATATTTGGCGCATGTGAACTTTTTAGAGTAAGTGCTAGATTGGAGAGCATTTTTCAAAATTCACAAATTATTGGAGATGGGAGGCCAAAATGTTCTTTTCACTTATCCCGCGTGTTCTCAAAGAAGAAAAGAGGTATCCATGAGATTCTTGCTGTAAAATACAGCACTCACGAATACCTGAAAATTGATTTCAGAACATTTTGAATAGAATCCTCTAAGGTGGGTGCACGTGAAAAAAGGTGGAGGGTGGCCATTTATCTTGAGACGAAAAAATGTTATCTATAAAATTCTTACTTTAAAATTTAATAAATATGAGTCTTAGGCACAGCTTGTTTGTAATTTAATACTTGTTGAAAATTTATTTGCTTGAATTTTACATAAAAAAGGACTTACTTTGTGGTACACTTAATATATGATTTTTGTCACAAACATTTGCTAACTAAAGTTTATTTTCTTCTCTTTTTTTTTTTTTTTTTACTCAGCCGTATTGTTTGGTTGAGCATTTTTTGTTGATATTGTAGATATGATAGTCTTTGAATAATCTAATTTATGAAAATTTTGTTATTAGCTGTTCCTAAATGCACGCAAAAGATGTAATTAAAAAAGTAATATTAAATTAAAAAGTGTCTGGTTTTTATTAAAATAACTTTTTTTTAGTGCCAGTACCTGATATTAAAGAGATTAAATTCTGCCTGTCATGTCTAATGATACTATTTTTTAAATTGGGGGAGAGTATGGAAATGAAAGCGAAAAGATAAGGTTCTTTGGAAAATGCCTAAATGACAGTTAGTGATTTTGTTTGCAAAGCTATTCACTTTGTTCCAGTTACCTGTCAATCATAAACCCAAAGATTGATTCGTCATTCTTCTTAAAGTTTCTCCACCCCACCCCACTCCAAAATGATATTTCATTTTAACAAAGTTTCGAATGACAATTTTTTCAAGCATGGGAAAGTAAAGAACGTAAATAGTAGTATTTTCAGATTTCTTTTCCAGAGACTGCATTAAAAATAAAATTTCTCCCCAAATTTGTCTAAATCAAGAATTTGCTTAGTAATAAATGTTTGTAAAATAGGACTTCGCACTGCCATGGCAATATTCCCCGATAGTTTGAGCGATGAAATTTTTAAAGCCTCCGAAGTCAATTCACTCGTCACCATCAGGGCTGGATTAGGCTGAAAAGTCTATAGCTTGTGAGCAAAGCGAGGTAAGAAAATATGTAAACTTGCAGCGATCGGGGATAATAGTGCTGGAAAGGCAATCTTGCAGACAGGGCTTGATTTCTGGCACAAAAAGTGCAGGAGCCCTAATAATCTATAGAGCTATTGCACATACGTAGCAAGACCGTAACTTCCCGTAACCAAGAGGAGAGGGTCATCCCCCTTCCCCACGAAACTTTCAGGCAGATAAACTACTATGAAGATAATAGATAAATTACACAGAAGTGTGTAATAAATGGCCTTCCCCACGAAACTTTCAGGCAGATAAATCGCTACGTGCAGAAGTATGCAAAGAATTTGCAAAAGTACGCAGGATAGTGCAAAAGTTTACCACACACACTGAAACATAAAACTTGTCCCCCACCCAGGAATTCTTTCCTGGCTACGACCATGATACGCAGTGGCGTATTGTAAGCTCCCGCGACCCCTGCAGTAAAAGGTGTTTACTTAAAATAACGATAATTCCGGTTAACGATAAATAACGCTTAGGATTTTCTTATGTGATTGTATTTGACATTTTTTATTTCACAGAACAGTGAAATGAATTGAAGCAGTCAGAAATTAATAAGAAGAAATATAAACAATATACAGTAGAATCTGTGGAGCTTGGGACCAGACCTAGAGCAGAGTTTAGGATTTTGATCATTTTGGGTCATAATATACACTCATGTCCATAAATTAAGGATAATGAAGTTCAGGCAAAGAAAGAGAAAGAAGCAAAACAAATTTGACTTATTTGTAAAGTCTATTTATTAAACAAAAAGTAAAGAGCAAAAAAGATGCTATATGTTTGACATAATTAATAAAAATTGCAAGTTTTACTCCCTTGACCAAATTTCAAAAAAGAACCTATTTACAAAAAACAGTATAACATGGTTAGTAGGATGGTTAATACGGAGTATGTCTCCCGGACGATGCAATACAGGCCTGACAACGCCTAGGCATGCTAAGTATCAAATGATCAATCTGATCTTGGGAATATTACACCACTCATCAAGCAATGCACTCCGAAGTTCCGGTAGACAGGTGGGAGGGGGTTGACGGGCTGCAGTTCGTCGGCCAAGCATATCCCACTCATGCTCTATTGGATTCAAGTCCGGTGAGTATGCTGTCCAATGCTTACGGGTGATATCCTCCGATTGAAGGCATTCGTCTACAATGTTTGCACGGTGAGGACGGGCGTTGTCATCCATAAACACAAATTCAGCACCCATGATGCCCCGAAACAAACGTACATGTTGTTCCAGAATGACATCCCGATAGATGTGGCCTGTCATCGTTACACTCTGAACATGCAGGTCAGTTCTGGAACCAAGAATAATTCCTCCCCAAACGAGCCATCCTGCACCACCGTAACGGTGTCTTTCAATGGTGCTCTCTTGGTGGTAACGGGTACCTGGCGCTCTCCAGATGAATGTCCGGCGAGAATCAGACTCCAAACTAAACCTGGACTCGTCGGAAAACATCACACAAGACCACTGTTGCGGTGTCCACAATGCATGCTCTCTACTCCAGGTTAATCGCAGGCGACAGTGAGTTGCGGTAAGTGGAACACATCTGACAGGCCTACGAGCATATAGACCAATGTGCCCTAAACGTCTGTACACGGTCTGCCTTGAAATAAAAGCGATTATGTATTTTTATTTTCCCACACTCACGAGAGGTCCTGGGATACTCCAACTGATTTGAGACAAAACGAATCCTCATTGGTCTGTCAGCTCAAATAAGTTTTTGTGCAAAAAGGACCAAAAAGAAAGAAAAAAGAAAATAATGTACGGGTGGGCTCCGAAACACATTATTCAAAAGAGATCCGCTGGATTTTGCTCACCATATGAACTTTTTCACTTATTAAAATAAAGTAATGGGTAATACTTATTAAAAAAAAAACATTTTTCTACAGTTTGCTTTGCAAGATGATTTCATGTGTAATTTATTTATAGAGGATTATGCGTGTATGGGAACACTCTTTATGCGGAGCAATATCCGTTTCCGTCGTTTTTCCTTCGATTGCATACTTAAAAAAAATATTGCATTGTTTTTCCAATGACATCCTGCATTTGACAGTGAAATAACTTGTATTTGTGAAAGAAAAGTGATATAACATGATTTCGTATAGAAAAATTGGAAATAGAATTGCATGAAAATACAGTAAAACCTGCCTAAAACTGATTTTTTTTATTTTTCTCTATTTAACGAAATAATTAGAACAGTTTTTAAGAAAATCTAATTACAGTTTGAAGTTTGTCAGAGACTGTATAAACTTTAGACTGCCTCTTCCTTCACAAGTTGTTCTATATACTCTTGCAAAAGGTTAAACCTGCATGAGTCACAGAGGCGCCGGAATGGATTTTTTTCTGGGGGGGGGGGAGGGCAAGCTGATATATTGCTTGATAAGTTTATAAAGAGCCCTGTCCTTCAACGGTCACAATTATTGTTCTGACCTCTGAGCGTTGGCCGGACTCCGCATTCACCCCGTACCCTATACCACACGATTGAAATATTGTTGCAATCCCAAAAATGTGATAGATCAGGTTTCTTGATCTTCAAACATACCACTATCGTCGCAATACTTATGCAGGAGCAAATGGAGCCTTAAGGGATGCCGGATTTATGTGCACCTTCTGTCCTTCAACGATTATCATTACCATCCCAATTTCCCAAGACTGCTGTTGATTATGGCAGAGGGTGCCCATAAATTCTGGACACACTTCCTTCAATGCACACAATTATGATTGTGATCCCTATGTTCTCATAAATGGGGTCCAAATCAATCTTTTAACACACTATTTACCGTATCAACAGTATCGTATTCTACGCTACTGTTGCTAAGGGTTGGGTGGTGCTTATAGATTCTGGGGACAGTTGAAGTGCACCTCTATAGGCTTGGCTATTTTGTGGTTTGCCCGTATTTATGAACTTCCCTGTTCTTCAATAAACACATTTTACACGACATATTACACAAAAATTGGTTGATGGTGTATCAGCAAATTTTTCGAAAAGTAGAAGGTGGGGGGGGGGACAAAATGTATACTTTGACCCTCACTACAAAATCTGGGAGAATTAAGTTTCCCCTATCCCCCCCCACACTAGTTCTGGCGCCAACGGCCTTATATTGTAATTTTAAAACCGTTTGTCTCGTCTCGCAAGAAAGCTGTGAATCGCCTGGCCTCGTATGAAATCGTCTTAGCAAGAAAGCTGTAACTCTCTGTCTCGCGTCGCAATTATCGTCTCTCATCCATCCCTAGAATGTTTTGTTTTAACTTTGCGTGAAATTGGCTGGTTAGCTTGCAGATTTTACACAAGGACTAACGCGGATGGGATCGAGTCATCCCCTAAAGTTGCCTTTGTATTCGTGTTGTACCGATGAGCAGCACGCCATGCCTCTATACAAGCCCCTTACCTTTACAGAGGGCCCAAAGGAGACTTTTCAGAGCAGAGGGAAATGGCAAATCTAAGTAAAGACAGGGTACTGAATGGAAACTTAAAAAAATGTTTCTAGTTTAAAAAAATAGCATTGCGATCTCGAAATCCTCTGTACAATGAAGGCGCAGCAGAAAATCTAAATGCATGACTCATATTTGTTTTATTAATATCACGCAAGTTACCAAAATTTTTATTTCATTGCATAACATATATATTGGGTGTCCCAAGGAGGAAAAACGCTTTAATTAATTATATATTAGAGATAAGTGGGTAATATAAATTGAAAGAAATGTTGAAAATAAGGTAGGGGAAAAAGAAGACATCAAGAAAAAAATTCCTCTCGTTAATTTTCAAAATAATACACTTGTTAAATTTGTATGCAACCGCCGTACGAAAAAATTCCCAATTAGTAACTATATGAGTCATTTTCAAAATTTGGTGCCATTTGGAAATTTAAGAAGCAAAAATACAATTTCAAAAAATAGGTATGTTTTTTTCTTTTCTTTTTTTCTATAATATAAAACATACCTTGTTTCTGCTCATTATTTGTGAGTATTATTCATGAGTGAGTATTTTTCTTTTATTTAATTTCTTTAGATTGTTTAATCATCAGACTTTGTGAAAAGTGCCATGTCTGTTACAGGACATTTTCCTTAGAATTTGTACACTTATGTTTAGCACAAAATAAAGCAAAGTTGCGTATTACATAACAATAGAGTTCTTCTGACCATGTAATGTAATTTTTTCCCATTTATTTATTCATTTTTTTTAAATTTTTGTTTGTCATGTCTGTTACTTATTATAGTAACATACATGACATTTCAAAGAACAAAAATTCATGAGTCTAAATAATGTCACAAGAACATGAAAAGAGACATTAATTTAGACTAAAAATCTAATGATCTAAATAAATCAATTGAATTAACAAATAAATAAAAACATTTTGTTCTACTAATTAAGATAACAGGCATGCAATAAAAATGCTTATCACAAATAGGCTTTTGCTTTTTCAGTCAAATGCCAAAAACTCAAGATGCCTGCTTAAATTTCTTTTTCGACCATGCTCTAATGGCAAACAGGTGTTCTCAAATTTCAATTTTGCTGTTTGAAAAATTTTAAATAATGTATAGTAATAGACATGACATCAATGTCCTGACAGCTATATTTAATTATCAAAAGTCTCGTATTTTTCTTTAAAAATTTATAAAGACCTGTTCATAATGTAATTTAAAGTCTACTTCACAATGTTAAAGCATGTCAGAGCAAATATTTTAGTTTTGGGGCAGTCATTCTGCATCATACGTTTTATGGTCTATGATTGGGACAGTTATACTTCAATATCTTTTCTACTCTTTTTTTTTAATAGCATGTTTTTTAATTTAGTGGATTTAGTGTTTCGCTATTCGAAAATGTCTCATAAAAGCCACGATAGAAAGAAAAATCATTTAAATTTTCTTAAAACCTTGTAAAAAAAAAAAAAAAAATTTACATAGACTGCAAATGGCACTGAATTTTGAAAATGACTCATATACTAGTGAAGCGATGCACAAAATTTTTGCATTTCATCATAAAACGTCTCAAAGATGTCGTTAAACAAAGAGAATTGGGGACTATACATGTTTCTGAATGTAAACGTTTCTCGCTAGAGTGGAATTTTTTTTTCTTTAATTTCTGTACGACGCCAGAAATACGATCATTCGACATGATTTTTTTTTTCTTCGTGAGCCATTGAAAATTTTAAAAAGTGAAAATTTTTGAAAAATACCGACAGGAGTTGTTTTTTGTGTGTGTGTGTAACGCAATCTTTTTTTCTACCTTATTTTGAACAATTTTTTCAATTTAAACGGCTTCCTTTTCTTTAACAGATAACCCGTATTTACGCTAAGTTTCGGAGGAAACCACGGAAAACTCCGAACCTCTAGGTCGGCGGACGCGATTTGGTTTTGAACCAGACACCTTTCGTCTCCTAGTTCAGAGTTCTGTGAGCTCGGCCACTGATGGGTAAAACCTAGGTCCAGTTCTTCTCTCTGAATAAATCGCTGAATGTATAGTTAATTTCAAAATTTTGCAAGAAAATTTTAGATCGGACTCTTTCCTTAAATTATATAAATTTTATTAGTCATTTTCTATAAACGGAGCCAATTAATCTAAGCTACAACGGCAAGATCACCTACGAGTGTGTCTGAACTCGTGGTTAAAACTTAATTCCAATCATATAACCGAACAAAATATTTAAAATTAAAATGGTGAATGCCCAGATAGCCTGGAGGGTAGGACTGCAAGGCCAATAAATCTAGCCGAAAATATAATGTACTATTTACTTATTTAATAAATATTAAACATATTTAATAGTTTTAATAATTTAATACCTCAAATTGCTGCCATACATATATTTTTTAAAGTCTTCGACAAATAAACAAGCGAAACAAGGTCACGTTATTTTTTAAATAAACTGAGAAAATACATTATTGATTAGCAGAGATGGGTGGGACGATTCCTAGAATGCCTTATGGATTTTGCATGTCCTTAAATGGTGTACGAAATCGACATTTCGATTTTTCCGTCGGCCAATGTTTGGAGACAGCTCTGAAATGAATACATACTGACTTCTTGTTATTTCCCTAACAAATTAGATTTTGCATTTGGAAGCCATTTCCGAGGAAATTAGCATAGAAGTAAATGGCTCTCCTCTCTTAGTACATGATACCAGTTTTCTCCCAAGGAGTTATAGCATAAAGGAAACTTCGTGGCTTCGCGAAAAAGTGGCTTCGCGATGCAAATGTTTAATAATTATCATAAAAAGCCTTAACCCTTTGAGGCGCAACCCTTTCAAAATGCTGAAAAAAGGGCAGCCGTTGCCATCGCTCGACTTAACTACCAGCAAGATGGCGGACGATCGAAACGTTCATCGCGTGCCACAGATCTAGAGACCCCTTTTTGACAGGCGAAACAAGGCCGGCACAGCCAGCTGTCGTCAAAAAAGGGTCTCTAGATCTGTGGCACGCGATGAACGTTTCGATCGTCCGCCATCTTGTTGGTAGTTAAGTCGAGCGATGGCAACGGCTGCCCTTTTTTCAGCATTGGGCAATCTATCCAGCTGTTCTCGCATTCTTCCATTTTTCAGCAGATGTCAGTGCTGTTAAAAATAATCGTGACCATTTTTTTACGGGAAATGACGTGCTAAAAAGTAAAGGATTCTCGTAGAGCTATGTCACCCGCAACTATTTTTTTAGAAATTAAATCTATTCTTCGTGACTGGCAACAGTTAAAACGTCAACCTTGATTGAGTTTTGCGACTCGTTATCGCATTTTGTAAAGGTGGTAGGGGTTTTTTTTACAAGCCTACAAATACTTGAATTTCAGGGGTGATCTAAAAAAACAGAATTCAGTGACTTGACCATCTCACATCTTCAGAATCAGTCATACCGTTAGAATTACACTGTTTTTAAATAACGCCTACAGCAGGGTAACCAGGTGTCTTGCATTTTGCAGGACATTCCTTTCTCTTTCTGGTCTTGTCCTGCAAACTGCATTACGTACCAAAAATCATAAGAATGCTCTTATTTTTGCCATTGCAAAATGTAATGCATTCTGTGTCAGTCATCGCTTGTAGAGAAAATGAACACAATTCATGTATGGGTATCGATATACCGATATTTCAAGATAAATAATTGCGATGTTTTGACATCGATAATTTGTCATATTCAATACTCTTCATAAACTGTTGCCAGGTATCTGTTTAGAAAAGTATTTCTAGTTACCCTCATAGATATATAGGATAAATGGATCGAGCATAACGGCGAAAAAACCGATGTCTCCAAATGATAGGAGGTCTCCATTGTAGTGGTACACGTATGAGCAGAATGGCAGTTGCTGAAATGATAGTCATTATTTCAATGATTATTTCTTGTTATAAGCCAATGTAAAGTTGGATACCCCCCCCCCCCCACTCTGAGTACAATGATGCCCTGCTTTTTTTTTTAATCTCGGAATCGGATCACCTTAACAGATAGGAATAAGACAAAGTCGTGTTCAAAAATTTTCTTTTGTTACTCTTAGCTGGAAACTAATCTAGTTTCGAGCAGGGAAGGAGCCAGACATTCTAAAGATGTAATGTATTGTACATGGCGATTCAGAGTAGAGACAGCACCCTCAGATTTAGTAACATTAGGATCCTCAACTTTCCCTTTTGTGTATTGAATTACAAAATACTTGTCGATAGACTTTATCCAGCAAGTCCAAAGTTTCGGAAATGTACACTGATGGATGGATATTGTCCGTAACTAAGTAGGTGAATAAATATCAACGAACTGAGACAGATTATGTCAGACATGTGTTGTCTTACAAAGTGCAGTAAGCTGTGGTGGCAACTTACTGCACTTTGTAAGTTGTGGTGGCACTTAAAACAACCTGTGGCAGAGTGTGGAGAGACATTATACTGCATTTTCAAAGAAGTGTCCGTTTTGTAAAAAAAACCTTTAGAGAAGATTTAATATTGGTAATTATTCTTTCAGCCATTGAATTTGCTTCACATTCAAACGGGAAAAGGCAAATAAAGTATGGAAAAAAGAACATTTAAAAAATGTCGAAAATACAAAAGGTTAAGAGGGAGCAGACGCCCTTCATCAGTCCATAAGATTTCTTGCTTCTCGATACAGTTTGGAAAAAATTTTCTGCCAATGGGCATTTTAGTCCTAACATCCATATTGGGAAAATGCTCGTGAGCAGAACATCTGTTCATAAAATCTTATGTAAAATAATCACAGAGAAACCCCGATCTATCGTTCCCACATGCATCGCTTTCCTGCACTGATGGTTTTTACTTCGATACAGTCCCTGCAAAAACTGTATTCAAATAACGGCGACGAAGCCTACATGGACCGTACTTCAAAAGTCGTTTGTCTTAAAATCCTAGCTATTTGCGCATCTGTCGTACAACATTTGATGCAACATTGCATGGTTAAGCAATTTTAATGGAGAAAGCTCGTGAAAGCATTCTTCACGTGTTGTGGGAATGAGCAGCGGCTATGTGCGAAAATATAGTGAAGAATTCCCAACATAAAACAATGTTGATGCTAATGATAATGCAGATGAAGAGTGGTTACGTGCAGGGTAGAATGCGTCTGGTGTGAAATTTAGTGATTATATTTCCATTGACCATGACGTTGTGACATGCGGTATACTAAGCATAAAAGAAAGCGTGATGTGAAAATTTGAAAATAATGCCGAAGAAGCAGTGAATTATGATCATGCCGATGAGGCTAAACCGAACCAGTGCCAAGTTTCTCAGACGCAATCAAGGCATTTGAAACTGTACGAACCTTTAAGTGTTGTATTGTGTTATGGGATTAAGGCCAATTATCTGCACGTGGGATCTGGGCCTATATGTGGGGTGCCATCCGTGGGAGTCTTTTTAAGGGGGTCCTAACCCGTATTTAAGTTAAGTTTCGGAGGAAAACACGGGAAACTACAAACGGTTAGGTCGGCGAACGCGACTTGGTTTCGAACCAGGCACCTTCCGTCTCCCAGTTCATTGCGCTATGAACTAAGCCACAGGTCGGCAGTACGAGCCTTTATGTTGCAAGCATGAAATTGCAAAAAAAAAGACCAGAAATATGTTTAGTAAATCTTGAAATTTTGCTGTTTAATTTTTAAAAAAGGAAATCCCAACTGGAAATTATGTATTTTTAAAAATAAATACTACTTATTTTCTGCAGCTTCTATTTATTTCTTTTTCAGCTTGGCAAGTAACAAATTAATATTTATTAGTTTACTGTATACATTGAGTGTATTAAAATAATTGGAACTTTGTAAAATATCACACATAAAAGGTACTTAACAAAGTGTGCACGTGTTTCGATCGAAAAAATTTCGTTCTCCATCAGCACCAGTAGAAGTCCGTACACAGACTGGTACTCGAAGTTTTTTCGATTGAAACCCGTGTACACTTCCATGAGTACCTTTTATGTGTATTATTTTGCAAAGTTTTAATTATTTTATCTTTCAAACAGCAGTTTCCTTTGAGTGGTTTTTGTTATTGACTGTATTAGTGCATAAACATTGTTTACTTCGTAGTTTGACTTTAACTCTGTAACACGCGGTGTCCTCACCGGCATGAGGACACAAAATTCTGACTTTTGACTGTTATCAGTCACGAAGAATAAATTTGATTTCTATAAAAATACTTGAGGGTGACATAGTTACACGAGAATCCTTTAATTTTAGCACGTCATTTCCCGTAAACATTGTCGATTATTTCTAAAATTGTCAGGATTATTTTTACCAGCACTGGCATCTGCTGAAAACTGGAAGAATTCGGTGGAAATACATTGATACAGAAGAACAACTGGATGGACTGCCCAATGCTGAAAAAAAAAAGACCAGCCGTTGGCGGTCGATTTAACTACCAGAAAGGTGGCGGTCAATCGAATCGTTCATCGCGTGCCACAGATCTATAGACATTTTTTGACACAGCTGGCTGTATCAAAACAGTGTGTGCGGCTGTGTCACAAATGGTCTCTAGATTTGTGGCACGCGATGAACGATTCAATCGACCGCCATCTTGCTTATAGTTTAATCGTGCGATGGCAACGGCTGCCCTTTTTTCAGCATTGGGAAATGGTTGCGCTTCAAAGGGTTAACTTGCGCTCATCGTGCTTTTCCACCACGCACCCCATGAGCAACAAAGGATCCAGATTCTAGAACAAATGAAATAATTCAAAAAATAAGAACCGTTGATTTAATTTTCTTTATTAGAACCGTTGATTTAATTCCCCACAGTTCTATTTAGAACGTTGAAGGCCCTCTGAAATAGTAGTTGCCTAAGACCTGGCACTTTCTATGAAAAGTCCTTGCCTTGTGTAAAACCTTGGGTAATAGAAATGATACAGTATACTCATATACACAATACGGAAGGCCGTACCCAAGGGGGGGGGGGACAAGAAGAACCGAAACCCACCGACCCTCCCCGAAATTCAGAATTTTGTTCACAAAGTACACACTTACAGTCATGGGAAGTAATCTATGGCGTACTATGATGCATGGTTGGCAAGTTTCTACCAAAGTGAAAAAAAAACATGGAAAAAAGTGACCGGAAGAAAAAGGTTTCTTCCAAATGGAAGAAACTGTTATTCTATAAGAATTCACCGTATAAGTTCCAACTTAGGAAGATACAATAAATGCTCAAAAAATTCTTATAGAAAACCCTAAGAAAATGTAATTAGACGTACAAGCATTTAATATATACATACTAAATTAATTGTTGCACGTTTTTTAGCCAAGATTACTCATTTGATAAAAGCTTTTCAGTTACTGGGCAACTGAAAAAAATAATCCAAGAATCACAAAATTAATTAAAAGTTATTCACTTCAAGTTTATCAGCATACTTTTGTTAATTAACCTTCTATAACAGTATTAAACCTCTAACGCCCATGGTAGCAAACATGCTACCATCCTTTAAACACTAAAAATGCTTTGAAATGTAATTTTGAAGTCATAAAACCATTAACTGTACCTTTAATTAGTAATAGTAGTAGTTTGGGTCCAAAGATGCAACATTAATAGATGAAAAACATTAAAATATTTTAGAAGCAACATGTTTATACTCTTTTGTTCTACTCCCAACATGTTCAACTAAAAGTTTTTCTACTATTTTAATAATATTTAATATGAAGAAAAACTAATAATTGCCATTTATATGTAAGAAAATACATACCTTTTCACTAGATACAAAATAATTTTTTTTAAGTTTCACTTATAATCTTTAGAAGAGTTTTAAAACTTCAGTGCCACTATTAAAGAAACATAAAAAATAACTTTTTTTCACAATTTCTTATTATATAAGTTACTTGACTTAAAAGAACATCATTTCAACGAATTTTTTTTTTCCTTGGGAATTTCTGATAGTGGGCATTAAAGGTTTAAATGGTATTGGTGGATCGCTTACCTATTATAGAATGAAACTTTTTTCCATAAAAGGCTGCTTTTATTTACATCCATTTTATTAAAGGAACTAATTTACAATGATTTCTGTATTAAACAATTTATCAAAATCCTCATTTTACTGCAGTGCAACATTCTAACAAAATAAAATATTTAAAATCTACAGTGAGGTATGCATCTCAGAATAAATAATTACTAATTCTAATTGTGGGGAAAGAGAATCTTCAAAATAATACATTTTTATATGAAAAATAAAAATTTGGAAGTTTTTTTTTTTTTTCTAAAAATAACATGAACATTGAACAATGACCCACCCTACACACACCTACCCCTAATATCATAAAGCCCATCACTTGTAGTAAATATTTGTTAAATCTGATTTCTTTTTAAAGTAACTTATTTTTGAAAAAAAAAATTGGCATTAATTTTTTTTTCATTTTAGATTTAATTTAATCATATTTAGTATACTTAATTACCTTATACAGTTAATATATTTTAAAATTGAGCATCTTATTTTTTTCTGTTGGTTTCTTCTATAGCTTTTTTTAATTTCTTCCAGTTTATTCCGGAAGAAACCCAACCCTGCATGCAATACACTTTTCTAGCAACATAAAGATCTAAACTGCCTTGTGCCTTTCAAAGTTGTGTGTCTTCTGCACAATAAAAACTGTGTCTTCAAATTTTTATTGTGCAGAATGACCTCTCAGAAGTATTTTCCAGTCTTATTACAGAGTGTTAAAACGAATTAAAGTTACGGTACAATAATTTACTTGAGGTACAAATATTTTCCTTCTGACTTCTCCTATGCACTCTAACACCTCTTTGAGTCCCATGGATAGAGGAAGACCTTGAATAAATTCCCAGACGGAACCATCGTGACTTAACAAGTTTTTTTTATATATTTATTTATTTTTATTTTTAAAAGATGGCTGTGCTTTGACGGGAAAACCCAAACAAAGGAAATATGAAACATCTTATCGTTTTTCAATTTTTGTCTGCATACAATTCAATTATTTCATAAAATACTTTCGGTTGTCTCATGAAATAACTGATCATGTCAGTTAAATTATGCGATAAAGGAACTCTCACACATTAATTAGTCACTCTATAAATTAATTTATTATGTACGATTTGTACTAAAAATTTTACTTGCCAAAAACCAGGAAAGAAATTTTTCGTTGAAAGTTTCAAATAACAAATTAGCCTCGATAAATATTTAATATTCGGTTCTGCACAAACATTTGAAAAATCACTAAATTCAAAATTACGAAAATGTATAAGGGCTATTTTCACTGTGCAAAGATAATTTTAAACTAAAGTTAAAGTTTTAAACTATTAAGCAGATTACCAAATGAATGACTGTCAAACGGAAGTACGCATATGATTGAGTTTTTCTCATTTAGTTTTTAATTGGTTAGATTATTAGGTTGACCTATTTGATTATTATTCCGCAAGTACTATAATGTTATAAATTAAGTTTTTTATTTATTTATAATATTTTATAAGATTTATTTATAAGATTTTATAAGATTTTTTAAAAAGCAGTTAGTTTTTTTTAATTACTAGGGGGCCAAGGCCCCCCAGACTCGCTACGCTCGCTTTTCATATGAGGCATTCGGCCCCTAATCGGGCTTATTCGTAAAAAAGACATAATTTCAACACAGAAAACCCGAAAATTGGATTCGATAGAATGTTACTGAGCTAAGCTACACATTGCTTAGTTCTTGCATATTCATTGGTACATAAAAATTTACCCTACCCCTCATAACACGGAAGATATTTTGTTATGGAATCCGTGTTGTACGGGTCCTGCGCTATACTCCACCTGGAGTGCGGACTCCGCTTATAATCGCTGGAAAAATTATTTGTACTCCTCAGAAACACATGATATTTAATGTTGCCATTCAAAGGTTATACTAATTAGGAGCTAAAGCGTAATAAAATAAGAACATATGTTTCAGCTGTATTTTTAATAATGTAAAACCTATTGGACACCTTGCGAATTTGCCACCCATGGCGATTTTTCATTATTTGGCGACTTGCGTACATGTAAAGTTAATAAAAGCTAAGGAACAGATAGAATAGCCTGCCACCAATGGCGACTTTTCATTATTTGGCGATTTACACATACTCACAACCTATATTTACTGTTCATTTAAGGTTACCGGAAAACCGTTATCCATACTTTCATTTACATAATCGTTTACAGATTGGCGTACTTAACACCACGAATTATTACCATCTCGTCGCGCTAGCAAATATCCAAAGTGTACTATAACTGCTATAATGGCATAGTTAACGCCAAATATTTCTACTCGTAGCAAATAATCCAGCTGGACGAGAATCGGCTTTAAAATAATCTGCATTTTAATTATTTTTCATTTTCAAGATATTAGTTATTCTGTTTTAGAAAAACGAATAATCGCTAATTCTAAACTCCTGTTGTCTAAGCGAACTTACTATTTGAAAATTGTCAACCTTGTGCAACACATTTTGAGTTACTTATTTCATATAGTTTTTATTTTGGCGTAAAATGGGCGTAATTCTAACACATGTTTGTGAATTTCACGCGAGTCTAGATACTTGGAAACGCTTTGTTGCAAAGGAATGAATGATTTTATGCCAAATCTGGCAACCATTCTGTTTATTTTTTCAGTTTTTTATTAATATCTTCTAAAATAATTCGATAAATAATAGGCCAACAAGCTTTGACAGCGCCAGCGGCCTTTACTTTTTTTTAGAATAGAGAGATACCCAAATTAAATTTCATGCTGTTCTGGAAACTCGCGGAATCTTTTCGCAATCGAAAGATTTCGTTTTGTGTACTCAGCTATTCTCATGTCCATGCAAACGATTTATTTGTGAAAAAAAAGTGATAATAAACTGTGTAATCTGGAAAATCTCTTTTAAACGAATTTGAATCCCAATTGTATGACGTCATGATTTACTTTTTTGACTCTCGGAAATAAAATGGTGCTGAAAATAGCGAAAAATCGCTTAAAAAGGAGGGAACGGGTAGATTTTCAGATTTTTAAAGAAGCGCAGATTGTTTTCTATATTTTTATACATGATCATGAAAATTTTCAAGCGGATCGTGCAAACGGTGAAGAAGTTATTAGGCTTTTTGTGTTAACTTTGTAAATTTCACGCGATTCTAGATACTTGGAAACGCTTTGTTGCAAAGGAATGAATGATTTTATGCCAAATCTGGCAACCATTCGGTTTATTTTTTCAGTTTTTTATTAATATCTTCTAAAATAATTCGATTTTCGAAATTTAAATCAGCTTAGCAGGTTCCTCGGAATTTTTCGAATCTGTGGGTACCTTAGTCGAAACTCAAATCCCTACGGTTTAGGAGGAGATCGGTCCAGAAGCTTTGACAGCGCCAGCGGCCTTTACTTTTTTTTAGAATAGAGAGAAAAGAAGAAATAAAAGAAGAAACAGAAAGGAAACGGAAAAAAAAAAAAGGTGAGAGAGGATGAGCAAATCTTTTAAACTATAATCATTGCCTAAAGAGACATTTTATTTTTTCCCAAAAATAGAAACAAATAACTAATTCGAGTCAATTAAAAAAGCTGTGTTAACAACAACCAGTGTCTAAAGTGTCATTGTTTCTTTTTTTCAAAAATAAAAATAAAAACTTATTCGAATTAACTAATAAATCTGTCATGCAGGGAAATAAAACTTCTGTATTTGTGCTGTATCAAAGCACTGACATAGAAATATACTCATTCCTACTCACGGCAAACCTCGATCAAATATGAGTACAAACCAACATTAGTAGAGATATTATCTGGCTAATCACATACCTGTACCTATAATTTAATATTGTCAATACTGCTTCGACTGACACACGCGAGGTGTTGATCTTTGTTACGGCTGTTCATTTGCACGAGGAATGAGATTCTTTAGTTGAGAACTTCTGAAGGGGAACTGGCTCGTATTCATGTTATATATTAAGAAGCCATCAAAAGCTCTAGGCATCAACTCGATGGCTTTGACGTATGCGAATAAATTGGGTCCCACCGCTCCTTGTGCAAAAGGCCTTGAATTTCGAAACGAACATATTTACAACCGCTGCACACAGCTCATTCTATGATTCAAAATCGATGTTAAACCGATCATCTTTTAAACCGTAAGTGATGGAAACATACTTTCAATTAGAAAAGTTTGTCCAATTCAGAGTAGCTTTCACATATGCATTTTTTAAATAAGGGGCAATATACATATTAAAATACAAAATTTAATTTCAAAATGGTCCCCGATTTCCAGTCACTTTTGTTAAAAAAAGTTGGTCTGTGTTTAGGAAAGTAAATTTTAAAAGGTCCCTGTGTTTAATAGTTTCCGAGATAACTGCAAGTTGAAATGTTTGGAATTTGTCTCCAAATACTAAGCTGTCTCAAAAGTTAGAAAAAATGTAGTTACTTTTCATTTGACGTTAATTTATGCTAGTGGCCATTTGACAGCTAAATTTGACTTCTAGAAATCCTATTTTATCTAGAATATTCCTATATTGCATGTTTGGCAATTTCTAGAAATCCTATTTTATCTAGAATATTCCTATATTGCAAGTTTGGCAATTTCTAGAAAAGTTAATTCACACCAGTGTCTTTGTCATTTTTTTATCACTTTCAAAGTCTACCATTGTCGAACTTTTTGTGATAGCAATGTTTTTGTATGGGCAAGATTCCCCTAAATATATAAATGGAAAGACCTGGTGCTGTGTACAGATTTAGAGTTTCCAATGTTTGTTTTTTCCTTTAAAAGTTTTAATATCTTTATTCAGGATCTAATTTTAACCATTTTGGTAATTGGAAATATGTATGCATCTGGGACTAACTTTTGCGAAAATAAAGATCGGTCAACTTATACGTGGATACACTGTATATTTTGTTTGTTTGGGTAGATTACTCTTTAAAAGAAGGCGGGGGCGGGGGTTGCGCATGCTAATCTAATCTTTTATTATATTCAATTTAATTAAAAAAAAAGACATTGGCATCTGTGCCAAGGTTAATTAATTGGATTTTGATAAACCCAGACATTTTTATTTTATATATTTAATTTCAGTATAATTTCTTCCTCACTTACGGACATAACAAATTATGGGTTACAATTACGGCGGTTCTAACCTGCTGTTTCTTACAATTTGACTAATATGACCTTGAATATCATCTTCGCTTCTCAAATCCTATTCTGGAGTAGATGTAGTTTAGCTTTCTTTTCTTTTTCTTTTTTTTTTTCTTTTTAATTACGTTTCAGTCTTTGAAGAAATCGAATTTAACAGTTACAGTGTGTGCGTACAACAGTGTATGTATTATACTCTCATGACAGATGAAGATTGAGGAGACACAAGCGAGATTGGTGAATCAGTGTGATTTTCAAGGTTATCCAGGAAGCCAGAGAGAAATAACACACATATATATTAGCCAGTGAGCTGGGGAGAGAGTATTGGAAGACAGTTTAATAGAAATTGAGAATGATGTTGTCGACCTTGACGATAAACGTGAAGGAGGAAATAAGCACAAGACCGCAAACGGCATAAAGCTGGTTGGTCTCCAACATTTCCTGAAGGGGTACCGGCGTGGGATACAATAACAGATTAGCATCATTAGAATGAAATATATTTGTAAACGAAAAAAAATCTAACTGGTGAAAGCAAGTCTGTGTTTTGGTATTTAATATGCAAACACGTGCATTTATTTATAGACTTTCATTGTCCTTTTTTTTTCTTCGTTAAGGTAAGAGAATCGTTATTTTGCGTTCGCCTAAGATCGTGTCGTGGATGCACGTACCAAGCAATCTCGTCTCTGCTGCAACGGTTAGAGAAAAAGCGCGTAGGTTTTTGTGTTTCAAAGAAGAAAGAACAAAAATGTCTTAAAATTTTATTCTGTTTGGCGGACTTTAAAGTAATGCCGTTTATGCATGACAAAGTTTCGCTTAAATCGTTTCTAAGTGAAACGATTCTTAGATCGTGTCGTGGATGATACACGAACTAAGCAATCTCGTCTTCACTGTTATAACGATTAGACAAAAGCCGCACAGTAGATTGTTGTGCTTCCTCGAAGGAACAATAAAAATGTCTTAAAATTTTATTCTGTTTGGTATCACTGGAAAGTAATGTCGTTTTTGCCTATTTCAATGTCAATGTTTCGCTTAGCCCAGTAGTTGGCAAACTCATTCCTCAAGAGAGCCAAATAACAAGAGCACGAAGATACAGATTTCTATCGAGAGCCTAATTTCTTAAATTTGAAATAAGTCGCACTTCGTCGAATACAGTCGTCCCTTGAAAGTCGCATTTGACTTTCTAGGGACGGTAAAAAAAAAAGTCGTATAACTGAAAGCCCGTCTTATTTTACAAGTTTACACATTAGTTACTTTACCTCTATTTAAAAACTAAGTTTTGATTTTGAGTACTAAGAACATATTTTAACGAAATTTATGAAATAAATTAAAAAATAAAACATAATAACAAAAAAAAAGTTCACAAAATAGCAGTTTACTCATCACTATATTTATTTTAACTAGTGATAAGTAAACTGCATGATCACTATGTTTAACTCTTTCAGGCCCTGCGTCTATAGTTGAGGACACAAAAATTACCCATGCTATCGTGCAGAATAGTTGCGTCCTAATTTGTGCAACTAAAGAAAAGCCAATTTTCCTCCAAAATTTAATAATAAGGATTTTTATTAAAGTTTTTTAATTACAAATTTAATGTCTATTATCAAAAGAAAAATTGTTTAATTCAAAGAGAAATCATTTAATCAGGTCTGAAAGACTGAAAGAGTTAAAGATTTACAGATCAGATTTTTTCAAAAGATGAAGTGATATTAGTTTGTCTCAAGTCTGATAAAGCTTTTAAGCTATTTTGGGAATAATCATTTGATAGACATACAGCTATCCTCCTGCCATAGATTTCGTCGTCAATAATCACAGAAATTCAAATAGGAAATGTTATTAATCATTGATTATACACTTTAACAGTAGTGAAATGATAAAAGTAAGAAAAGGTGCATGGTTTGTAATTTAAAGATTATAAAATGAATTCTTGAATAAAAAAGGTAAAGTCCCCTCAATCGTTTAACACTAACGTGCAGTGTTCCCCCGCTCTGGGAACACCAAACTCTGACGTTTTGACTGTTGCCAGTCACGAAGAATAGATTTGATTTCTATAAAAATAGTTGCGGGTGACATAGCTCTACGAGAATCCTTTACTTTTTAGCACGTCATTTCCCGTAAAAAAAAATGGTCACGATTATTTTTAACAGCACTGACATCTGCTGAAAAATGGAAGAATGCGAGAACAGCTAGATAGATTGCCCAATGCTGAAAAAAAGGCAGCCGTCAAAAAAGGGTCTCTAGATCTATGGCACGCGATGAACGTTTCGATCGTCCGCCATCTTGCTGGTAGTTAATTCGAGCGATGGCAACGGCTGCCCTTTTTCAGCATTGGGAAATGGTTGCGCCTCAAAGGGTTAAAGCGTCGTATAATTGAGAGAAGCTTATGATTAGTTCCCATAAAACGTAGACGGCACCAAGTGCATTCCGCGTATAACCGAGAGAGTCGTATAAATGAGAATCAATTCAGTGAGAGGTCACTGAATTTAGATAAGTACTCGGTTTGCTAATTTAATAAATTTTAATAAGTTTTATTAAGATTTCTTATAGTTAAACAATAAGAATTCTTAATAAAACTTAATAGCATGCTTGGTGAGGATCTTAATAATGGATTAAAATTAAATTACGACGACGAATGACAAAACACCAACGGCCGTATTCACGAAGTACTTGACATGCGTGTTTGCCCACCAGAATGAGGTTCAGATGTCGAATGGATGTATATTTGATGTCTATTTAACGTCTGAAGGAGTTAACGCGGGTGTCAAGTCCTTGTGAATACCGCCGTTAATGAGAAAAGTGTCCTTGCATATCCTTCGAAAATTTGGACATGTCAGGCTTGTATGTTGTTTTGAATTTAAGACGCGATTCCAGATCTTCATCACTATGACGACTTCTTAATTTAATCTTGATGAGGTTCATGTTCGAAAAAGACTATTCGTATAAATATGCAAATGATTATATGAGTCAGGGATACTGTTCCAGGTGTTAGAAATCGTCATGATATCCTTCTCCGTGTCTGTTCCGCTGTGGTCTAGTATAGCTAAGCTCCATTTCCGTACTTATAAGGACACGGAAAGTGAAGCAGCACCGGCTTGGTCAGAATTTGATAGGGTGAACTCCTCTCTCGGCTGGACTGCTGTGGGACCGTGTACACTAATAGGAGCTGGTGTACGTAAAATCTGCCGTGGCTCCAATGTCCTACATGTTCAAATGATACTGTGGGTACCGATTTCAGGTGCTAGATATCTCTTCTGGAATTGGTTCAAAATTAGGAGACCACTCATAGGGCGTTGGACTGCCTAATATACGCCTCCATAATGAAATGACCAACATCTGCGGCCCTCGTTCTGTTCAAGCCTCCAGTAGGCCGTTGACCAGGCCATTAGAAAGGAAATCCATTCACGGGTCCTCCAAAATACACACTTGTGTGTGTTGGGAACTAAAAGTTCACAGCCGGACTACCGAAGGATACAAAACTAACTACCGAAGCTACTAATGCGCAATTAGGCATACATGTGAGGTTCATAACGTAGATCCAAAATTGGTAGCCATTGGAGAGGAGAGGGGACGGAGCTAGAAGATCAAAACTTTTTTTTAAACATATCCCTCTTTATCTCAATTGGGGGGGAAGAGATATCCATAAAATTTTAGGACATTTTGAAATTTGCCCCGAAAGAGGGTGGGGGGCCACCCTTTCCTTTTTCCAAACATCTTTCTCTGAAATAAAAAAACAATTTTATGTAAAATTTTTCTTCAAAATGTATCAAATATGAATTCATTGTTCATGCACAACTTTTTTTGTCACTAAAAGCTTGTTAAAAATTATTTATTTGAATTCAGCTTAGAAAAAAGGATAGTACTTTCCGGTACACTTAATATTTATAATCGTTGTTGTCTTATTGTTGCGTACATGTGTCTGAGATGAAGGCGACCGTTAGCCAAAATACATAATTTCTTTTTATATTTAGCTCACAATTGCATCGGAATAAGAATTACATGTCAACAACGAACAGAACTTTTCAACTCTCAAGATATTACTGATACATTTCTAAATTATTCATTTGCTTTGAAACTTAAACTGTTATCATAATCACATCATAACGGTATAAAAGAAATAAAAGTTGGTAAGAATACTGACGCCCAGCAACCGTGATTGCATTTAAAAGCGTATTTATAAATATTTCGAAATTAAAATTAGCACACTTTTAAGTAACTTAAGACTTATTTATTTCATTGCACGATCCTAAAAAAATTTATAAAAACTGTCATAATCCATTTCATACAGAAAACACTTGCGAAACGAGGAGAGAAGAGGACCTATAAGGCTTCAACCCCCCCCCCCCCTTAAACAAAAAAGGTTAAGGGTAACATTTTGCACCATTGTGAATTTTGTTTAGATCGAATGTGCTTTATTATAAGTTAGCCCCACCCCGAAAAACAATTCTGGCAAAAATATAGCAAAAGCATTTTAAATTCGGATAATTGTAAAATGATCTATAAAAAGAATAGTGATTCAGACAGACTTTCTTTTTTTCACATTTCAACTTATTTACTTTAAAACAACAATATTCTTCATGACGGAATTGCAAGTATGCCTCAGCCCCACCCACCCACCCACCCACCATCCCCTCCCCCCCCAAAAAAAAAACACCTTTGAGTTGCTTAAAATAGCTCACTAATGTCGTCTTAAGGTTCAATTTATCATTTTAAAAAAAATTTAAGCAGACTTTAGAAAGCTGTCAAGTTTTACTTAGTTAGCATTTTTTAAATGTGTTGTAAGAGAGATAATATCAACAAAAGACCTCTTGGAAAAAAAAAAAAAAAAAAAAACGAAAATTTCCTTGAAAATGCAACAAAGCACGTTAATAAACTGAGAATTTTACTTCTCAGAAAACTTCAAGTAGTTTAACATAGATGTTCAAGATGCTGAGCAACAGAACTGCAGCTCACTCTTCTTTTAAAGGCAAGTTAACTTCTTAGAATCACTTTTTAGAATGCATGAAAAGTAAAAATTATTCTACTGGTTATGATTGGATGCCGTTTGGCATTTTGATATCTTGTAACATTTAATTCATGCATTTATTCAAAACACGAACTTCCAACTTGCTGTGCAGGCAGGTCACGTAACTTAAAAGGCCTTGAAATTTTTATCTTTTTTTTTTTTTTTTTTTTTTTTTTTTTTTTTTGCTTCTGTAATAGTATTGGATCGTCACAGAATTTCTGAACGTTTGGTAAATGTAAAATTTTCAGCTGCTAAAAAAAATAAATAAATAATAAATAAATAAAGCTGATAAGATTTTTTTAAACAAATCCTGAAAATTGTTAT
Organism: Cheiracanthium punctorium; assembly: GCA_038373885.1. NCBI lineage: Eukaryota > Metazoa > Arthropoda > Arachnida > Araneae > Cheiracanthiidae > Cheiracanthium > Cheiracanthium punctorium. The sequence goes on from JAWZYV010002787.1 coordinate 220,780, forward strand.
GGAAAATTGAGATAATTCAAACACCAAATATAATAATTAAAGTACTTCTAATAATTCTTTTTTTTTTTCTTTATATGGATCGGTTCAACGTATATTCCCCCCCACCACCACACACACACACTAAAAAATTTTAGTTAGAATGCAAAATGACATCCTTACATAAACCACCTTTCAAGAAAACAAATAAATAAATGACCTTGCTTTGTCTGAGCAGGTGAAAGCAAATGCAGGTGCACTTGCAATACTTTAAATGGAAAAAATGTTTGCTAAACGATACACTTTATTCACGCCTAGATATAATAGCCTTCATGGCTCGATTTCCCTCAGAATTATTTTATTACAGAGACTTCCGCTTTTCAGTCGATTACGCTTTCCATTGCGCACATAGCAAGTAGGCAGTACCAGTAACGGATCCAGCGAAGAGGATAGCGCGCCACCTTCAAAAAAAAAAAAAAAAAAAAAAGGAAGACATTGCTTATGGATATACTTTATCCACAGTTTAGGTCTAATGAGCTTTTTCATAAATTAGCTCCTTTCAGATAGCATTTTGTCTTATTGTACATTTTGTATAGGGGTCATTCCACGTCAGATCAAACAGTGCAGTTCACCACACCAACTCGGATTTTTCTCAAATTTTATATAGATGATTTATAGGTTAAGACATCAACAAATCTCAATTTTGAAGGTTCTACGATAATTAATTACCGAGAAATTAATTATGCAAATTTTTAAGTTTTCTGCAAGATGCGCCAACTTTTTTCTCAATTCCTTAAATAACTCCTTACCTGTAAAAGTTACCGAAGTGAAAATTTGTTTCTAGGAGTAACTTTTTACGCTGATTCCAAAAATGTTATCGAAATTTGCGTATCTTCTATAGTTTTTGCATGAGCACTGCATTTGCTAAAAAACATCATGAATTTTTTTCGGCATGTCTGATCACAGACACATGTTTTAAATTTTTATATGTTGTTAAGATGGAATAATCCTACATCCCAAAATAATTTCATCTTGGCTTTCTGCTCAGGAGCAGAGAAAAAAAAATTGTATGTATGTACCTATATATGAGGATTTTCATATGCAATTTTTATACTGAAGATGAGAAAATTCAGAAGCGTTAGTCAATTTTCCTATGTCTTTTAAATTGATATCTGAAGTTTAACTACTAACCCAGGCATTTTCAAAAACTAGAAAATATATCAAAGTGCTTGCATCGGAAAACGTAAAATAAACAAACAACAAAAAATGCATGTAAAACAATCTTAAATTAAAAAGAATTCTAAAGTTAAAATTTAGAATTATTTTTAATTTAACCCTGTTGTTTTTGGCAGTCATCCATCAGCCAATAAATCTTTGGAATTCTGTATGATATTGAACTCAAAAGAAAGAACAATGTTTAATAAAACATATATATGTATATATATATATATATATATATATATATATATATATATTAGGTCTACCGGAAAGGTCTATCCGTTTTCCGTATGTCAATATTTTGCCTAGCCAAAACTACTGAAGCTAATAACACGAAATTTAGCACGAGTGGAATTTTATAGCGTAGGTGCTAGATTAGAGAGTATTTTCCAAAATTCGTAATTTATGGAGGATAAAGGCCCAAAATGTTCTTTTCACACATTCTGCGGGATCTCAAAGAAGAAAAGAGATATCGATAAAATTCTTGCTGTAAAATGCACAACACTCAAGAATGCCTAAAAATCGATTTCAGAACATTTCGAATATAATCCTCCTAGGAGGGTAGACGTAAAAGTTTGCCGTGAATAACTGGTTACATGACATTTATTCTGCAATATATCACCAAATGTGCAATTTGACAATGTGCCTGACATTGCTATGCTAGTTGTTGTAACAATAAAAATTTAATACAGTATAGAGTAAAACTTATTTCAAATTGCTGTATCCACAAAACTAGCCAAAGCACAAATTTGTTCGCATTCTGTTAAAGGTAAATAAGTACTGTAACTTACAGGAATCCAATTCTTTCAATAAACTTTGTTCCTTCTATTGACTTGAATGTCATACAGAATTACAAAGATTTATTGGCTGATGGATGATTGCCAAAAACAACAGGGTTAAATTAAAAGTAATTCAAAATTTTAACTTTAGAATTCTTTTTAATTTAACACTGTGTGTGACATGCATTTTTTGTTGTTTGTTTGTTTTACGTTTTCCGATACAAGCACTTTTATGTATTTTCTAGTTTTTGCAAATGCCTGGAGTAGTAGTTAAATTTCTGATATCAATTTAAAAGGCATAATAAAATTGACTAACGCTTCTGAATTTGTTCATGTTCAGTATAAATGTTGCATATGAAAATCCTCATATATAGGTACATACATACAATTTTTTTCCTCTGCTCCTGAGCAGAAAGCCAAGATGAAATTATTTTGGGATGTAGGATTATATCATCTTAACAACATATAAAAATTTAAAACATGTGTCTGTGATCAGACATGCCGATAAAAATTCATGATGTTTTTTAACAAATGCAGTGCTCATGCATAAACTAATGCATAACATGCATAAGATCAGTGGCGTAGCGAAGGGGGGATAGGAGGGCACAATCTCCCCCCCCCCCAATGAGGAATATATTGCCATACAAAATGTATATTCTTCACTCCCTTATCAAACACATGTATACATATATGTGAGTTGCATTAGTCGTATCCCCCCCCATTGAAAATTTCTGGCTACGCCACTGAATAAGAGCAAAAATTTTCAACATGGTCCAAGATTAAAAAATAAAAGGTTAAAAAATGAATAAATAAAAAAGAGTGAACCATCTCTGATAATATATTTCGCCCTACTTATCCCCACCCCCCGCGAAACTTTTCTGGATCCGCCACTGACCGTCATACCATTAGAGAACTGCGCATGTAGTAGAATTTTTGAACTCCCTCAAAAGAAAATAAAAGAGAGTGTACATTTTAAAGAACGTAAGAGCAAAAAATAGTAAAGCGCCGAACTTGGTTATGTAAAACTAACTCAAATAAAAAACTAGGTGACGGCGTACCCCCTTCCCCCCTTCAAATTAGATATTCCTCAAGAGTGAATAGTCGTTCGTTTTGTTTTAAGGTGTAGTAAATGACTCTGCCGCTCATGTTTAAGTTCTCATATGGTTGTTGCCAATTCAAGCACGGATCCAGAAAATTTTTTCATGGCGCAAAACGCGAATACGAATTCAGAATTGTATGAAAAATGTCTTCATTGTCAGAAAGACTATTTTATCTAGTGTAAATATATTTCTCGCGGACGGGGCGAGAGCTGCCTTTGCTCTGCCCCTGGATCCGTTCTTGCGTAATTTTAGGGGATTTCTCGCTAAATTTAGCGATTTTTCATTGCATTTTAGGATTTGTCGATAAATTAAACGGCTCTTCAACGTATTTCAGAATTTGTCGTTAATTTCAGCTATTCTTCAGTGTATTTTGAGATCTGTCCCTAAATTTAGCGACTTTTTATTGCATTTGTAGCTAATACAAATGCATTACACAATAATAATAATAATTAAAAATAAATAAATAAGTGAATAAGAGAGAGACTTCTGGGGAAATTTAGGGACTTTTCTCAACTGAATTGGGCGACTTTTGCGAAAAGAACTTCTGGAAACACAGCTTCCACAATCTTTTAATTCTATTTCATTTTAGGCAGAAATAAGATTGACGCATAAATTTTTGCTATTAAACTATAGGGTAGGGGGGGGGGGAGCTTCGCATTTTAAATGCATAGATAACTCTTGCTTTCCTATCTATTATATAATATCCAGTTATATGATCCTTCCACACACAAAATACTTCTAGAACGCACGATAAACTTTGCCATATAGCTAAAATGAAATGATTAGAGAATAATGGTGGTACTTGGAGTCCTTGACTTTTTTTTTTGTCTAGCCTTGAACGAAGCCGGAACCCCTGGGATTAGGGGCGTTAACGAATAGACCACCAGATGGTTCGCTTATATTGCTAGGAATCATTACTACTCCGCAAAGGAAAAAAAAAAGTTTGAGGCATCTATTGGTGGGAATTGTTGTTATTTCGCAGTTGAAATTACAGACATCAGAAAGAAGTTAGAGGGGGGAAAATATGTAAAGAAAGCGAAAAAGAAAAGAAAGATGTCTGAAAAAAATAATATCCTTTTTCTTGAGCAAGATGGTTCGATTTCGATTAAACAGAGCCCTACGAAACCTGATATAATTTTAGTATGGTCCCCGTGTTTGAAAAATATTTCACGAAACAGCTAGGAAAGTTCAAAAATAAGTTTCAAGGACTTCCTTATTTCAAAAAAGATTATGTTACTTGGTTACGTTTGACTGTTTAAATAATAACTTTTTAAAATGAAGAATATTTGACTAGACACTTCACAATAAGTGTTAGATTCTATTTCTGTAGAAAATGACTGAACTTAAAGTACTTAAATTACTAAATAAATATTAGCAATGCTTTATCTTTTAAAGAGATCACTTATAAAATCAACATTTTATAAGTGAAGAGTACGTTAATATGTTTTAATAGCTTGCTATTTTATTCATTAGAGCTATAGTTTTATAATTAATGAATAAATGAGAAATATGGTTTCAAAGTTCACTAAGTTACGCACGAAAGATTTCGATTACTAATTACTCAATTAAATCATTTCATTTTTGGAAAATATTTTTCATCACAAGATGTACATAAGTTAATCAAAATAATCTCTGTTTGAGAAAAATTTAGTTTAAGGGCCTGTCTTTTATATGCCCGTTTAATTTTTCATTAGAAAAGGATCAAACTGTTAATCGCAACTTTCATTTAACATGTAAGCCACTGTTTTCCTCTCTCTTACTAGACATGTACTTGACAATCCCTTATTCGCCACTACAAGGCCCGAAGTGTTGGCTATTTTAATATGGGGCACTCAGTAGGCGATCAACGGACGGACAAGTGAACACTCAAGCCGGGAATCGAACCCGGACCCAAGTTGCGGTAGAATCAGTGATGTACAATTCCCGGGTATTTATTTTCAAGGGTAAATACCCGGGTATATACTCAAAATGGAACTTAGAACGTAAAGAAAGAAGAAAGAACGTGAAGAAACTTAGGAACCCTTTACAACTTTTTAATTTCACTTTTTAATCACTCAACTTTTTAATCACAACTTTTAATTACAATAATAATAAAACTTCAAAAAAATATAATTATGAAAAGGAGCTATATGATACATGTTGAATAAAATACTTGATTAAATACAGCCTATAAATATAACTGTTGGAATAAAATTGTAAATAGGAATAATAACAAGGAGGAGTGTATTTGGAAAAAAAGGAGAGAAATTCAACTCTAGTAAATATATACAGACAGTAAAATCTGAATCTCAGGAGACCGAAAATCAAATTTATAATTCTGAAAAATTCGTTAAACGGAAATTTTATTATAAAAAAATTGGTATTAATGATTTTTTAATAGAAATATTTTGTTCATCAATCTGAAATATTCATAAAAGTTTAAATTTACCGTAAAAATATGTTTTTAAACCTATTACTTATAACTACTAGTTTTGTAACTATTTGCATGTAATTTTTATTTTAGTGATCATTAAATCAATCATAAGATGCATATAATCCCCTCTCCCCTTCAATAACAAACCATAATAAACTATCACAGTTTAAAAAATAATAAACATAAAATAAACTCTGAGATATAATAGTAAACTTAAAATAAGCTATGAGGTATATTAATCAATGTAACACATTAAAAATATTGCCAAAACTGTCACTTGCACAAAACAATTTAAGGACTACCACAAAACATCCTTCATTATTAAAGTTAGTGAAAAACTGCGGTATGACTGATAAAGTAGTTTATGCCAAATAATCAAACACTTAATAATAATTTAAAAAAAACACTGCAAAAATACTCATCATGAAGTCAAATTAAAATTAAAAACTTTGTATTTAAAAAAAGGGAACAATAATAGAAATCTAATTGGTATTAATCGTAAATGTTGTTAAGAACAGTTATTCCATTCTATAAAATACCCAGTTTTGGGGTATTTACCCAGGCCTTGCGTAAATACCCAAAAAATATTTACCTACCCAGTGGGTATTTACCCACCCCACATCACTGAGTAGAAAGGTTCGCTAACTACCTAGGCGGGTGCCACTGTTTGTTCCGTCTGAGTCCAGCGGTCAGGAAGTTTGGGTGGTTTTCTTCAGGTGTAACGTGAATACTCATTAACCCGGCAGTACTCGCGCAGAGTATAATATACCAGGTACGCTTTTGTTTTCGATGTGCCTAACTTTTTTTGAAAATGGATGACACCTCGTCTAGCTGACTCTAAGGTCTTAACCTTAAAAGGGGAAAATTTGTTTTGAAATTCTTCAAATAAATTTTAGGATATCGCCACTTCGGGTATGTTATACCCTGCGCGAGTATTTATGCTACTGTTCTGGGCTACCTTCGGTTTCCTATGCACCTTCCTAACTTTTTTTAAGTGGATGATGCCAATTGCAGCTAACGTTAAGGTCATAACCTTAACGTTAGCTGCAATTTGGGATATAATAGTAAACTTAAAATAAGCTATGAGGTATATTAATCAATGTAACACATTAAAAATATTGCCAAAACTGTCACTTGCACAAAACAATTTAAGGACTACCATAAAACATCCTTCATTATTAAAGTTAGTGAAAAAATGCGGTATGGCTGATAAAGTAGTTTATGTTAGTAACCGTGGGGGAAAACTTGTGGTCTAATTCTTCAAAGAGGTTTTTGAATGATACCACGCCAGGTATGTCATACCCTGCGAGAATACTTCTGTTATTATTCTGAGAGAGGCTTTAGTTCTGAGTATATAAATACATTTTTTTTTATATTTTTCTTCGAGTAGTATGTATAAATGTATGGTTACAATTGCATTTATTTATTTTTTCATTATTTTACCTTTCGTGTATCGGTTTTACGGGGGAAACATAAAAAAAAAAAACACTCTTGGGTATGAGATACCCTGCGCGAGTAATTCCGTTCATTTTTTTCGCGCGAGCAATCCCGGATTAAAACCCTTTAAAAAGTGCTCCACTCAGGGCATCCCCATGGCAGACGCCCCTCGTGTATGCTTGCCATAAAACTCAAAACAAAGCCACTGTTTGTTGAAATGTTTGTCTTTTTCCGCTATTTTTTAATGCTTTTCACAGTGCAGTTATGTTTTTGTGCCAGGGCAAAGCTATACACGAGAGATATCTGATAAAGGGGGGTACTGGGTTGTGCCTTGGAGAGTAATGTATCGCTAAGAGTAATGTATCGTACAGTTACTATTTACACATGTTGTTCAAAATTCAGTTGAATGAAAATTTACGATTAATCACGAATAGGTACCCTTCGATGTCCGCAGTATTTGTAGACCCAAATATACATCTCATAACATTATTTCTTTTATCTTCAAATTTGAGTCTCATAAAATGGGCATCACTAATCTAGATAGTTCAATTATGCATTCAAATTTAACAAAATGATTATCTGATTTTTACCTCCCTTGCATTTTGATTTAATCTGAAAATTCAATTACAAAAATTAATTAAAAAAACAGCTCAATCACCGACCTTGATTCTATAAATTATCTTGCTTCAAGAGCATTATCCAGAGAATTCTACCATGGCTTTTTGAGATGAAAATCTTAATGAGTAGTTAAAAAAATCATCTGTGGAATGAAGGTCGTAATTTCCACCTGTGTTTTTGCAGAGGATTGTAATACATATTTTTTATCCTCAACCAAGGGCGTAGCCAATGGGGGGGGGATAGGGGGTTACAACCCTCCATGAGTAATTTTTTGCCTTACAAAATGTATATTTTTCACTCTCTTATCACACACATGTATGCATATATGTGAGTTGCAGTAGTCGTAACCCCCCTCCCCATGAAAAATTTCTGGCTACGCCACGGCCCACACCACAACGATGAATATTGAAGCAAATATAATTTAATCAAAATCATATTACTTTTAAGTTGTCATAGGGGGTTTAAATTTCTATGTCTACTCTCTACTAGTTATTGTTTTAATCCTCCTACTTCCGAGTAACATACATAAGTACATAAATGACGAACATTTTAAAAGAAAGAACGATTTGGATTTTTGTATGCGTTATGTCTATTTATTGTTATTTTTTTCAAATGGCTTCTCTTTCTAGCGGTTTTTTTTTTAAATCTACGTTAAATAATTTCTTATTGTTCCGCATTTATTACTTTACAGTGTTTATCACTTACAACAGGGAAGGTCATTTTTTACAGAAAAATTAAAAGGCTAGTGATGAATGTGCTCGCTTTCATTAGATGGGGGGGGAGGCATTTTCCGGCTATTTCTGTCTGAACCAATGGATGTGAAGTTTCCTTGGGCCTGGGAGCCAAAGAGTTAAAGCATCCTTTACCTTTGAAAGTGTCTTGTTAGTCTTCATTTATGGATCATAACAGTATTTTACTACTGAGATTGTGATTCGGAATGAAGATTTTATTCGAAAAATTATTTCAAAATGCACTTTTTACTAGTCATTTTTAAATGTTAATGGTTTTTTTTTTTTAATTAAGAGATTGCTCTTAAATTTGACATGCAAGATTTTTGTTGGGTCTGAAGAGGATATGTAAGTTTCATTTTTTAAATTTGGTTGTGGGAGCAATGTGGTTGTCATTCCATGAATGTTCATTGAATACTTATATCATCTGGCTAATCACAGATGAATTCAATTTCTTTTGTATTTGCTTGAGTATTTAAAATGGCTGTCAGTTGAAGGACTTAAATACGGTTTTTCATTTCCAGAGTTCCAGATTTCCCTTTACGTATAAACAAACTTTACTTTATTGTATTGGTATCGATTATACAATTTTGTCATAAAAATATAATGCAATTTGTTTTTTCTTTTAGTTGCTGTAAGGGAACATCCACTAATAAAGGAAGTAGTGTCGAAAATCGTAGAAGATATAATAAAACTGGCTCAAACATGCTACATTCAGACAGAATTATAAGAAGAAAAAGCTCCTTGAAAATTCAATTTGCTTGTGTATAATATTTTAAAAATTGACGAATAAATATTTAAAAAATTGACAATCTTATTTCTTTTGTTTAAGATACCTTAACTCCATTTTCAGAAAACATTCTTTTTTTCTTCTTTCGGCTTTATTGACATTGATTTATATCATCTAGATTAGGGGAATAAATTAAGGTAAAGTACCAAGAAGGTTTTTTTTTTTTTCAAATGTTTGTGTGTGCTAAATTAGGTATACGTGACATAATTGCCATCTGCAGGCTAGATTTGATGTAGTATGAAAAGAATAAATAAATAAGTCGTCAAGCCTGTGAGTATTAAAACTTTTAGCAAAGCTGATACGTTAATAGTATGTTAAAAAAAAAGTATTTACTCTGCAATGCAGTAAATTGATTTATGAGACATAAATCAATTGATTAATGTAAACTTTGTTTAAAGTTTGCCATTAACTAAAAAGTTCGTAAGTTCCTGAATTTTTAAGAAAATCCTCGCACATTCATCTTAATATCAATCTTACAACTGAATACTTTTCTTTTAACATTCCTTTGTTGAAATCTCCTGTGTCTTAAGAGTAAAAATTGATCCATTGGTTGGTAATATTTTAAATTTTTAATGTAGTTAAATAATATTATTTTCCAATTTAAAATAGGTATTTTGTATAACAGTGTATAAAATAACTATTTTTTTTTACCTATAAAAGCAGTGGGGAAAATTGAAAAAAAGACTGGGAATTTCATTTCATTAAATGTGTAAAAACCTTGCAATTAGTAGTATAGTGGCAATATACATGCATGCCAAAAGTTTCGGCTTTGTCATTTTAATTGGAGGAGTGCATTTTATGAACATTATTTTATATGCATACAATAAAAAAAAAATTAAGTACAAAACTTAAAATCTGCATGTGCCTTATTTGTAACTACAATTGAAAATAATTTTTTTTATGTCAGTGTGAAAGTACATTCTAATAATACACCAACAAAAAGGGCACATTGTATAACAACCAATTCTACTGGTTTTTCAGGGAAACTCCTGGGATTTTGATAAAGAAGTACAAAAATAAATAATAACATTCTAATAATACACCAACAAAAAGGGCACATTGTATAGCAACCAATTCTACTGGTTTTTCAGGGAAACTCCTGGGATTTTGATAAAGAAATACAAAAATAAATAAAAAGAGAAGAAAAGAATACAAACACACACAAAAAAGAGAAATAATAGAAAACGGAAAAACAAATATAACATCAAAACAAATATTTTTTTTTATTATTTAAAAAAAAAAAACCAAGAACAGGACAGCACACATACATATATATATATAATTTTTTTCATTTTCTCTGAAATTCCTAAGTTTATTAGTTACATATTTTTCCAATTGCAAATTATTTTTTATTTCCAATGGCAGTAAAAAATATAAAAAAAAGTAGCCATTTCCTCAAGAGCTCTCTTACCTCTCAATATTTATAAAATTTTAATAATATAAAACAAGAATTTTTAAAGGTTATATGTTTGACATAAAAATTAGATATTGAATAGAATAGAAAATAAATAATGAATAACTTGAACAGAATAGAAAGTAAATAATCAATAACTAATATATATATACATAAAATACTTATACATCAGTCAGTATTTAAATGAAAGTTGCACAAACAATGTTGTAATATATTTCTAAATCAGAACACCGTTTTTACGAAAATTTTAATAAGCAGCATTAATCCTATTAATTAGCCGTTGATTCAGATAAGTGAAGTAATTTATTTAAAAAAAAAAGCTGTAGAATATCGGTTATAGCTGCATAAGCAGCTACACAACGTTTTAAGTACGTCCTGCATAAGCAGCTACACAACGATTTAAGTACGTCCTGCATAAGCAGATACACAACGTTTTAAATACGTCCTGCTTAAGCAGCATACAACGTTTTAAGTACGTGTGGAGAACACTGATCTGGACCCAGATTTCGACGATCATTGTACGTGCTTTGTCCGGACATTCTGACGTAAGCGACACCGTAAATCTGTACGGGATGGTAACGTCCTAGCTGAACGTAGAAATTACGGCTTTTGAACCAGTTTGTGCTACTTGGGATATTTTTTATCCTCAACCAAGGGCGTAGCCAATAGGGGGGGGGGATAGGGGGTTACAACCCTCCATGAGTAATTTTTTGCCTCACAAAATGTATATTTTTCACTCCCTTATCACACACATGTATGCATATATGTGAGTTGCAGTAGTCGTAACCCCCCTCCCCATGAAAAATTTCTGGCTACGCCACGGCCCACACCACAACGATGAATATTGAAGCAAATATAATTTAATCAAAATCATATTACTTTTAAGTTGTCATAGGGGGTTTAAATTTCTATGTCTACTCTCTACTAGTTATTGTTTTAATCCTCCTACTTCCGAGTAACATACATAAGTACATAAATTACGAACATTTTAAAAGAAAGAACGATTTGGATTTTTGTATGCGTTATGTCTATTTATTGTTATTTTTTTCAAATGGCTTCTCTTTCTAGCGGTTTTTTTTTTAAATCTACGTTAAATAATTTCTTATTGTTCCGCATTTATTACTTTACAGTGTTTATCACTTACAACAGGGAAGGTCATTTTTTACAGAAAAATTAAAAGGCAGCATATTGTTAAATTTTTAACGATTTCTTGAATCTTAATAAACAAACATTAAGTAATAATAATTGGGAGTTGCACTGCTAGCTAAGTGTCAGTGTTTTAGTTATACTTGGAGTCATCAGTGTATCAAAAGATGTATTGCAGTCAAAGTAGAAAACACTTTTTATTTAACATGTACTATGTTAGGAAAGCATTGCAATCCTGTAAAAATTTGACTATGAGATTTTGATGTATTTACACGTTTTGAGATATTCTGAATTCGTTGTTATTTTTTTTACGAGGATGTATCCGTTTGCATATATATGAGTGTATGTGCGTTATGTGTGTGCTATGTGTGCTGTGCCCGGCACAGCCAGCTGCGTCAAAAAAAAGGGTCTCTAGATCTGTGGCACGCGATGAACGTTTCGATCGTCCGCCATCTTGCTGGTAGTTAAGTCGAGCGAGGGCAACGGCTGCCCTTTTTTCAGCATTGGGCAATCTATCCGACTGTTCTCGCATTCTTTCATTTTTCAGCTGATGTCAGTGCTGTTAAAAGTAATCGTGACCATTTTTTACGGGAAATGACGTGCTAAAAAGTAAAGGATTCTCGTGGAGCTATGTCACTCGCAACTATTTTTATAGAAATCAAATCTATTCTTCGTAACTGGCAACAGTCAAAACGTCAGCGTTCGGTGTTCCCAGAGCGGGAACACTGCGCGTTAAAGGGTTAACACTCAAGCCGTAGCCGAGAATCGAATCGGTCTCATTGCTAAAGGAATCATCGTTACAATACCTCCAAACATGTTTAGGATAGTCAAGATTATGAAGCCTCCCCCGTTTTTTTTTCGTTTGTGGGGGGGGGGGGGGGAAATTCATCAAAGTCATTCTGTGCTTCTTTTGCAAGCCATCGCTAGGTTATGCGTCACTAATGACGGTCGAAATGCGTCCGATACATAATATCTGGCGACACCTGATGGCAATTCACTCCTGAAGCTCTCTCGCATTTGCGAACGTGTGCCACATTAAATTTTAATACTGTTGCAGAATTCTCTGCTTGTTCCCTGGATTCGTCGTTCGAAAGTCCAGTAAATGTATAAAATTCAGTAAAAAGTCCACTAGTCAGGATGGAACACGAACTTCATTGCTTCTAGAACTTCGTCGAACAATCAGCTGTACAAAATTCACTGGCACTAACGGCCAGTAGCTTGTTTATAACAGTCCGCTTAGTACCAAAGCCTTCACAAATGCTGTAATTCTCACACAAAATAAAACACTTGCACAGGCAAAAATTCAGTGGAAACCTACGAGGGAAATCGTAAACCGTCCCTCAAGACTCAGCAATGTAGAATTTACACACAGCAGTTAAAAACAAAGCTCAAAAAGCAAGCTAAAGATAGCTTTCTACAGCACAGTTCACAGCGCAATACAGCGAGCTCACTCAATGAATGCTCCGTGAAAACTAGCTTGAATTCCCTGACCTGCCTGCCTTTTATACTCTTCGACGTACTTTCTGGAAAAATCGGTGTATGTAGAAAGATCCCGAATAATCACATTTTGATTACGTCATAGAAGAGTAATAGAATAATATTAGGCTATTATGTGATGTTAATACAGGAGAAACACCTTCCCAGACAGCACAGCAAACTTGCATCAAACTTTCAGCAAACTTGATTTATCAAGTCAGTAAACTTGAATTAAGCTTGAAAATTTCAAGCGTGTAAGCTTAATGCAAGCTTGAATCAAGTGTTCTAGTTTACACTTGCCCAGCTTGCATTAAGCTTGACATTTCAAGCTTGAACGAAGCTTGACATAGCAAGCTTAATTTCAAGCTTAAAAAATTTTTCTAAAAAAAAAATTTCCTAATTACACGGGGCGCCGGTCGGCGAACTCGCCCCACATACTTTTTTTGCCACTCATTTTCCCCTCTACGCCGAATTTTCAATTTAATATTTTCCATAAAGATTCCGCGGCTAGAATAGAACCCGGGACCTTTAGGTTGGGAGGAAAGCGTCCTAGCCGTTGCGCCACTCTCAGTCGGGCCGATATGACTAAAGTTTGAAGTGACTGTTAGGGTAACACCCTACTGTTAGGGTGTTATCACGCCGTTTTCTGGCCAGATTGATAATGTGGCCGATTTGTGTTATTTGTTTCTTTTATTTTTCCATGGGATACATAAAAATTAAAATAATGTTATGTGTGATTTAGAGACTCTACTAATAGGGAAATAAACATAATATAAACTTAACAGCAGCACACGCTTTAAAACTTTCAAAATTGAGACAAACGACTGATTTTGAAATCAATTTCGTAGTATAATTGTATTTTATTTTGAAGAATTTCCATATTTGGAAATATAGAATCTTTTTTTTTTAAATTCTATGGTCAAGTACATTTATGACTGATGATAAATTATTTTGTAGCGGCCGGAAACCGCCTCATTCTACCACCCATAAAATGAAGTATATTAACTAACGAAATTGTGTTAATGATATTAAAATTTATTTTAGGGCTAACTAATTAGTTAATGGAATTACTAATGTTAATTAGATGTAAATAAAACTAAAACTCCCCTCGTGTTACACTTCAGAGGGGCTTATCCCATTCATTCCTTCCCGTTAGACTTTTCAATGTCCATTCTCCTTCTCGCCTACAGCGACAGATGGCGCCATCAGTGCAATAATCAAGCTAATGGATTGAAAGGTCAAGCTTGTATTAATACGTCAAATTCAAGTCAATGTCAAGCTTGATTTAAGCTTATGTGCTGTCTGGGTTTACAGGCCCCATTGGAAAAATCGTTTCATATGTCCAAAATGTCTCCAAGCTTGGTGACTTTTTGGCAAAATAGCGCCAAATCTGGCGTCAAAAATATGTTCCCAAAAGTGAAGTTTGATAAGCCCTACGCCGAAAATTTCTCGAGATTTCTAGAAAACGCTACCAATGTGTTAACAGAAAACTCCATATCTCGCGTTCTAGTTAACCGATTTTGATGTAACAAAATGCAAAATTTAATTATTTGATGCGTAGAATACGAATTTTAAACTATTTTTAACATCCGGGAGGCAAAACAGATGGAAAATCCGTAACAATACACTAGAGTCTTGATTTTTGGACGTGAGAAATGCGTTCCAAAACCCCTCGCCTAAGTGAAAATTTCGCATCGTGAAATAGGGTATACATACAAAATTTTGAAGCACATACACAGTTATAGACACTTATAAATACCCATCAGACTGTATTAAACCATTCCCTAACCATACTTTTTCATTTCCTATATAATATAATGAATAAAGCCGCTTTGGATGCTTTCGCCTTCAGTGATGCTACGAGGGACGAAACACCGTTCGTTGATTGGCTCTCTACTTCAGTAGCAAACCACGGAGACGATACTTACACCCATCTCACTCCACGCACTTCTGGTTTGCGGCTTCTTAATGCTGTCGAAAAACCTCGTGTATCGGAAAAAGAGGTCGCTTTAGTTCTGAGTTACGTTATTCGAGGTAAAACTCGAGTAAAATCCCGTTCGCATAAGATAGATCGCGTTGTAGCACGAATCCACTGTACATCAGTATTTCTTCGTATAATTCATGAAATTACCTTTCGAAGTTGTTTATATCCCTGTACACGTTTCTGAGACTATAATGTTTAGCACTTTCAGCTCAGAGTATTTTTATTACATTTCATTCTGTTAAGTCCTTTTCTCAATCCAACACGCGAATCTCTATCAAGTTCGTTTATATAGGTATCCCATAAAGTAATTGTTAATTCCAGTCATAACATCTTCGCGTAAGCGCGGTGCTAATAAATTTCCTTATCAGTGCAGCAAGAGGTTAGTTTTATCTTGATACACGAGGTTAATCACGATTTTACGAAGATTAATAGGGTCGTTCATTTCGGAAAGAATAACTCGTTTATTTGAATTGACTCCGAAAGCCGCTTTGCTCTAAACCTGTTAATTCAAAAAATGGGACACGATAAAATAAGTTTAATCGAGATTTTGGCAAAAATCGGACATAAAAAAGAGAGCTCTGAATAGATAAATCTGAAAACTTTGTTTTTTATTTTCGATTAGGTTATCTTACTTAGAAGAAAAATTCTTTTTCTTTTGCATATATAAACGAATGTAAACAACAAAAATTTCTAAACAGCAATCATTCACCTTGTATCGCATAAACCTTACAAAACCGAATTACCCCCTTGGAGTACATTTAAAAAAAAATGTCAAAAAACAACAATAAAACGCACTTTTTGAGAAAAATGCGAGGAAAAAAAAAGTAGAAACGTTACATCCCAGACAGCACATAAACTTAAATCACACTTGACATTTCTTTGAATTTGACGTATTAATACAAGCTTGACAGTTCAATTCATTTTCTTAATGCTGTCGAAAAACCTCGTGTATCGGAAAAAGAGGTCGCTTTAGTTCTGAGCAGTTCATTATTTCACGCCATTTACAAACGTTTAAAAAACGTTTTCTTTGCTTCTATTTTTAACTATAATTACCACTACATGGTAGAAAGATACTAACATGGGTACTTACCTTACATAGGTGTAGAATTCTATGGACCCATAGAGCTCGAGCGCCTCCAATAATTTACACTTAGACATAGTAAGTCATAGCTGCCAACTACTACGGAATATAATTAACCACTTTTTGTAAACAGTATATTTTAAAATTATTTTTTTCAAAATAGTAACCAGCTCGAGCGCGCAGCACAAAAATTTTGCTATATTTTAAGCCGAAAAATCATGTAGAAAAAGTGGTTAATTCTATTCCGTACTAGTTGGCAGTTAAGAGTAAGTTATATGTACATAAATCAGTGGCGTAGCCAGAAATTTTTTAAGGGGAAGGGGGGGGTACGACTTCTGCGACTCATATATATGTATACGGTACGGGTGTATGATAAGGGAGTGAGGCATATACATTTTGTATGGCAAAAAATTCCTCATGGGGGGTATAACCCCCCCCTTGGCTACTCCACTGACGTGAATATATGTGGTTGTGGGGCCCGGCCCCCCCAATAATTTTGAAAACTTTACGCTTATGGGCAATACTGATCAATCTCGCCAAACAACGGCGTGACAACTATAACAATCAGTTCAAACTTTAGTCATCCCAGCGCAAGGCAGATTGGCGGAATGGTTAGGACGCTGGCTTCCCAACCCTTAGGTCCCGAGCTCGATCCCAGCCGCGGACGCTTGATGGAAACAGATTAAATTAACTTGAAATTTCAGCAAAGAGGGGAAAATGCGTGGAAAAAAAATATATGGGACGAGTTCGCCGACTGGCGCCCCGTGTATTTAAGAATTTTTTAAAGCTTGAAATTAAGCTTGCTATGTCAAGCTTGATGCAAGCTTGCTATGTCAAGCTTAATGCAAGCTGGGTAAGTGTAAACTTGAACACTTGATTCAAGCTTGCATTAAGCTTACACGATTGAAATTTCCAAGCTTAATTCAAGGTTATTGACTTGATAAATCAAGTTTGCTGTGCTGTCTGGGATCCGATGTCCACACTCACCAAAAAAAAAAAAAAAAAAAAAAAAAAAAACACTCTTTTGAAAGCATGAACACGTGTATGTTTACCAGGCACGTATTTAGAAAAACGTTTTGGAGAGAGTCATGCGTGCACGGGGAAAAGGGTGTGATATTGTGCGGAATACCCAATACCCTTCTCGTGGTTAACCCGTTCACTCCCATTGTTTACAGTAGCAGGGTGTCCTGTGTCTACCGGCGACAGAAAAGGCGACTTTTGCTACTAATTTAAAGATAAGGTGACTTGGGCTACTTTTTTGAATAAAAAAACGTCATTTTCATGCTGTTTTCGAGTGTTTGGCTGCTTGTACCTTACTCCAGGCGGCTAATTTAAAAGTCAGATTTCGGTTTTTCTTAATTCCCCTTTCTTTTCAAAGTTGCTCCTGGTCGTTTATCAAACATTCTAATCGGTTCTTTTTAGTTGTATTATAAAAAAATGCTTTGTTACATAACTATGTTTTTTTAATTTATGATTTCATTCATTCATTCTTAAATGAAGCTAAATGACGCCTGTTTATTTTTTAACTACAAAATCATGTAAAAATGTTACTACTTGGCAACTAAAATTAAAATGGCTATTAAACTGGCGACTTGTTTTTATGTCAGTGAGATAACTAAGGATACTATTTTTGCTTCCTGACATTGGTGGACACCCTGAAATAATGATGAATGTTCCCTTCTGTGCCCAGTGTTGCTTCCAAGCTTGACTCTTGCGCTTTATGGAGTGGATATTTAACCCATTTGTGCCTGGATATTTTTGCGACTTTCTTCGATTTTTGCTAATAACAGCAATAATAGAGAAATTTCTGATGTCAACTTCTTGAACAAGGTATGATTTCGTTTAAAATCATTATGCATAAAAATTGAAATATCAACATCCTACTGGGTCATGTTAAAATATTTTGTGGAGTTGAGGCTCAATACACGTTAATAAAGGCTAGGAAAAATAAATAACGTTTTCGAATGATAGCGAAAATGCCGTCCCAAAAAAGGGACGCAAGGCATAAATGGGTTAATGATAGTTGCTGAAAAACAATGCTGGAAAGAGAAGGGAAACTTTCCAGCATTGTTGTTGAGTGTTGTGTAAAGCTATTTTTATTTAAAACATTCATTTTCTCGTTTTCTTTCTGAACAAAAAATAAATGTTTTCGCACAATACTTTTCTACGAAAGTTTAAATGAAATTTTGTGCTATTAAGCAATTTAATGGCGATTTAATTTAAATTTAAAAAACTTTTGCAATATGCAAGTAGCCATAATAATACGAGTAATTTAGCTCTGTGGTATATCACATTATTCGTAAAAGGAAGTAAAAAGAATTATCTAATCGTATATATTGAGTAATCCAAGGACTTCTGTCACTAAAACTTGTCTGGCTATTCTTTCCACCTCATAACGTGTTCCTGAAGGTCACGGATATTGTTAATTTATTGTTTTTAAACATTTCTTTTTCCAGTTCCGGTCCAAAATTCATTATGTACATTCTACTCTTGCGCAGAACATCAACAGTCTGTAATGTTGTACGAAAGGGGTTAAGGGGGAGGGGGTTGTCAAGAATGTTAGACTGTAGCGCAATAACGGATTCAGGAGAGGGGCTAGGGGGCTTCAATTCCCCCAAAAGAGATTGTTAAAGGGTAACATCCTACTTTAAATAAGTAAAATGATCTTTTTTATAACTTAGTCCCTGCCGAAAAATTTACATTGATTTAAACTAAAATTTTGATTTATTGTACATTTTGTTTGGGAGAAATAAGCTTTTTTCAAAATTTAGCCCCTCCCTAAAAAAAATTCCGAATTCCCCACTGCTGTAGCGGATGTTTTGTAGTTGCCTCCATGCAGAGCCAAGTGAGCTGCTCTCGGAGGTTTATCCGATGTTAGCCCGATCAAGGTAACTGTGAACCCAGAGCAAAAGAAAATTGATCTCCACATGATAATTCATGATAATTGGGTTAAACACCAATCCACCCTCCCCCAGCTTTGAGCATGCCACTGATCATATACAAAATCGTGGGAAAAAAATTTGTCCTTGTAGTAGGCAGTAAATTACAGGCATTAGATAGAAATAATTGCCTGCTTATAAATGAGTTAACTTTGTTGTATAATCCAACCACATATTTTCTTATATCGACTGCGTAGCTTAAAAATATATCAAAAAAGAGAGGAAAAATACTATGTTTTTGAAGTAATGAAGGAATTTCGAAATTACGAGCATTTTCTCGTAATGGATGCATTGCATGCTAAAGCAATTAGGATTTTCAAATTAATTATGTCTTGTAATTTGCCGTACTAGCTCTATTCAACGTAAGTTATTTTATTTTTGGCTGCATTATATACAATACACTTCACTAATGAATCACGAAAGACGACTTAAAACGTTCATTGGTTCCTATTACTTCCTTTTATTTACTTACGTCCATAACTCAAGGACTTCTAATTGGGATTTATTTTTAAATCCGTAACTAATTTTCAAAAATTATCATAAAATTGCAGGATAGATACACAATTTTATGGGTCAGTTTAACATTGGAGCGGTTTATTTTTGTGCATTATGAGCCCTGGGGTATTATAGGGTTTCCACTGCACATTTCATTCATCGATTATTAAACGCTTTCCAACACGTCTTTTTTGCGCCAAATTTAGCGATATACTCCGTAAAAGATATTTAAATGTTATTTACATACTTTAAATAAACAGCAAGCCGGTATAACCGTATATATACTTATTGAATTGTACTTGAAATGGATTAAAACATTGCTAAACTGTTATAGACAGCAATGTATCGGAGTTCTTTCGGGTGCTCCTGTAAAAGAGTAAATGTACGTATACTATTTTCGATGAAGAGCTTTATTCTGTAATTCTTAACAACATATATAAATTTTGTTTTGTTTGAAACAGCCGAATCTCTAAAATACTCTTTAAAAAATGACTACCCATAGAGCGTAATGTATTGGAATTCTTTCAGCTGCTCCTGTAAAAGAACTGTAAGTGCTACATACACCAATTTCATAAGGTACATGGTAAAGTATATAGAAATAACATACATGTGTATATAAATTGCGTAGTAATCTGTGCATATTTACGGCAATGAGGGAACGGGCTGACGGACAGACAGAGCAACCGAAATCAAACAGTTTTCAACCTTCTTGGAGCGTTAAAAAAATGTTCAAAATAGAGACTACTTAATGAAGTGTTTCACATTTTGTTTTGGTCGCATATTGCTGTAAAAGTAAGTAATTCATTATGCAACCCTAGAAAACAATTTGAATAATTTTAGAAATATTTTTAAAAATGAAACTTGAAACACAATAATAAAACTCCTTGTCGTTTCATACAAATGTTCTAAAACAAAGACAGTTATAATTACAAAATGTTATAATTGTGCGAAACAAGGACTGAAAAAAAATTTTTTTTAAGAGTTAAAAAAGAAAGCAATATGTGCGGAATCGCATCCCTAAGAATAGAAGATATTTTGAAATCATTCATTCTTTCAATCATTCAGCTTTGGAATTTTTTGTGGGAGAAAGTCAGTTAAAACTGGAGCTTTTCTTTTTTGCCTTATTATCATTATTATTATTTTCGCCTCGTAATATTACGTTTTACCTACATGGTCCAATGTTAAAAAAAAAAAAAAAATCAAACGTTGTCATAAATTTTAATGATACCTGCTTGAAAACTTACTGCGTGAAGTAACCAGGTGAACTGACCAACTACCAGGGATTTCTTTTACGGTAGTCGAAAACGTCACCTCATAAATTTAAAATTGTGCGAGATTGATAGACTGCCACGAGAGAACTTTACGTCCTATCTATTTGCAATCTGTGCGATTCTGAATAAATACTCGAGATTACCCAGTTTGGCATTTTTCACGAGATGTTGGATTTAAATAAAATCACGGTTTATCAGAAGGTTTGTTGCGATTACATGGATTAAAAAAGCATAGTATACCGCATTAATAAATATTATTTCGCTTACATTAAACTAAAAGTTCTTGTTAAATGAATTTTTTTTTCAACGGGCTCCTTAAGCCCTAAGTCAGTCTACTGGGGTGCAGAAAAAAAAAAAAATTCATGACCACAAGGGAATTTTCATGATACACCGCCATTTTGTTGCTTTTGAAATGTAACTAGTTTTAGTCATATTATAATTATATATATATATATATATATATATACAGAGTGTCCAAAAAATAGCATCTAAACTCTGCACAGCCCGATTCCTCGTTGGAAGCACATAAAAATTGCCCAAAGAACTGTACCTGTACAACTCATAGTTTTAGAGAAAAATAGGAAAATCAAATGACGTCACATCCAGTGCAAGGAAAATCAATTTGAAACATTAAATTGGACACTGGACTGGATAAGGGTGGACTGCTATGCTCATCACCTTTGAATTCCTTCCAATGAAAACGTTTGAAAGGATTGATCTAATTACAGTAAAATGTGATTCAGTCCCTCCCCTTCATTCTGTGTACATTTATATGGGCGCCAGATTGATGCAGAGTGAGCAGTTAGCCATTACACGTCACACCCAAGTCTCAATAGTCACGGTGGAATTTTTATCATTCTATGAAAGCATATGAAGAAAACCTATGTTCATGCTTCCAATAAAGGCTCTTTCGGTACACTGGATATGACGTCTCTGCTTTTGTCTTGCATTTTTCTTGTAAACTATGGATCGTACAGGTGCAGACAGTGCTTTGGGAAATTTTTATGTACTTCCAACGAGGAATCTGACTATGCAGAGTTTGGGAGCTATTTTTGGGTCACCTTGTATATATATAAATATACATATACTGGCTGATTCGCTACCAGACTGACAAACTTGCGGTTGGTGTAGGTGTACAGAGACAGTTACACTTTAGAAAAGTGTTCAAGTGATAGTAAACTTTCCGGCCATGGTTTTTCAAAAAATAATCCCTCTTTCATCGATTGCACTGGATAAAAATAGTTATTTCAGAATTGCTTCTTTCATTACATTTATGAAATTGTCGGAGGAAAACGGATTGTTTATGAAACTTGATTTAGACGCACTCTTCAACACTTCTTCCAAAGTGATTATTAACTGGTACATGAAGACGATGTTTTCGACCCCACATTGCTCTGTGATTCTGAACCATCTCTGTACCCCTACACCCCCTGCAAGTTTGTCAGCCTGGTAGTAAATCACCCTGTATATATAAACAATTATAATATTAATTACTCTTAATAGTCACTAATTAATTAAATGGTCAAAAATAAATGAAATTTAATTATCCTAATCAGCAAGATAAACTGCCACACGGCAGTGAGATCGCAAGACAGTCCTTTTCCCTTCCCTACAACAGGAGACTGGGTCGTAGGAAAAAAAAAAAATTCATGACATTCTATAGAAATTCGGAACATTTTCATGACATTCAGGACACATTGTTCAAATTCTTGACATTTTCATGACATTCATGATTTTCATGACCGGAAGACACCCTGTAAGTAAACGATACGTAAACTCTATGTTAACCCTTTAACGCGCAGTGTTCCCGCTCTGGGAACACCAAACTCTGATGTTTTGACTGTTGCCAGTCACGAAGAACACATTTGATTTCTATAAAAATAGTTGCGGGTGACATAGCTCCACAAGAATCCTTTACTTTTTAGCAAGTCATTTCACGTAAAAGAATGGTCACAATTCTTTTTAACAGCACTGACATCTGCTGAAAAGTGGAAGAATGCGAGAACAGCTGGATAGATTGCCCAATGCTGAAAACAGGGCAGTCGTTGCCATCGCTCGACTTAACTACCAGCAAGATGGCGGACGATCAAAACGTTCATCGCGTGCCACAGATCTAGAGGCCCTTTTTTGATGGCAGCTGGCTGTGCGGCAAAGCAAGTTGAGCGATGGCAATGGCTGCCCTTTTTTCAGCATTGGGAAAAGGTTGCATCTCAAAGGGTTAAAACATAATCCGCGGTAGTTTAAAAAAAAAAGAAGAAAAAAACGGACTAAAAACCCAGCTTATATAGGGGCTCAAAATTACAAAAGAGCCCTAAGCACAAAAGTGTCATAGTACTTTCTAGACTATCTGAACGGTGATTTTTTTCCGCCTATTGTTCTTCATTTTCTTGTACTTTCACCTTTTGAACTCCTTCTAACCAGGGTGCCAATGATTTAAATCAATTGATTTAAAAAAAAAAACTTTTTTAAAAAAATAATTGATTTAAATCAGGGATGCATGCCTCTGGACTACGAGACATTACCAGTTCATAACACCCTGTTCCATTCACTCGCCAACAAAATTGCATGTTGAAAAACCCAAATCAGAATCCATCAATACAGTTTTTAATAAAAGGAAATGTGAAAATTTAATCATTTCAGATTTGTTTTAAATGGTCATAAACATTACACAAGGAAATGCTCTTTACACTAAATTGACTTTTAGCAATATATGTGTTTTTTCTATGTGCCATCATACTTTCAAGAGCTTTTATTTGATACAGTTGGGTGATTCCATAGTATTGGGAGCGTTTTTAAAATGGACCTTTTTGCTCTTTTTTTTTTTTTTTTTTTTTTTTTTTTTTTGCCTTTCATCATGTCCTCATACCATCACTTCTTGTTTCGCCGACGAGCCCAGCCCAGTCATGTTTTCGGGATTTTTTTCGGCTCAAGCGCTTCAAGATTCCAGATCGTCGCTGCTTCCTCACCGTTGCTACCCGACATCGTTATGATCTGTACTGATCAGGGCCATTCGCTCCCCCCCCCCCCCAAGATAAAGTACCACATGATATTCTATTATTTACTGGAGATAAAGCGTTTTGCTAAGGTGCTCCATTAACATCGACTTCAGTTCAGTTCAGTATTGGGAGCGTTTATGCCATGTCTGCAGTAAGTTAAATTGGTCATAACTATACAAAAAATTGAGTTAGGTGAACATTTTTTGAAAACAATATAGCATCCTATTTGCAAAAAAAGAAAAAACATTCATCCAACTCAATTTTTTATCAGTTATGAAAAGCACCAAACGACCAAACTTAACTATCAGTTATTGTGCTGCCTTGCCTCAGGTCAGCGGTTCAACTCCTGGCCTGGCAAAGGTTGGTCCAAGTCTGACTAATAACTTACTATTTTGCCAAGCTGCTGGTATACCACGTAAACCTATGGTATTCAGCTTGTAATACAAGGTAATTCACCACCAGTAAGATAAAATTCTGGGATTATTAAGTTACAGAAGACAAATCAGAATTACAAAGCAATCTTGCAAACATCATCTTCATGTACCTGTTAATAACTTTAAGGCTGTTCTTAAAAAAAAAAAAAAAAAAACTCAGTTTTTAGTCTTGGTACACAAATACAAATAAACTAATAGCACCATGGTCTCCAAAAAATTCCAGAGGGTTCTTCATAAGCTGTTTTACACACTGCGATAAGCGAAAACGCTGTGGCTTTTGTGAAATTTTCAGAAAAAATTCTTAAACAGGGATCTGAGCAAGATTTTTCGAAGAGTGACATGCTTTGCAAAAATCTCCAATTATTAAGAATTTTTTCAAAAAGTTTTGAAACTGATACAGATTAGCCTGTCTTCGCAGTATGTAATACAGCTTGTAATGAGACAGTTTCAAAATTTTGAAGTGCCTGGCATAATTAGTTTATTTGTAATTATGTACCAAAATCACATGATTTTTTCGAACAACACTTAAAAGAAATGATATAGAATCTTCATGAAAAATGATTTAATCTTTTTCAGAAAAATATTGACTATAATGGATGGTTTAATTATTATTTTTTTTTCACTTAATGAATAAAGCCCAGTGGTGTAATGGTTAGTGCATTGTGCTGCCTTGCCGCAGGTATAGGGTTCAATTCCTGGGCTGGAAAAGGTTGACTCTGTGCATCACCCCTTGAGTGGTTTGATAAATGAGGAACGAGCTTGCTTGGGAACTAAATATTGGTAACTCTGAGTCAAGCTGACGATCTGGCCAGAGTAAATAGTTTCTTATCCCAGAGCCCATGGCTATAAAGGCATGGAAGGGCAGAGAAGACCTTGGTTTTCAAGTGGGCTGTTGTGCACGACCAAGTTTAATTTTTAAGTGTGTTTGATTTCAAAATTCATACACTCAAAATAAAGCTAAGTTTATATATTTACAAAATATTGTCATTTACTCAATAATGCATTTTGGTTTAGTGCCTCGCAACAATTTAGCAATTTTAACAGTGGTGTAGCAAAGAGGGGAGGGGATCTTCCACTGAGGGAGCTGACAGTCTGTTTACAACTAACGAATGTACCAAAAGCAAAGATGGCGAGGAGAGGGGAGAGGAGGGGTGGGTTACGGTCGAATCCGGGCAGCTAGCTGAAAACACAAAGAAAATGGCCAGCAGAAGGCTTAAACATCAAAAGAATGAGGCATTACACTGACTGCTCTGGATGCCAAAAAAAAAAAAAAGCTCTAGCTGGTATCTGCCTACAAAATCATTCTAACATACTCTTCTGATAGCATTAAATTTTATAAAAACATTACTATTATTTTATCTATATTTATTCTATATTTTCATGCAAATGCATTTTTGTTATGAAGAGTTAAAATATGATAAACCCAGAAGCAATTATAAAGTTTTTTTTAATGTATTTAAATATATATACAATCTTTTTAATTAATTATTACATTAATCAGTTTATAAATTATAAAAGCCTCACCATGGCATAGTGGTTATGTCACTGGAAATGGTAGACGGGCGATGTGTGAAGGTCCCGAGTTCGGGTCCCATCGCACGTCCGTCGACCTAACCGTTCGGAGTTTTCCGTGGTTTTCTCCGAAACTTAGCGTAAATATGGGTTAGGACCCCTTAGAAAGACCCGCACAGAGGGCACCTCACCCATCTGCCCAGAGCCCCCGCGTAGCTAATCGGCCGCAATCCCACAAACAAATTATAAAATCAAAATAGTTGATTTCTTTATAATTTATTTTGGACATGTTTATATTATTTTATACTTCAGAAGGTAAACAAAATTATTTTATCATTTTAACTTAAAAATGAAATTTAATAAACATCTTTTCAAAAAATATTCTAGTGTGTAAACCAAATTTCCAATCTTATTTTCATTATAAAAGCACACTATTTGTGAATCCTAGTAAACATTTAATTAAGTAATAACAATAATTCCTTGGAGACTTACAGACTTCCTTGGAGTCTGTAAGCTGACTAAAATCATAAATTAAGGAGAAAATTCGGGTTACACTCAAAAACTTTTTTGAGTAATTAAAACAAAAACAAAATTCATCTTGGAAGAATAATATTAATTCTCCATTTTTTTAATGGATGAAATTTAATTAATTTGATAAAATATTAATTTTTCATGAGTTAAAACTATTTTATTAAAGGTTTTATCCATAAACATGTGATTTTTTTTTGTATCATGAAACATGAGAACACTGGATGATTAAAACACATATAGTAGTAGCAAAAATATTTTACAAATGGAAAAAAAAAAAAAAAAAAAAAAGGTGTCAGAAACACTCAATAAAACTATGCAATGACCAATTAGCTTTACTCATTACATTTATTATCAATTTTACTAATTAGCTTGCTTTTAAAATATTAGAAAACATAACTATTTAATTATTTTTGTTTAGTGGAAGGAAGGGGAAGGGTGCAGAGGAATCAAAACCTTATGCAATGTTTAAAAAAAAAAACTCTGAATGAAGAAACTGACAGAAATTACAAAGGAACAATTTATTTCATACATTTTCAAAAACTGCCATAAAAAAATTATAATAATCTGGTTTAAAAAAAAAAGACAAAACTGTGGATATACAATTTTCTCATTATTAACTATTGTCTTAATTAACAATTATAATGGACATATTTAAATGAGACTAATATAAAATGCAACATTTCAGGTAAAAATGAGATTGATAAAACTGCTTTCCATCTTCAGTTGCACACATTGTGGATTTATAATCACAGTGTTATTTTTATGTTTTTGCTGTTTCTGTCAATACACTTATAAGCACATTTTCTTTACAATATCAAGTCCAGAAGAGAATTGAAATAGCCATTGCTATGCAACAAACACTAACATATGGACTTTTTCTTTCCCCTGTTAAAAAAATAAAATAAATCTTGATTATATTTCAGAAGAACACATTAAATTTATAGCTGACGAATGCAACATTCAAAATGTATATTATGGTGAAAGTGATTAATAATCCAATTTATTGGTAATTATTAATTATTATGAAAGGAATTATTAGGAATTATATTCATAGTAGAACTATTTACTTTCTTTTAAAGTATAGTAAAAGTATACAATAATTGGAAACATCACTTACTACAAAAGGGCACAACTTATTGATGAATTAACTTTTTATTTATGGTTTAAACTTAGTTAAAGGGTGGTGGTGGTTGGGAGATGTTTATAATATCAAGATTAGGCAAATGTCAAATCAAAACAGAAGAGTAAGAAGAAGGTTTGCAAAAAGTTAAACTTGGCATATACCGTATTTACCCATGTATACGTCGATCCCACGTATAAGTCGACCACCCACTTTTCTGATTAAGAAATTTAATTTTTTTTTAAATTCCGCATATAAGTCGACCCACCACTTTCTACCTTATCAAGAAACTTTAATTAAAAAAAAAAAAAAAAAAAACATTTATTCAAAATCATCTGAAAAAAAAGAAAGTACTAAATATACAATAATAAAGATAATAATATACAAAAGTAGTATACAAAATTAAACTGGAAATAATGAATAATAATAATAGGACACTACTGATAGTATGATATGATAAAGTACTAATATACAAAGTTAAACTGATTCAAGATCCGATTCAGTATCGGACTTGTCAAACAATTCACAAAATTCCTTCATCGTCATCGGCTCATGATTGGGTTAGGATCCCTTAGAAAGACCTCCACGGGGTCACCGTACCCTTCGGCCTAGAGCCTGCATGTATCTAATTGGCCGTGATCCCTCAACAACAGCAACACGATACACATTTTCAATCTTTGTATCGCTATATTCTTCCTGGTATGGAAATCAACCTTAAACGACGTCATTGTGTTATGGAATGTGGGAAGGGAACATTTGTCTTTTAAAAGGTATTTTTGACTTCTGATTTTAAGAAAAAAGAAATTAAAAATTAAGGACCCTCGTATAAGTCAACCCTCCCACTTTAAAGGCTTTTTTTTGTCCAAAATTTCTCGACTTATACGTGGATAAATACGGTAAAAGAAATGCCCAAATAAGAGCTGAAATATCTGTACTGCAATAGATGCCAAAACTAGCAGGATCTTAGGAGGTACCCATGTTGTTTCATCTTGCACTCTCACAGGGACAGACGAAGAGAGTGCAAGATGAAACAACACGGGTACCAAAATATTTAAGATAAATATTAAATGACAAACCTGTGAGACAAAAATTTATTAAGAAAGATTATAATCACAGTAAGTCCATATCTAGTAATGCAGAAAAGAAGAGTATTACATGCATACAGAAATAAAAGCAGACATTTGAGCTAAGATGCATTTAAATTAAGTACAGATGTATAACATGGTGAAAAGGCACATTTTAATAGTAGTTAGAAAAATAAAATAAACATAACTGAATTATAAATATAATTCACATGGAATAAAGGGTAAGAAAAAAAAAACGTACAGTACAAAAAACAACTAATTGAAGCTTATTATTAAAATGGAGGGGGAAATATTAAAATTTTATTAACATTTTAGTAGAAAAAGAATAAAGTTCCAAAATATGTGATCAATATCATAATTACCAGTGAAGCTTTTGTGATTTTAAACCTTTTGGGTTTGGTGTCTACCAATAGTACAAATCTTTGAACTGGCTCTGTTGTCTGATATTTATAATAAAATGTTCTCTCATAGAGACATTTCTGTTTCAAACATATATTTTATTTTTGTAAGCAAAAGAAAGCAATACTTAACAATAACAGGCATGAAAACAGCTGAAGAGCAAAAAAGAGGAAATACACGTGGACATATTTTCCAGCAAAAAATTGAAAAATTTACGTGCACGTATTTTCAGGCATATATAACAAGGTTGATAATCAGGGGCGTAGCCAGGGGGGGATATCGGGATATATCCCCCCCCGAAATGTTTGGATTAGTGATGAAATTCCATCTATTTATACACATATAAGTTCATATCTCCCCCCGAAAAATTTTCCTGGCTACGCGCCTGTTGATAATGCAAAAACATGGAACTGGGGAATAATGTGTGAGCTTAAATTCAACCACTGTTAAACTAAATGGTGTACTAAACAATTTCTACCATTTAAATTTCAACCACAAACAAATTGACTGTGATCCTGAAGAAAATAATTATGCACTGTAAATGTTTAATAATCAGTTTTAGATATACAATATTTATTAAAAGAAAACAGGCTATAATTATTTAAAATAATTATCTTAAACAATATCGTAAAATCCTAGATCAAAACAAATCATAAGTCTCACATCCAAATTTCAGATTATTCTTTTGATATGAAAATAAAATAAAAAATTGATTCTCAAAAATTTTAAGACCGATCTTTTTTTTTTTTTTTTTTAATTTTGATCAGAAATGGAATGAAAAATTATACATATGGCATTGGCATTTTCTAAAATAAGCTGCTCCTTCCTATATTAGCTGCAAAATACCAACTCACAAGATTATGCTTTTTAAAATTAACTGTAAAAATAATTACCAAAGAAAAACCTGCACATGAGAATAAAACGAAATAGCGATTTTCCTGATTTTAAAATTGAAGTGAAAATGTTTCAGAAATCAATAAACATATTATGGGGAAAATAATAATTTTCTGTTGAGTTACTAAAATGCCTTAAATTTTAATTTAACAATAGAGTATTAAAAACTCTGTTTTACATCTTGTTTTTAAAATTTTTCATTTACCAAAAGGCTGCAAATAGATTGAAGTTCAGTTGGCAAATATGGAACCCGGAGATCGGGGATAGTTATTTACCATAATTTCGCTAGTATAGTCCGCGGACTATGCATGTCAAAAAGGGATTTTTTTCCAGGACACGGACTATCTGGCTGAAATAAATTTCTTATGCAAAAAAATTTAGTATATTGATCTTGCTTTTTGATCTGTAGTTAGCGCGCAAGCTCCAGTGAAGCCGATGCTAACAAATTTATTTCTGTAGAAAATAAAGCACATAGATGCACTTGAAGTGACGGCACGTCGGCATGCAGGGAGCATTTTAATTCCCCCCCCCCCCCATTATGTCATTTAAAGCATCGACGTAGTTACAGGTGCGGACAAGCTTCGTGAAACCATTTTAGAAATATTTCCGTCCGATATGCAGAAGAACCAAATTTTGAATGTGCTTTAAAAAAAAATAATAATAATTTATGTAATACGGGGGAAAACGGGCCTTCACAAACCGAGGTACCGACGCCGCGTCAACATCCAGAAGGTTGTTATTGTTTTGTCTTCACTCAGCCAGCTGGCTAATAAAGGGAGAGAGCGAATTCTGCTGAGACGTTAAAACATGACTTGTGTCGCCTAGTCGCCTCAATTTCTTTCTTTTTTTTTTTTTCCAATTGCGAATGCGAATTTTTAATAAAGAGCATTTTTAAATTTCATATTTCGTTAACTTTTAACCCAGAGAGAGTATCAATTGAATGTTGTTTAAAATTAAGTTATGTGGATTGACCCATGAAAATTAGTAATGATCTTTTCTTTTCTTTTTTTTTTTTTTTTGCTTGGTTATGTACATTTTCATAAATGATTAATAAAAGTAATCTTTTTATTTATTTAAGGAGGCGATACGTCTTGCCTAAGGACGGATTAATGCAATTTTATGGTCGGTTAGTTGAAATTTGTCTAGTTTATGGAAGTAAAATAGAATTTCTTTTTCCTGTAGCGGAGGAGTAATCGCTCCCCCCCCCCCCAACACTTTTAATCCGTCCGTGGTCTTACCATTAGTTAACTTTTCACGAAGTTACGGTATATATTTTTAGTAAAATCCGCATAACTGTTAAAAAAAAAAAAAAAAACTCTGAAAATTTTGGTTTTCTTTTTCTTACGGATTTCTTAACATTAACTCACATTTTAAAAAAGCATTATTCTTTTATTCAGCATAAATTTAAGACGTGTACGTTTTAATAGCTATAAATATCGAAGTATTTATTTATTGGAATTATTATTAATAATTTATTTATTTAAGAAAAGTATATTTAAACTACCATAAATTATTTTACTTCCTTTGCATGTTGAAGACCTAAAGGAATACGACAAGATTTATATTTTAAATACCATTACTAAAAGCTGCACTTTTATACAAGTTTTATTTGTCGTGTAGACCGTCAGTTTGCTTTATTTAAACAAAAATTCCAGTTTAGCATTCATAAAATGTCTGGAAGTTCTCGTTCGGCCGACGATTTTTCCAAAACCAAGCAAATTTTTGGATCCGAAAATGACCACAAACATTTCGTTTTCAATCCACGTTTTCTAATATATTCGATAAATCTGCCATTTTCTCAATAATCCACAATAGAAGTATCAGTTAAGCTGGTACGTGTCCGTGAAAAAAATTTATAGATTCATCAAGTGCGCAAAACAGCAATAAAAACACGTCGCGAGTAACAATAGCTCACCGACAACGGTTTTCCAGTGGCGAAAGGTCTCGATAGATAATTATTGTTGTGTAGTAGTTCGCCAAGTACATAATTATGTATCAGATGCCTTTCGAAACATCGAAGATCTAAAATAAGAATTTGCCCCTCTGAACTAAGTTTTGAATTTACCAACTCAGGAAATCAGTAACATTGCACTCTAGCTGACTTTAGTCTAGGCGCAGTGCGCGATGCAGTGAAAACGTACATCCCAGGCGCGCATTATCGTCCTCTTGTTACTCTACTATGTCCGCTATGTTTTGCTTTAGGTTCGGTAATCACTGTTTTTTTTTTTTTTTTTTTTTTGAAAAAGCGGAAAGGTTTTAAAACATTTTCGGAAAGCGGAGGTCTTCCAAAAAAAAAAAACAAAAAAAGCGGAAATCCGCCGAAAAGCGGAAGATTTTCATGCCTGCAATAAACATTCATTTAAAATGGATTCCTCTAGGAATTCAGTTGTTTCTGCTAAGCCACTTTTGTTTATTCTTGTTATTTACATTATAATCAGATTTAAATACCATTTGAATTTATCTATATTAAGAACCTTAGTTTAATTACTGTGTGGCGTAGTTTTTTTTCTTTAAAATGTTTGTAATTTATGATTTAGGGATATTTTGAACATGTATTCTAATAGTAGGACACTGGTTCTTAAAAGAAGTAAATTTAACACAACATATAGGGAATTGGTTCCTGAAAACTATAATAACTTCTTATTTAAGATAGTTAATGTTTTGTTGATATGTCGATTCCTTTTACATATTTTTCAATGTCATCTAACATGATTAACATATAATTTTTTGGAAAGTATTTTATTCATGTAATTATTTGTCTCTAAAAGCTTTTCTCTCTCTCTCTCTTTTTTTGTTTGTTTGTTTTTTCTTTCTGTTTAAAAAAAGGAGGGGAAAAATAAAAAAAAACTTATTAATGCTGGAGGCATTGACTTTGTATGAAAGCTTAAACGATTCTAAAGTTAAATTTGAAATTCTATGACAACACACATTTCATCAAATGGATACATGATGTGACATGGTATGATAATAAAATTGTAAAAATGCTATCAAATTTTGTTGAAGAAAAGGAAGAGTCAAATGATGGAAATTACATCAAAGTTGAGCAACCAAAGGTAATAGGACTACCTAATATAAGTATGGGAGACTATGATAAACATGAATTTTTAGCATTCTTGCACAGAATTAGTTTTCATTACAGAAAGTAGACTGCCTTATTTTCCATTATTTTTCAATGAGTGCTATAAATTCATGGTTAGAATACAGCCAAGATGAAAATAAGCTTGTCATTCCTACGAAAAAGCAAATGTATTTATTGGATTTTACATTATTAGTTGTAGAATCTATGATTATAAGAAACAAGGGTGCAAATTAGAAGGATGCGTTAAGGGGAAGTTTTTACTGTGAAAGTGCCAATATTCAGTGATGAATAAACAGCGAGTTTTTTTAAATTAAGAAATATTCTTCATACAACTGATACATACCAATTCTGGCACATTTCCAAAATATCCCCAAAAACCTGTAAAAAGAAAAATAAATGTTAAATACAAAAATACACCCCAACAACCCCCCCTTGCATAGGCCACTGGGTCAGCCAGGCACAAATGAAAAGTCTTGTAATAATTGCAACCTGTGCCAGTTGCTCATAAGTCTAACGAGAATCACTGAACCTCTCTTCCAATTTGCGGTATAGAGTTCTTTCATTCTGATCCCTCATCTCTCTTCCTCCACCTGAAAGAAAAATGACTTTTTTGGAACAGTGGATACTTGGTGGTAGTTGCTGCCAAACAAATGAATGTTTCCCAGTTGTTCTTTACCAGCTCTTAGACAAGATGAAAAACTATACTGATGAAGGATCTGTCATTTGTTCCCAGGCCTGGTCTGAGCAGGTTGGCAATCGCCGAGGGCCCCAGCGAGGTCTCCCAAAAACGGATATATTACTTTATAATTAAAGTAATTTGATATACAATAGACCTCCTATAACATGGGCTATACAACACGAATTAGAACACCACAAAAAAATTGCAATCTTGTTCCTATAACATGTTAAAAGAGACTCGTACAGCACGGTAAAATGAGATAATTTTCTGATTTTATGACACTTTAGCTCCTGCCATTAATATAACTTTTGAATGGCAGCAGTAAATGTAATTGTGTTTCTAAGGAGTGCAATTAATTTTTCCGGCAATTATACAGTGTAGTTTGCACCCCAGGTGGAGTATAGCTCAGGAACCGTACAACATGGATTCTTATAGCACAGAACGTATCTACCATGTAATAGAGGGGGGGGGGGTCTACTGTATTTCAATGTAATATGCCAGAGTAAGTTTGATTATTTATTTCCTTGCAATATTTGTCTTTACAGTGGCACAGCAGAGGACCCCACAGACTCTGCATTGAGAGTGGTCTCCGAAAAAGCAGGGGCCTCAACAGCTTTAAAATAGTTAAATAGGGTTTTCAGGCACATAAGCCTAATTTTAAGTTATTACATATCCTAATATTCTGTTTCCTCTAAATTTTCCGGCAAGGGGCCCCTTTTCAATCTCTAGCCACGTGCCCCCAAAGGTGCCAGTCCAGGCCAGTTTGTTCGAATACCTGGAACAGTTACTGGACCACTAAAATGGAAGAAGAGGGTCTACAGCATTTCAAAGTGAAGCACAGGTATTATACTTTGTCAATCCTATCACAGGTGTAAGAACACAGAAATTTGAATGACTTTTGGGCAGTGCCAAATAGGGAAATAAACATTTTATTTCTTTAACCTATGTCTTTCGGTTTTCTTTGGGGGAACAATGTTTTAGAAATAGTGCTTTAATGCCACCCCACCTCCCACAAACAAAAAAAAAAAAAAGTTGGCAGTATTTGTGCCTGGCTAACTGAAAAAATAGCAGGTGTTAACAATAAAGTTTGACCAGTGGTGTAGTCGAAGGGTAGTGGAAGCGGGGGGACCCCTCCCCCTACTTTTTCAACTTTTTCACATCAGCCCATACGTCCCCTCACTTTTTATTCTCAGGGGGGACGCTCATTTACAAGGTCTTTTTAAAAATTCTGTGAAGAAATTAAAATTTTTGTTTTGTTCATGCGAGAGCAAGTATATCGGTATAAAAATCAAAAGAAAACTTTTGACTGTTTGAATAGACTTTACAAATGGGATTGTAAGGGTTTCTTAAGCACTTCAGTAGTGAAAACATATCCATAAGAATAGAACAGACTATAATCTTCCAGAACGCACTCTTAATAAAAAATGCCTTTTCGAATATCTGAAAAAGTGACAAAAATCAGGGTAGTGAGTAGTCATGTACCAATCCAAAAGAAAATCTGTCACTTTGAATTTAGATTGCTGTCTCACCATGGCACAGTGGTTATGTTACTGGAAATGGTAGACGGGCGAAGTGTGAAGATCCCGGGTTCGGGTCCCATTGCGCATCCGTCGACCTAACCGTGGAGTTCGGAAACCGAACGGAGTTCTCCGTGGTTCTTTCCGAAACTTTGCGTAAATATGGGTTAGGGCCCTTTAAAAAGACTCCCATGGAGGGCACCCCCCCCCTTGTGCTATTCTTCTGACAAGGATTTATAAGAGGGCTTCGAGCCAAGCACACAAATCCGATATACATGTTCGCAACAACAAATTAAGTAGCTTACACTGTTGATCAAAAAGACTTAGTTTAGATTATTAACAAGTAATCAATAATTTAACAATGAGTTCATTTTCATTAATTAATAAACAAATGATGGTTAAATTAGTTTTACTGGTTGTTTAAGGAATAATTACATTCAATGAATTCGATAAGTTTAGGTTAAGTTTCGTCAAAAATGAGCGTCCCCCCACTTGTTTTTCTTAGGACTACAACAGTGAGTGACTAGTTTCGACAATATAAGATGGCTGAGGCTAAAATGTGCTTTAGCCCACTGCTTGGTGACATTCTTTTGGAGGGATGATAAATGTGCCAAATACTGCAAATTTGATATTTTAGAACTGTGGGAAGATCCAAAATATCTTGCATTTTTGAGCATGCGTGATTGTTATTTTTTTATTCTAGCTTCTGTTTGTCGCACGTATGTGAAAGCAACTAGGGTTGCCAGGTCGCCAAACCAAATAGCCGGGCAGACCAGCCAGTTTGGCCGGACATTTAGGTAAAAAGGCCGGACAGCCTACAATATTGAGGATTTTGTCTCAGTATTAATAGGTACGACAAAAAAATTATATGTAAAATCAAGCTTGTTTGATTATTACTATGAATCATGTTGAATTCTAATAAAATATAAATAGCATCGAATGCCAAATCAGTTCAAGTTCTTTGTTACTAATCAGCCAAAGTCACCAGTAAAAAGCCTAACAAAATCCGGACACCATTCAGTTTGGCCGGACACGCAATCAAAAAGCCTAACTATATCCGGCTTTATCCGGATGCCTGGCAACGCTAAAAGCAACAAATATGCTTGCTCAAATTGACATCATTAAGCTGTTAATTTGCACTAGTGTGCATGTGTTATTGTTATTTCTAGTTCTATCATAATCTAGTTATTCTAATTTGCTTAGGCTTGTACAGTTAATGATAACTACACCCAGTCAAAAAAGTGTTCGAGTAAAAGTGAAACTTCTTACATTTGTTTCATACATTAATAATTATTTACCATAAAATATATTTTGCAGGCGTACATGACAGCCTGACATTTTTTGTTTAGCAAAGGGCCAGTGATAGCATATTTTTTAGGGAGGGGGGCTCCTCAAAAATACAGCGATTGGACTAAAGCACATTTTCACCATGGCTGATAGCTGCAAAAAAAAAAAAAAAAAAAAAAATTTACTTGCTATGAGTAATATTGATTTGTATTTTCTAAATACATAACATATTTAGGAAATACAAACATTTCTCTTAAAAAATTGATTTTCTTTTTGTTGCTTATGACTTATTTTTTTAAAACTACCCACTCCTCATAAAAAGCAAAGCAACTGATAGTGCATTATGCTAACATTCTTCACAAAAGTAATCAATGATTCAAGATAAGTCATCTAAGTAAATAAGTTTCAGTTGAAGACTTAAGTAAATAAGGAAAATATAACACTACATTACCCTTGTTTATTTTTGTCAAGTAAACTAGGTGCAAGCGACCTCACGTAAGC
The DNA here is from genome assembly GCA_038373885.1 of Cheiracanthium punctorium. Classification (NCBI taxonomy): domain Eukaryota; kingdom Metazoa; phylum Arthropoda; class Arachnida; order Araneae; family Cheiracanthiidae; genus Cheiracanthium; species Cheiracanthium punctorium. Next base: position 257,679 of record JAWZYV010002787.1, read on the forward strand.
ACATGTGCAAATTAGAAGAAGCACCACCGTAAGCAAGCTTTGAAAATTGAAAAGAGCTGACTGAAATGAAAATTTAGTTTAGAAAATATATAGAGTATCATGTAAAATGAAAAACTAATGAAGGGAATAAAGAATCGAAGAACATAAAATAAAAAGATTTAAAATTTCTCAGGAAGACAGATATATATAGATATAAATAAATAACGTTATAATTTACCATTATTGAAATGATTAATTACAGCGTGGGCATAAAAAATGTTGACATGTTTTGTTGATATTCGGAACAGCTAACTTCCGGTTCCTGTTTTAAGTGTAGTTGTAGGTTAACTACTTGAAGAAAATGGCAAAACAAAAAGTTTCCACATTCACATTTAAATATCAGTTGTTTTATTTATATTAACCATTTCGTAAATTTATTCACTTTATTAATGTAGTGCATTCATTTGCGGCATTCCTGATGAAGGACGCATTCGTAAACGCACAATCAGTGTCACTCTTTCAATTAGTTTTAGTTTTAGGTGTTCTTATAAATACTCATTCTTTTTTTTAAATGTTACTAGTCGACCTTTGTTTTTAAAGTCAACTGAGTGAGTGCAGTTAATTGAAAAACTAAATTAATAGAGACAGGAGTCGGCTCATTTAGTTTTAAACTGTTCGTTTCGGTTTCGGGTTTCGACCATTTCGACTTTCGGTCTACGGCCGAAGATAAAAGATTTCTTTACCTCTGGATACAAAAATCGCTCAATGATCTCGACAGACAGATGTAATTCATTATTATTTTTGTTTTTTAATCATCTATCGAAAATTTATTTTACTATTATAATTTTTAACTTGGTACTTTCGGTTTCGTTTTATAACTGCTATTTTCAGTTTAACTGGTGACGGTTCTCTTTTGTAAACTGAAACACTGAAACAATCCTAAAATCAAATTTTCCATTGCTTCGGCAGTTGAATCTGAAAAATATCAATCACTAGGATTAACAGGTGGAGACGAATGAACGCACCAGCATCAAGCGGCGGACGAAGCCGGTAAAGTGTTAAAAGAGCGGAGTGGTAGATCAGATAATGGTTAAGGTTATTTAATTGTACAGTAAATTATGTAATTTCAATTTCGAAACGTTTTTGAAAAATAAAGCAAACCAACTGTTCTAAATTATTATCTATTGCTGTTTCAAATTTAAAGATTTAGGTCGCGTGTTGTTGTTTATTAAACTCGTACGGTGTTACTGAAATGAATACTGTTTTCAAATCATGGAGGAGTAAGTTTTCTGCTACGAAAGTGCAACAACTATGGAAACAGTCCTATAACGAGCAAAAAGTTTTTAAATACGTCAATCGGTGCTATGTATATGCAGCGTATTATTCAGGTTCTGCTACTTTGATTAATGTTTGCAGTCGTAAATTTTTCGAGCTCTCCCCTGCTACGATATTTTCCTACAGTAAGCAGGCTATTCGGCTGCTAAATGTAACCAAAAATAGATGCTGGAAATGCAATGCTGTTGTTATAGAACGCGATTTAGTTTGTATGTCATGTGGATCTGTCCAGGAACCTAAGCAAAATCTCAACCATTTTGAGATTTTTAAAGAAACTCCGCACTTCGACATAGACACTAGAAATTTAACTATTAAATTTAGAAGGCTTCAAACATTGCTACATCCAGATAAATTTGCTAGTCGTTCCGAAGTAAGCTTTTTTTTTTTTTTTTTAATTTCTCCTCAGAATTTTGACACTATTCTGTAACAATACTTTAAATTGGATAGACTTGTTGATTCTCCAGATATTAGAACTTTAGTCTCTTTTTAATTTCAAACCATTGTATTTTTAAGTTTTAGTCTATGTAATACTAAGTTGCTACTGATCACGAAAAATTTTAAATTCTCAGAAAATTTGATTTTTACAAAAAAAAAAAAAAAAAAAAAAACTATTAAGGGGTTAAAATTGGAAAATTATTGTACTTTTAAGTTGTACTACTAAATTTACCTGTTTTTTGAATTTCTTGCCTGCTGCTATATTTTCTTACAGTAAGGAGATTATTCATTTGCTAAATGTCGCCAAAAATGCATGCTGGGAATTCAATGCTGTTATAGTACGTGGTTAATTTAGTATGTCATCTAAGTCTGTCCAGAAACAACATCTCAACTGAGCTGGATCAAATTTATGGTGCTTACGTATTATCCCGGCGGTCACTTCTGCCAAACTACTTTTCATCAAATTTGCTGTCAAACTGTTGCCAATCGTATTCCAAACCATCAACAATTTCATGTGCCTGGCATTTATCTTGGGGTAATTCCATGAGAATGTATACCCAAGTGTTGATTTTTACTTTGCAAAGAAGCATAAAATCATTAATTTTAATAAATATAAAATTTTTTATTAAAGATTAAAAGTATACTAGACAGTAAAAGAAATAAAAAATTGTGTTTTTATATGAACAAAGTTGTGTTTTCAGATTGAATATTTGCAGATGTTGTGTAAGTCACACATTATCTGTCGTGTCAGTCACAAGCAGATAACTCAAATAAAAGATTTAAAAATTTTATTGAACTCGAATTTGATTCTTATTATTGTTTTGTGCACTGTTCTTGATATTTCATGTGAGTTTCAAATTTTAAGAACTAAATCTAGAGCAGAATTTTTAATATAAGTGAAAGCAAGTCTAAACCACTTTCTTTTTGCGTCGTGTCAGTCACAAAGAGTTATTTTATTTTATTTTTAAACATTAAAAATCGCACAAATTTTTATTCAAAACATAATGCATAAGTGTATTTACTTTGCTCTTCTATGATTCGTTAAAGTTTAAATTTATTCTTAACTTTTGAACAAAAGTGAAACATACGGAAAATCTCAAATGTCGCGTAAGTCACACACGGAATTACCCATTGTCTTGGCGAACCGCCGGGATAATACGCAAGTACCAAATTTATTTGGGTTCTTTCCTACTTTAATGCCCCCACTCTTCCCGAGGTGGCGACAATTATACATATGCAGTTACCATGAGAATTTTTTGCATTTATGTGGAAAACAAATTTAGAATTACGATGGTGGTGTGGAACAACATGCAAATACAACATTACTTATTTATTTATTTTGGGGGGTGGAGTTGCCAATTAATGTAGTTTTAATAATTAAATGGGTGCTTACGTATTATCCTGGCGGTCATTCCCGTTAAACTATTTTTTCGTCAAATGTGCTGGCAAACTATTGCGAATTGTATTCTAAACCATCAATAATTTCATGTGTCTGGATTTATCATGGTGAAAAATCACTTGTCTTGGTGGACCACCGGGATAATACGTAAATACCATTAAATGCTCTCAAATTCTTTAGCTCGTGCATTTATCACTAATTTGTTTAAGTTGATTTCCATCTAGTTTTTTTGTGTGCGTGCATCAAGACTCTGAGGCTTGCCAACATACAACAATATTTTAGGTTGGCAAGAATGGGGGCGTTAAAGTAGGAATCAACCGTTATTTAAATGTTTGGTAAAGATCAAGTGTTCGGAAACTTGAGTGGAGTCATTCCAGATTTTTTTCCTGATTAGGACTACATAAATGCTTTTAGGCATTGTATTATGCTACGGATATCATAAGTAACTGTGTAAGAAATAAATGTTTTTCAAAATATGATTACACTTACTTTCATGTGCTTTTAAAATTCTAGACTAACTGGGTGATTTAAAAAAAAAAAAAAGGTTGAAAATGTGTGTCATTTTTTTTTTACTATATCCCCCCTCTGAAGCCCAGTGGTGTAATGGTTAGCACACCACCCCACGGGTCCAGGGTTCGAATTTCGGGCTGGGCAAGGTTGACTCAGCCTTTCATCCCTTGGGTGGGTCAATAAAATGAGGACCAAGCTTGCTTGGGGTCAAACACTGGGGGCTTCGCGTCAGGCTGACCACCTGGCCGAGGCATATGCATCCGCACCCCAGAGCCTATGGTCGCGAAGGCGCAGTTGGGCTGCGCAGGCCTTGGCCCCGCAGAGGGGCTGTTGCGCCAATGTTTGACTTATATCCCCCCCCCCCCTCCCCCTTCAAATCACTGGACAATACAGGACTACTGAAACTAAAAATACACGGGCTGGTTCATTCACCGTATTTTACCGAAGCAGCGCATTCCCTCTCGATGACACCACGGTGCTGAGCGCGAAGAGATTTCTGTGAGAAGGGAAGGTGATTTTTCACTTCGAATGATAACTTTCAAAAAGGAAAAAGCTTTTGAATATTAATTTCCCCATTGCAAATAAACTGCTTTATACATATTCAGTTAAGTACAATTATTGCAAAATAAAGATGTTGTTATTATTTTTTTTAATGTGCTTTTAATATATTTATGAGTTAAGGAACTTACAGATGAAAAATTTTTGATACTGTTCCATTTAGCATGCTACAAAATATAAGTACTTAAATCAATGGAGGTGCTTATAAACATTAGAAGTTAACATAAATATATTAATTCTTTCAAACAAATAATACCGTGTTTACTCACGTAATAGTTGCACTTTTTTTTTTTTTTTTTTGCCGATTTTAAATGGTAAAATCTAGTTGTGGCTATTATGCGGGGAAAATTTACTACATAATATTCTAACTCTAAAGCTATTTTTTCCGATTCAAAACGGAGGTGCGACCATAGGCGCCGACTTCATGGGGCTTGAAGGGGCTTCAGCCCCCCCAATATTTTTATTCAGGGGGCTGAGCCCCTTCAAAAATTTCACTCTGACAATTTAGTGTCAAATCATATTTCTTTCTCCAAATCGGTTAAACATCCTAAAAATAGAGAATGTATCGGATCGCTAGCTTTTTCTGTCTCTCACTCCGCTTTTTCTTTCACAGGGATTCAGGAATTACGTTGGGTGCCTGTAATGCCGTAAGGCACGGATGTCAACCTTCTTTATCAAGAGCGCAAGCACAAACAAATGACCATCAGATAGCTAGGCAAAAAGAAAGTAAAACGGGTGTTTTCCCACACAAGAACCATTCGGATTTCACACCGTGACACAATTGATGATGGAATTGCTTTCTAGTAGGGAGAAGACTGCGCTTTTTTTAGGAGGGTCGTTCTCATGTAATTTTTTTTTTTTTTATCAGTACAGCAAAAGCTTTCACTTTTGTTCTATTGTGAGATGCAGACTCTTCTGTAGACGTCTGACCATAAGGGAGATTTTCCCATTGTGCAAGACTGCAAACGATTGTGACATTTCCATTTTCCACCAGTATTAAGTTTCGACGCTGAAAATAAACCGTTTAAATGTGACTTAAAAACAATTCAAGGCAGAAAATTAATAGTCAAATTTAAGCTTGAAGATTTTAAATCATGAAGAACCTTGTGAGATAAACGAAAAATTGATGTTTGATACAGTTTCGGATATAGACAGTATTCATTTCTTTACACGCTTTATCAAAAATTTACTAATATCGAACGCTTAACGTTTCTTATTTAGCTACAGTTAAGAGCTAAATGAAAAATGATTTCATAAAAATCTTCGAGGAGCACAACTTCTGGATTATATTTTATAATTGCTTCCTCTTATCTTCTATCTTTACATATAAAACTCTTTCCCCCACCAAGGGCGTAATGAAGGGGGGGGGGCTACGCGGGCTGAGCACTACATAGCTGTCTCCCAGCCCCCCTACGATTTTCAAAAATTTTTGTTATTTTACACATAAATACGAAAATTTAGAAACGAACATTTGAAAAACATGAAATTTTAAATCTTTGTTTCGTTGTTTTGGGCGAATTTCTCTTCATAATTTCAAGATTTGTATACGGTTTATTATTTTGCTACTATTGGCTGCATGTGGTGCCAGTGGCGGTTCCAGAAGGGGGGGGGATCACGGTGGTCATGACCCCCCCCCTGGGCCTAGATTAACCATCTCCCCAATAAGAAAGGAGGAAAAAAAAAAAAAAAAAAAAAACGAGGGCCCAAGCCGAGCTTGGACAATGCCCAAAATTCAGAGGCCTTGATCATGTGCATACATATCACATTGTGTTGCTGAAAGAGAATTCGTCTTTAGAAAACCATTAGCCTCTGACTAATTTACTTTATTTTATAACAACACTAAAGTATGCATACAGTGACTATGTGCTCAGTCGTTGTTCCTTGGCAGAAAAATATGCAGCCGTTTTATAAATATGTGCATTCATCCATATCCATCCATACATGGAGGGCAAAGGAAGAGGGAGTCACAGCGAGCATGATTAAGGTAAGGGTGGATGGGCTAGTTGCCCCGAACCCACAATGAAAGAAAACTCTCAAAATCAAAAAATGGTTTATAGAAAAATGTGTGAATTGGGCGTGTGTGATACATTTTACTCGTATTCGGCCCCCACACTTGCAAATAGCCTTCCTCTTCTGTAAAAGCACTCTATGAAGCACGTATGTTTGTAAATTATTAATTTATGGAATATCAAACTAGCATAACTGCTACAAAACCATAAAAATTATAGAGGAGAAAGGAGGGGCTTTCATGGGGAAAGAGGGACCATGCCTAACAGGGCCGGATTACCCATTAGGCTGAGTAGGCTTTCCCCTGTGGGCTCCGTTATTAAAGCTATTTTAGTGTTAATATTTATACAGTATATGTAACTCTGAGAAAATAATTCTGATTCATTGGTGACTTCGTAAACACGAAACACTTTTTGGCATTGTTAGCCACTACACTTCTTAATTGAAATTTGAATGAATATGTGCTAGAAAGTTTGAAGCTGACTATTTAGCTTGGATTTTTATGTGCACATTTCAGTGATACCCTGCATTAGATGGATGTATATTTTGCAAATTCAATAAGGAGAACTTTTAGCACTACGTCTACACGAACGGGCTATGGTAATCATAAGAAGGCTTTTAAACAAAAAACCCTTCGTATCCCAGTCATCACAATCATATTTTATACAACTTTTTTCCGTTCTGAATAAAAATTAATTTTCGTATATTGTTGCACAAATGTCATCAGAATAAATTTCAAATAACATAATTCGTTATGGTTTTAGTTTATAAAATGAATACTATGTATCCATTTAGCCAAGAGCGTCTCTGACTTACCAATTGCTAATGTGCTAGTTTTATTTATTTTGATAATTGTTAAGGTAATTTGAAACAATTTTCCAAAAAAGAAAGGGTGATTTAGAGTGCAATGGAGTTTTTATATATGTTTTTAAAATAACATGACGTAGACTATGATTTCGAATTAGATTTCATTCATTTTGTTTCCATTTTTCATATTATTGAGTATTCTTATTTTAATGTAAAGTGAAAATGTTGAGTATTTTTAAAAATTGTCTGTAAATATCTACAATAATTTAGAGTGATAATTTTGGTATTGTATATCTGTTTCTGTGTTATTCCACTTTTAAATGTAAAACACGATTATATTTTATACAAGTTTTTTCCGTACTGAATAAAAATTAATTTTCATATATTGTTGCACAAATATCATCAAAATAATTTCAAATAGCATAATTCATTATGGTTTTAGTATATAAAATGATTACTATGTGTCCATTTAGCCAGGAGCGTCTCCGATTTACCAATTGATTATGTGCTAGTTTAATTTGTTTTCATAATTGTTAAGGCAATCTGGAACGGTTTTCCAAAAAGAAGTGTGATTTAAAGTGCAATGGTGTTTTTATATGTAGAGTTTTTTTGCCAAGTCTCACACGGAGGGCAAACCCCCCACCCTCGGCCTAGATCCCTCGCGCAGATAATTGGCCATAACACCACATTTCAACATTTCTTCTCATTTTTAATGTTATTGAAAGATGATATGAGTATTCTTAGTTTAATGTAAAATGAAAGTTTTCAGTATTAAAATGTTTATGAAGACCTAAAATAATGCAGACTCTAAATTTTGATGTATTCTCGCACTTAGATTTCTTTGTTAGATCATTTTTAAATGTTAACAAGGATGATATTATTGGAAAATTAATTTTTTCCCTGCTGTGCAAATACTATAAGAATGAATTTAAAAGTATATTTTATTTATTTATTTGTTTTTGTTTTTACAATTCAAATCGCGGAAATCCGTTTAATATGTATGTGTAGAAGAGAGGACTTGTAACTTTGTATGATGGCTTGTATATTATTTGATTTGCTTTAATACATGGAAAGGAGGTATTTATTACTTCGTTGCTTATGTTTTTTAAAATAATTTTAAATGTAATCTGTAAAAAGTTGTCAAAGAAATGTAATTTAAATGTGATCAGTTTTTCTGTCTTAAAGTAGTGCGACATTTAATTAAAGTCGATTCAATTTATGGGTATTTCATCATGTAGTAAAATAAAAAATACTATTTTATATTAGTAAAAATTATCTCTGATGAATGTTTGCCAGTAAATAAAATAATCCGGATTTTAGTATTTCGAATCGTTTGTACTTCTAGGGTACTTTGAAATATTAGCTCGAGTAATGTTTTGCAGAACAGTTTTTCACATTTGACTGCATGCATTTTCTTTCCTATGAAATTATCATTAAATACATTTCTAAAAAGATTTTATTCGTTTTGCTGTTATTAACTTAATTAAACTTCACCTGTTCTTTCAGAAGGAGAGATTTGCTTTCTCCATATGTGTACTGAAGACTGATTCGAGATCTTGAGTTCAAATACTTAATTTAAAAAATGAGTTCAAAAAATTTATTAAATGGAATTCCTTTTATTTTAATGAAAGTGTTATGTTTAAAAAGCACATTTTGAAATCTCAATTCTAAAATTTCTGAATCCCTTTATTCTACTGACGGAGGAAGGATTTTGTGTCCCCCCCCTCCGTAAGGATACGAGCCCCCCCAATAATTTTTACAAGTCGGCGCCCGTGGGTGCGACTATTATGCGAGGACAACTATTACGTGAGCAAACACAATATATAAACTTATTCTTAAATTTCAAGTTTCATTTTCTCTTTGAATCAATCCATTTTTTTTTTTTTTTTTTAAATCTTTTGTGTGGCTTTTCTTTTTGATATAACAGGTTAATTTCTGTTTAAATGACGGATTCTTATAAATGCCCTTATGTGGCAGAACAAACTAATTGCTTTTTTTTAACTTTCAGGAAAACATTCCTTTATCTCTTGAATGAGTTCTTTAATTACTCCTTTAGTCTTTCTATAAAAATTTCCGTGAAAACTTTGAAATTTTTTTTCAAATTCTTGGCACACTTCAAGCCATGCTTCTGAAGGTTCAATCAAACCTCATTTTGATAAGTTTATCTAGTGTGTTTTGAGGGAAGTTCATAAATTGAGAAGGAGTTCCTAAACTTGGATCCATGCTTCTGAAGTTTAGGCATTAGTTCAAGTTAGTTCAATTTAAATGCAACAAATCCTGCAGTGTAGTTCAAGCCTTCTTTTTCCTGTGGATAGATATCGCATCTTCCTAAATTTAAATCAATGTCCCATGATACAGACATTGAATCAAATACCTTCATTATGTCATTCAATGTTCTCATCTTCATCTTGGATCTCTGTTTCATTTGAGTTGATAACTTCAGCATTTTCATCTTCATCATGATTTGATAGAATCACTCTACTAAAATAATGTGAAAAAATGTCAATTTTTTAAGAAAATGGTTTGATTTTGCTAAACCAAGGTTAGTTACAATTCTTTTTTTCAAATCAAATTTGCCAATATATCAATGAAATTTGTTGAACTCGGCAACTATTAAGCAAGTGTTTTCTTTTTCCTTTATACTAGTACTAGCTGCTACCCGCGACTTCGGCCGCGTCGGCTTTAGAGTTAGGTCCCAAAAGAAATGAAGCATGTGTGAATAACACATATGTTTGCGACAAAAGAACCTGCATTTAAATATTATTTGCTTTTTACTTATTTTATATGAAGTATAATGCGTGGTAGTATACTTCATTTAAAATAAGAGAGTAAGCAGAGTTACTAAATTTAGATTTTTTTTTCAGGCATTTGGCAAATACATTTACAACAGTATTTGCTAACTGTTTTTGTTGTTCTTGTGAAAGAAATATTTATGCTATAGCATGAATTTTAGCCTACATTAATCAGGAATAGTGCAGCTTTTTTTTAGCGAAAAAGTTTTAGAATTGGTTCTATAGTTACAGAGATACCCAGAGAGCGTAATGTATTAGAATTATTTTGAGTGTTCCTGTAAAGGAACTATTTGCACTACATGTATGAATTTTAGCCTATAATACTCAAGAATAGTGTAGCTTACTAACAGTGAAAAAAGTTTTGGAATCGGTTCAGTACTTACAGAGATACACATAGAGTGTAATGTAATTCTTATGAGTATCCCTGTAAAAGAACTATTTGTGATATATGCATAAAAGGTAGCCTATAACACTCAGGGTCCCACCAGTGTCTAAGAAGTTCTACTCTCAAAACTGGAAGGCTGGAAGTGCCAGGTTCAACCCCTGGTCGAGCCTGTCGACCTAGCCGCTCGCAGTTTTTCGCGGTTTTCTCCAAAACCTCGCGTAAATACGGGCTAGGATCCCTTAGAAAGTTCCCCACAGAGGAATAACCCATATAGGCCTAGGACCCTTGTGCAGTCAATCGGTCTTAATCCACAAACAAACAATAATACTCAGGAATAGTGTAACTAAGTTTTAGAATCGGTTTAGTAGCTATAAAATTTCCATAGAGCGCAATACATTAGAATTATTTTGAATGTTTTTGTAAAAGAATTATTTATGCTATATGCTTGAAAGGTTGCCTGTATGTTAATCCAGGGCATAAGCTATCTTCATTACGAATTTTTCCAAATCCGTTCAGCAATTTGTGTGTGATTCAGTCAAAAACATCTAAACACACAAACGTACACATTTTTTAATGACTATGTCATTTTATCTCTCAATACCCTTATTGAAAAATGTGTCCCAAAAATGCGCCATAATAAAGCGACATAATTTTACATGTATTTAAATACTATTAGTTCACAACAGCTTTAATATCGAGATTAAAGCAATCTTTAGTCTCGATATTGTTACACTATTTCGTAAGCTGTAGAATATGCTCCACATGTATTTTTTACATATATTCAAATATTATTAGTTCACAACAGCTTTAATCTATTGTTACAATATTTCGTAAGCTGTAGAATATGCACCACATGTATTTTTCTATAAATAGGTTACACTCATAAAAATTTCAACATAGGGTTACCAGGCGAAATACGCGAAAGATGAGCGATAAAATGCCAAGTTAATTAATATAGTTTTAATATGGCAATAATAAAACTAAAAAATTAGGGGGGTTCAGGGGGATCTCCCCCTGACGAGGCTCGAACAGCCGAGTTTTTATATTATTGGTAGGATTTGGAAATTTATGAAGTTTAAGAAGCACATTTGGACTTTTCTTTCTAATGCTTTTTAATTTGGCGTAAAATCAACATAATTTCCATACCATTTCATGTTTTTCAAATGCATGTTTATCTGAAAATAGAATTTCAGCTTTATTTCAAAAGCATAAATCATTTTGTGCGGGCGATAAAACGGTTTTTAATTAATAATTAGAAAAGTATTTAAAATTTCAACATTCTGAGCCTCAGGTGCACAGTCATGGGCTTCTATGCTCAAATTTTCAAAGCTCTGCTTTCTGTAGATTTGTCTGGAGAACATTCATTTTTATTATTATTGATAGATAGATTTGACATAAAACTGGCATAATTTCCGTGGAATTTAATGTTTTTCAGATGCACGCACGCGCTTCTTTATTGAAGCAATAGCATTCTTGTTAGCTCAAAACATGAATCATTTGATTGATACGGGCGAAACTCGCCAATCATGGCAACGAAAAAACGTTTTTTAATTAATAATTAAAAAAGTAATTAAAAATCTAAAATTCTAAGTAGCCTATAACCAACTCCAGGGTCCCATCTATATCTAAACCGAAATGCATCCTAATCGATTCAGCGGTTTAGGCGTGAAAGCGTCATAAAAAAACAAACAAACTCACTTTCGCATTTATAATATTAGTTAGGATATATCTCCATATAGTCTGATTTTTGTGGAGATAGTCACACATATGATCATTACTCTCATATATTTGTACAGTAAATTAAGTGTTTGAATTCAATTAATAGTATTTTACAAAAATGTATATTTATGTTAATATTTCATTCACATACTTAAATTTATTTATTCTAGAAAGAAAAGGAATATTCTGCAGAGCAGTCTTCTCGAGTTAACAAAGCATATCAGACACTTCTCCGTCCAATGGATAGAGGTCTCTATCTCTTAGAACTTCATGGAAAGCCATTACTAGAAGATGAAATACAATTGCCCTCTGATTTTTTGTCTGATATTATGGAAATTAATGAAATGCTCGATGAATGCCATTCAGTGGAAGTTCTAGAGTCAACAAGACATGTTAATGATGCCAAATTGCAAATGTTGTTTGCGGATGTTTCCCTGTCTTTCAAAGAGAAGAATATCAGTAAAGCTAGAACTCTTTTGTGTAAACTGAAATATTTTATGAATATAGATGCTAAAATAAGGAAGCTAGAAGAAAAATTTGGCGTCTGTCGGGATGATTGACATTCATTTATTCTTTTTTCGTAACTCTTTTTAATTCTTGAAAGAATTTGCGTGTATGGCATATATATAAATATATATTTAGATGAAATATAATTATATATTATTAATATATTAAAACTGCTTCTTTTTGCAGTGGTGTTCTCATTTATGGTATAGAAGATTAAAGAATATAAGGCAAAACAGAATGGAGATTTATAGAAGCTAAAAAAGTTTACACTCTGCCTTAGAATATGCAATTATATCAATATTTATTTATTTCATTGTTACACAAAACACTTGATTGCATCTTGCAGTGTAAAAACCTGAAAATAGTCCAATTAAAATGAGCTTTATGGAAAATTTTTGCATTCTTTATTAGTATTACTTGCTCTGTTTATTCATAATTTGACTTTGTGACACTGAAATGTCTATTTATTTTAAATTGTGAAATTTCAGTCAAATTACATTCCTATAAATATTTTTTAATTTTCTGGGGTTCTACAGTATGGACCTCTCATGCGGAAACCAGTTATCCAGAATCATTTTTCAGTCGATTAAATTCCTATTTTTTCCAAAAGAAAAGCAAAAAATAAGTTTTTTTAAAATGTTTCTTATGTTTTTGTTCTTTTATTTTGAGTTCTACAGCTAGAATTTATAAAGTAAGCAATCTAGTAAGGTATTTTATTTTTTTAGTGTGTGACCAAGTTTTCAAGAAGTTATCATATATTTACTACTTCCTTTCTAAATGATTATTATTTATCTTGATCATATTAAGAGTTTTTTATAATATATAAACAATTAATGTTTAGTTCTAATCAAAAATAGAGAGTAACATTTATGCTACCAATCAAATCAGTAGATGTCATGTCAATCCCCAATCAGTTATCCAGAATACACCCGGTCCCAACCATTCCAGATAACAGGTTCTATACTGTAATTAAATTCTGTTTTAGATTCGTAGTCAGCGGTGGCAGCATATTATATGGTAACTGGAGCCTGATCCAACCCAGTAATTTGTCTTATCGTTCCGGATATCTTTTTGAATTACATTTCATTTTTAAATTTTAAAGCAAAAAAACTTGCATGGTTACTTGAAAATCTGTTTATACATATTACTTAAAAAGGTGGGGGGGATTACTTAGAAAGGAGGGAAATTACATTTATTAAGAAATTTATATTTCTACTTTTCTAGTGCATAAAAATTACTTTAGAAAGTATATATAAATACACATACGCTTTGCGGTGCAGGATTTATTTAATTCTGGGAAAAGTTTGTGCTAAGTGCTAATTTAATTTAAATTTTTTTTCTTCTAATTTCATGACACAGTCACCTGCTTGGTTTAAGATATTTCATAAAAAATGATTCAAAATGCTGTACATTAAACAATTATAAATGTGTAATGCACAATAGCTGTTCAATTTGCCAGTTCAAACTACTATCGGAGTACCAAAAGAAAATGATTAAAACAGCAAACATTCAGACTCCACCCTTATCAGTTGAAAGAATCTGATTCACCTCATTTGCAGCTGCTGACAGACCTCAGTCAAAATATTTTTCTGCTGCTGGAGTAAATATTTTTACAATTAAAACTGTTAGGAAAAAAAAAAAAAATAAATAAAAATACACAGAAGCAATTACGATGAATTCTTTGCAAAATCTAAATAGATTGGTCCGATGCATGCACAATTTCCTACTCCGAAAGTTACAAATCCAGAGAGATCAAAGAAAAAACCCAGAAATCCGGGCTATCCCCTAAACATAATTGTCCATAACATCTCTTAGAATGACAAAAATTTTCATCAACATTTTCTGCATAAGCATTTTTATTTCATTTTTATGTTTTAGCTAATTCCTTAAGAGGCCTCTGTAGTCGGCTTGCGGAGATTCAAGTCCCAATGCTTTGCTATGGAGAAAAGTGCCTTAACGCCTAATCATTTTTCTCGGAAAGTATTAGGTATTTTTTAATGAAATTTTCCTGTGTGAATCTTGAGAACTATTCGCAAGGATTGCGTGAATCAGATTTGAGTTAATTTAGCCGAAAGAGATTTTATTGCAGTCTAGAATTTATGTTACTTTTCAGACTGCAATAAAATTTCTTATGGCTAAATTAACTCAAATCTGATTTGCACAATCCTTTCAAATAGTTCTCAAGATTCGCACAGGAAAATTTCGTTTAAAAACTCCTAATACTTTCTGAGAAAAATGATTAGGCGTTAAGGCACTTTTCTCCGTAGCAAAGCATTGGGACTTGGAATCTCCGCAAGCCGACTACAGAGGCCTCTTAAGTGACAGTTAAATTTTTTACTTCAGTTAACAGTGTTGTTCAAAAAAATCATGTGATTTTGGTACATAAGTATGGATAAACTAATTATGCCAGGCACTTCAAAATTTTGAAACTGTCTCTTTACAAGCTGTACTACATACTGAAATAAATGCTAAATCTGTATTGGTTTCAAAACTTTTAGGAAAAATTCTTAAAAATCTGAAATTTTCGCAAAGCGTGTCACTCTTTGAAAAATCTTGCAGCTCAGATCCATGTTTAAGAATTTTTTTCTGAAAATTTCACAAAATCCATAGCTTTTTTGGTTATTGCAGTGTGTAAAGCAGCTTATGAAGAACCATTTGGAATTTTTTGGAGGCCATGGTGCTATTAGTTTATTTCAATTTGTGTACCAAGACTAAAAACAGAGTTTATTTTCTTCGACATACACCCTTAAATGAAACATCAATAACTTTTCTGTGAAATATTTGCCAATTTGATGAAAATGTGCATTATTGCTTGTAAAAGTACACAAATAAAACATAAAGCTGAAAAAAAAAGCAACATCAAGAAGTTATTACAAAGAAAATATTACTTTGTTTTATTTTGTCATTATAGTTTACAAATATTAAAAATAAAACTAAGTGAATTTCACATCCGTATTTGAGGATGGCAGGTACAGTGAAAAAACACCATGGGAATTTGTGGTTAATGGGGAATTATTTTTTCCTATCACTTGACCTTTTTATATACCAAATTTTTGTCCTCTCATAGCCCAATTGGAAGGGGACATAAACTAGTTACATCTTCTTGCGGAATGGATATTGTTAAATCAACAAATACAAATGGAAAATAAATAACTATTAAACATATTTTGGTTATATATTTAATTACCTACAAAAACTGTTTTAAATTATTCATCAGATACATTCTAACTATATTTGATTTTTTAAAATACTGTTTGGAATGTGCATCATATTCTGTGAGTGTGCTATATTTGTCTTTCTTGTTCCATAACACTTCTTCAAAATTCAAATCTATATTAAAACTGCATACTAAAATTGCTTTAAATCCTCACCAGGCATATTCTAACTATACTTACCTTTATTTACATGAATATAGACATTAATATTCCAGTTAAATAAACAGTAGGGTTAGGCAGTTTCTCGACAAATATGGAAGATATCACCAAGCTGGCTCCAATTTCAGGGACTTACTTTTATGATAAACTTTTTGCGATAAATCACTTAAAAGTAGCAAACCTTGGCGACTTTTCCCATTTGATCTGACAACCCTTGAAAAGTTATTCGCCCTTTCACCACGTAGACAAAAATTTTTGCATGAACTTCACATATTTTTCAGCTCTTGAGTGTTGTTAAAACACCTTTTTTTTTTTTTTGTTAACTACCCCCTATTAAAGTCGATATTTAAAAAATCTTGAAAAAGAATTATCAATTTGTGTTTGTTACATTTTAATGCAAGATTTTTTTGGCCATCTTTATTTTCCTTTGTTATATGAAGACAAATATGAAAGTAACATTTTGGGCATTAGTATTCACTACATTTTAAAGTAAGAATTTTAATGGCTATCTCTATTTCCCTTTGAAATAAGATGACAAATCTGAAAACATTTTGCCCCTTATCCCCGTTTTGATGAGCATTCTAAAGAGCCCTGAAAATGAATTTTAAGCATTTGTGTTCACTATACTTTTACACAAGAATTTTACTGCTATCTCTTTTTTCCTCCGATATACAAAGGGAAATATGAAAAGAACGTTTTGGACCCTTAACCCCATTTGGGTACGAATTTTAAAAAACCCTTAAAATAATTTTTAGGTATTGCTGCTAGTTGCATTTTAAAGCAAGATTTTTATGGCTATCTCTTTCTCCTGTGGGATATGAAGGAAAATTTGAAACGGATGTTAAAGAACATTTAGGCCCCTTACGCCCGTTTGTATGTGAATTCTAAAAAATCCTGAAAATGGCTTTTAGGTATTTGTATTACATTTTAAAACAAGAATTTTAGGCTGTCTTTTTTTTTTTTGAGGGGAACATGAAAAAAACATTTTGGGCCACTACCAAAATGTTTTTCTGGGTTCGAGTGTTCGAGTTTTCAAAAATCGCTTTGTTAATGATGCCTTGGGCACACAAGCAATAAGTTCCTATAATTTCATGTCTGTACCTCTGGTAGATTTGGCTGGGCGATGATTGTCAGTCAGTCATTACATTTTCCTTTATATATACAGGGTGAATCTAAACTCTTTGACAAAACTTTAAGAGGTGATTGGGCATATAATAAGGAATCAGAATCATATACCAATGTGGGGTCGGCAACATTGTCTTCACGTAGCTGTTAATAATCACTTTGGAAAAAGTACTGAAACAACAGTGCACTTTCCGACCATTGTTCGTCAGAAATAATGTATTATTCTCCAAAAACAGAAGACTAAAATTCATAGTTTAAAAATTCTATTTTATTGATGAAATTTTTAAGAGACGAGCCTATTGTTTATGAAACTTGGTTAAGAAATTGGACACACACTTCAATACTTTTCACAAAGTGATTATTACCAGGTAAGTGAAAACTGCGTTTTTGACCCCCACATTCCTATGTGATTCCGATTCCTTATTATGTGCCCTATCACCCCTTAAAGTTTTGCCCAAGTGTTTAGATTCACCCTGTATAGATTATTGGCATTCAGTATTCAATTTGTTGCATCCCTAACAAGGATTCATTAAAACGTGAACATTATTAAAATTGCATTTTTAATTGATTTTTAATAATAGTGTAAGATGATAGTACTTAGTTTCACTAAGTAGTTTTTATTATTATTTCAAATGTTTGAATATTTATTCATTGATTTTTAGAAGGGATAAGAGAAAAGATGAGAAGGCAGAGCTTTATTTATAATCTTTACACTAGTTAAGTTGCATTTCATTATTTACCTTTTGCAATTGTGAAACTCATTCTGTTTGATAAATATTTCATTTTTTATCAGTTGCTTGCAATCTGGGAAACAAACAAATCTTTGCTTTTGTGCATAGTTTCTCTCATTCCATGATTTGATGTGGCAGCACTAGATTTTGACAAGTCAGAGATACCCCCCCCCCCCCTCCAAAAAAAAAAAAAAATATGATGACTTTGCAGCTGTACTGCTTTGCTTTGTAAACCTATTTTTTCTTAATTATTTAGCTTTTGTTTCAATTTCCCTGATTTTAAATTTCTTTTGATTACTCTTTCAACTGCTTGCTTGTGTTGTTACACTTTATGCTATTCATGGTGGTGTAGGTCTAAGAAAAAAAGTGGGGGGATGCTCATTTTTGACGAAGTTTAACCTAAAGTTATCTGATTAATTAAATGTATTGATTCCTTAAGCAACAAATAAAACTAATTTAACTATTATTTATTTATTAAAAACTAATTATTAATTATTCATTAATAGTAAAATCAAAGTCATTTTGATCAGCAGTGTAAACTACTTAATTTTTCCATCTTCATTTGTATGTGACTATTCGCTACCCCAATTTTTGTCACCTTTTCAACCATACGGGAAATGCATTTTTTACCAAGTGTGCATGCAGACAAATTCACATTCAGGAAGCTTATAACCTATTCCATTTTGAAGGATATGTTTTCACTACTGAAATGTTCACAAATGGGATTGTAAATGATTCGTGAAGTCAATTCAAGCAGTCCAAAATTTCCTTTTCATTTTTATGCTGATGTACTTGCTATCAGGGACAAAATGAAAATTTTATGTTTCTTCAAAGAGTTTTTTAAAAGAACCTAGCAAATGAACATCCCCCTCAAGATTAAAAAGTGGAGGGACGTATGAGCTGAAATGAAAAAGTAGAGGGGCAGCATCCCCCTGCATGTACATCACTTGGTTATTCACCTTTTCTACACTTATTCTCTTACCATTTTAACACTGATTGAGGGTCAGCCTTTGACTTGAAACAGATATGCTTGCTTTTAACTTATGTGTTTGTGCATATTTACATGATAGCTTTAGATTTTTTTTTCTGATAATGTCCCCTTTATTTAATAAGTTCGCAGCAATAATTCAAAAGCCTAATGATATTCTTTAGGCTTTAAAATTGGCAAGTTTTAAAAAAGCCAAAATTTTGAGTGAATATATGTGCTATATGTAGAAAATTATCCTAACCAAAATAATTTATCTATTAGTTGATCGTACAATATAGCTGATCTGAAAGATGCTTTGCTTTTTTCGAAGAAATGACATAGCTGTTAAATTATCTTTTAACACTTTGAGGTCTGGAAGTGTTTGGCACTATTCATAATTTTTTTTCTTAAAAAAAAAACTTGGAAGATATATATTTTAATTATAAATTTCAAATTGTGTTCTTATTTATAGTGAAGGAACTACATAAATGTACTAAGAATCAGCATTTACTGAGAAATTATTAAAAAACGTGTATAATATTATTGAATAATACTGTACACATGTTTAATGTAAGAATTAATATTTAATGCAAAATTATTTTTTAAAAAATGTTTTACAGTGTAAAAAATTCCACATAAGAAAACATTTTTCACATAAAATTCGTTTTGGCTGATATAAGTGTTGTAAATAAAGAGACATATTAGACAGTGCACTTTTATTTTATTTAACGAAGAAAAAAAAAAACTTGAAACAGCACAAAATAGTTGGCACTTTATAACAATATAAAACAAAATTGTATTTTCCTCAGCTATAAAAACACAGTTCAACATTTCATTTTTTAAAAAAATTCTAAAATGATTTTCAGTAAAAAAGCAGCTAATGCATTTTTAATGTTACTACATGGAGTTTTGATATGAAACTAAAAAATCATTGCATTTAGTATCGAAATAGGAATTAATGCATAGACCTGCCAGCATTCTCCATGTATGACAATAAAATCAAATGTATGCAATTATAGCTTCAGAAAGAACTTTGCTGGAGAAAAACAAAAGTTACAAAAATCCGGCAGATTTAAAATTACTTTTTAAGTAATTCAAACAGTTTGTACCAAAAATATTTTCAAACCACATTTATTGTGGTTGGCTTTTTTTTACCCTGTGTGTTAGTGTACACCTGTGTGTTTTCTGTGAAATCTCTAACACAGATGGCATGTTTATATATTAAAATAAAACCTTAGTAAAATAAAATAAATCAAATAAATGCATGTAACATAATGGAAAATTCACTTGAAAGTCTATAAAATGCTAATATACAAAAGTATTGAATCTGGACATTAACGCTAACAAATGAAAAAAAATATGCAAATGTACATCTGAAAGTCTGTACAAAATGAAAACTTAAATCTGTGAAACCATACTTATATTCTTATAAATAATAGCATTCACAAGATTAATGACAAACTATTTTTTATGATAGAATTCCCAATACATCCATAAAATGATTTACAACTATACGTTTTAAATACTTATTGTAGTATTAATGTAATATAAAATTTGATTATCTGGTCTGGTACAGATTTGGAATTACATCCCGAAACAAACTACTGTGCCCCAAAATAATTTTCACAAAAATAAGTTTTTAAAATGTGTATCTATGGTATGAACAGTAAATTAAAGTTTTCCAGGGTATATACCAAAAGATAAGAGTGAAATCTTAAAATTTGCAAACTGCAAAATATCTTCAAGAGCTGAATTACCAGCTAAAAAGTCTTCAAGGATGATGAGGGCCCAAGTTTGAATATGAGCCAAAATCTTTTCGAAAGATCGCCGCTGAAAGCATTCCATCCCCACAAGCCTGTAGAAAGTAACATTAATACCCATTCTATTAATTATTTTGCCGCATCATTATTTTAAGTCTTTAAGGCAGAGGTAGTCAACCTGGTCCCTACTGCCAAATAACACATATTTCAGCTTTCATAGTGAGCAGAAATGCTAACTCTGCTGTGTTTTTGCTACTCATAAGGGTTGCATAATCAAAAATTTGTTTGGGAGGAGGTGCATAATATATTTAAGAGTAAAAACAGAGCAAAATTTCTTCAGGTTTTGAAAGAAAGTTTTAATATAAATAGTTTTTCTAAACAGAGTTACGAAGGCATGTGCCCCTCCCCCTGCAACTCTGTGTAATTTAATTGTGTAACTAATTGGTGGTTAGAAAATTTTACTGCTCCAGCATATACAGGGGTTGCCCGCGCCAAATTTTGCTAAATTTCATTTTGACGAATGTCATTGCAAACACCAATATTTTCATCAAAACGCATTTTCTTTTGTTAAACTAATTTTATTTTTGCAATTTGCCACATTGGCAATTGACAGCATGTGACCCTGAGATACAAAAGTCGGTGATGGGAATAGAAAGAGTACCCTAACCCTTGCTCTAAGGGCAAATTGAAATGTTAAATTATCACTACTACTGATAAGTTATACAGCTTAGTTCTGTATATAATCATCTTCAAAAATATACATTCTTATTCCTATAACATGCACAAAATTAAAAAATTTTGACACTAATTTATTCTAAATTCTGATACTATATTTACTTTTTGTCTCAGAACTTTAACAATGTTCTTATAAGTTGAATAATATAAGTATAGTTGTGTAACTGAATCTAGTATATGCCTAGAATTTCTCAGATGAATACTTATATGCAGAGTAAAATTTCTGACAGTAAAATGCTTTCATTTAATTTAATAATTAGAAGGTAAAACTAAACTAGACATTTTCAATTCATTGTTTGAAATTAGAATTTGATCTTACTTTATTCTTGCTTAACCTTTTATGCCCCTACGGGATTTTAAAGTCCCATCAGTAAAATTACTTAATAGGACATAAATCTGCAGTAAATGCCTGCAAAGATCTTTAATTTCCTTTCTTTTAGTATTTAATTTAATATGAGATGTTTGTAATTTATAAAAACATTACTTATATAATATGAAATATTTCCAATACTACATAAAAAAAAAAAGTTTCAAACTTATTTTTTTGAAAAATAAATTTAATATGGGACATAAAGGGTTAATAAATAATTTTCTGTGAAATTTATTTTGCTTTATAAAAATTTACTGCCATATTTGGCTCATATATCTTGTAATTCACAATGATTATACAGTTATGCAAATTGGCAAATCTCCAGAGGTTTTTCAGCTCTAAAAATATTTTAGCAAAGTTCCCTCCGTGATAATTATACCTCTTAGTTTTATTCCTGCATAATTACAGTATATTCATCATAAACACTATGAAACAATTAAGAGTTATATAAAACAATTCAAACTAAGTCACATACATATAACAGATAGGAAGAAAATTATATAAATAAAAAGTGAAATCTGGAATTGATGCTTATATAAGGAACAACAAAATTGTCACATAAACTGGTGAAATACAATATAAAAGACAAGATTCAGATACCAGTTATATATGAAAATATGCACACAATACCAACATCTCGACGTACAATGCCATGAATTATACACTTAAGTCTTGCTTTCATACAAAATATGACATTACATTACTTATGTGAAATAAATGTAAACCCTTAAACCAAAACATGATTTACCACAAATTTTGAAAATAATGCTGCACATTACAATGAAACACAACATACATCAAAACATATTTACAACCAACAGTGCTTTTAGATTAAATCAATGATTTCTGAAAGTTACAATAAAAGAATCACTTAAGTAGTATTTTAAAACAATTTTCAATGGTATCACCATAAAAAAGGGGTGAAAGCAGAACATGTTGCGAAGAAAACAAATATTTTGTTATCATTTACTTTTTTAGTCAACGATTTTAAGTAGAAATTTACTTACAATAGACAAAAAATAAATTATTATTTATGTTCATGTCCGCGTTGATAAAATCAAATGGAAAAATTGTATGAAGGGACAAAATAATAATAAGCTTGGATAATTTAAAATCTTCACAGTTAGAATATTATAAGAAATTTTAATACTTTGAGGCCTAAGTGAGAATATTAATTTTCTAAGGACTATCTTAACTGAAGTTTCCAAAATTAAAACACTGAACCAGAAAGTTTCCTGTGATATAAATATTTGCTATACTTTCAGATAAAATCTACAAACTGTTTATTTTTAATAAGGAAAAAATGCAAATGACACAAACACCATTTTCTGAAACAAGCTAAAAATAAAAATTGGAAGATGTTTTACTAAATTACACTTTTTAAAATAAGCTGTGTTTAGAAATTTGTCTGGTATTATTTGCGTGAGTACTTATTCATATCTTAAAATTTTGTATTAAAAATAGTCTTCAAAAACTTTTTTTTAAATCATCAACAATTTTTCATAAGTACAAATGTTGAAATTATGTGTTTACAAATTTCAAGATAAGTCATGAAACGGTTCAAAATCCTCTTCAGTTCAAGAGTAGGAAATAGGGTTAAAATAGCTGAGGCCTGAAGTGTAAAATAATAACAATAGGAATTAATCCATAGGGGGGTGCAAGGTACGACACTTGTCCCCTCCAAGAATTTTAGTATATTGACCCGTAATGCAAACAAAATTACACGATACAGCAAAATTAGAACTCAAATTGTTGAAAGTTCGATATTTTCACCCATCTAGAAAGTATTTTTGGAGTTTGCCTCCTCTAGAAAATGCCCATGAATACACTTGATTTTATTCTTTAAATTTTAATTCAAGAACATTTATGGTAAATTAATACAATGCTATTTTTTAACTGAATAAATCATTTGATGGGATTCAATTGGAAAAAAAAATAGTAAGGGCTAACGTTTTGGTTTAAGGATATGGAATATGATTTGTAGATGATCATGATATTTCATGATTAACAAACAGCCATAAATAAGTGATTTAATACAAACCAGAAGTGTAAAAACTTTGTAAAGTGTAATGACAGTGAACAAATGAGTAGTAGGAATTTACAAACAAGAGATCACAGACAATATTAAGTCCCATTGAATAGTGTAAACACTATACAACATCTATACAGGCAAATCTGTAAAATGCTTCTATCTTTTTTATAGTTCTAAGAGAGCTACATTCAAATCTTTGTTTTTCCTTCAAAGCATAAACATTTTTCTTAGCATAAAAAGTTTAATTTAAGAAATTCTTTTTAAATGAATCATTAGAATTTTTACATAGCAATATAATTCACATGTATCACAAATAAATCTATGCTACCATAAACAATAGACATCTGAAAATCATATAAATTTGAGGGAAAATCTTTGGCTCATTTATAAGATCAATATAAATTATTTGCATGCAGAAAAACTGTTTCAAAATTTTCAGTTAAACATTTAACTGTGAAACAATACTTAATGAGCTGCATTTTAATTAATTTTTATTTACAATCTTCAAAAAACATATAAACTAGTTTTAAAACATTAAATAATCAAGAATTTTTGAAACAACTGTTACATATATTTGCAGCTCTGAATAGTTATACTGAGCACAAACAAAATGTATGAAAAAAAATATTGATAGTAAACACAAGATAAAAATTTTGATTCATCTGAGCAATTATTTCTCCTGCATATTCTTAATTGATAAATATTATTATATAACTTAACAATAAACTCCAAAAAAAAAACAGCCATTAGGAACTATTCAATGACACAAAAATATAATAATGAAAAATGTTAAATACTACTTTTGCACTTTTTGAATGTGTATTAATCATATCTCACAAACGTAAATACTTCTTTTCTTGAATCCTTAAAGGCTTTTTTTTTTTATTAAATTGCTTTAATTCAAAATTTTGCACTGTATAATGAGTAATCTTATAAAGTGAATTCTCAAATTTTTATTAAAATTATCTCAGTAGTTAGCAAACATAATGTGATCAATGCATAATTCTGAATTTTGTTCATGAAACCATCACAATCTAACTTATAGAAAAATATTTTATCAGCAGAATGACAAAACACTGCAATGGAATTCCCAGAAAACAAATATTTACTCTGATATTCAAATTTAAATTACTGTAAAAAAAATTTTGGCCATTTTTAGAGCTTAAAAATAAGAGGTACTATTACTTTTATGCAACACAACTAAACCTTAGTCCACATACCTCTTTTCTTGATTAAATCTATATTTAAGTAAATTGAACCAAATAATTTCAAATAAAAATATTTTTAAAAAATGATCTTCAAATGTTCTGTTTGATTTCCATTATAATAATCAAGAATTAATTAGATTTCATAGGAGTCTTGTAATCTCAAACCTCAGACATTTCAGCTTTAAGGACAATATGACTACGTATTATTTATATGCTCTAACATACTGTGCCATTGGAAAATATTTATTTTAACTCGTGTTGCAAAGCAGATCAGAGCTTGTCAACAAACATTCATCTTTGTTAAATGATAATGAAGCACCCTTGGAAGCAGTGATGCTATTCTGTATATGCAATGCTAACTTAAAATGTTATTTATATAAACAACATTTGCTGCAAAGGAGATAGAAAATATTAATTTATCACATTAAGTATTTGTTCTGGATGAAATTAGGGCCCAGCCAAGTCTCGAATCTTAGGAATAACATTTGTACATCCTTGTAGTTCGTAAGAACAAAAATACATAAAATTTTGGAAAGCTACTAATAATACATTATTTCTATGTATACAGTGCAGAGTAAAATAGTTAAAACTTTTACATCTAAAGATTTTTCAGGAAATCCCCCAAAAAATGAAGATCCCTGATAATACTGAGCACTAGGCCCTGCCTTGTGTACCAATGCAGTAACCAGGCCATGAATGCAATCAAAAACATGTACACAAGTAATATATAATATAGCTTTGTTTATTTTAATGTAATAAATGACCAGAAAATTTGTACTTCTGCTGCTTACGAAATGGTGATCTCGATCATTAGAAACTATATTTAGAATCTAAATTTGCAATAAAAATTAAGCATGCATAGCTTTTCCCTGAGGTATTGAGATACAATTACCCTACAATATGAGCTGCAAACCAAATTTTTAAAACAACACTATTGATTATCGATTGCTTTGAATAGCTTTTGAAACACTCAATTCATTAAAAACTGAGAAATACCCAATGTTCATATGTTATACACAAGAATGAATTTCTTCAAAAAAATATAGCCAGCTATCTTTATTCAGGCGAGAAAAGCTCGGCAAGTATTCATCAGTCAGCACTCGGTCGCCCTCTCGAAGCCAACACTGACGTGTCCATTGGCAATGCTGCCATTTGAAATGTTGCTGATTTTACTACCCTTGCTGCCGTCCGAATAATTTATAGATATAGCTTTGCTCCCTTCGTTTGAATTATTCGAAACAGCTACCCTACAGTTCGAAGCATACGTCTCCACGTCTCCATTGTTGTGTATTCCATTGTGCTCATGAGTGGAATCGTCCTCTTCGGGTAGCAGAGTTGCACTGGGAAAGTACCTATAAACATTTTGATCAGTGTCCTCATCGCGTACAGACAGCCTGAGGGGTGTTGCTGGCGTAGCTGAGTCATCGTTGTCAGCCAGGCTCGGTAAGTGTTGAGTGAAGTAATATGAGTTTTCTTCAAATTTAGGAGAGACATCTGACAGCAACATTTCAATGATTTCCACAAAGGTGGGGCGCGCTTTGGGGTTTTTGTGCCAGCACATGGACATCAGCACAAACCTGCAAAAAATAGAAAATGGCAGTAATCATATATAACTAAAATATAACTGTCACATACTGATGACATATAGCTATCATTAGAATACCCTAGTAGCAATAATCCATCGGTCGATGAGGGGCGGGTTTGTTAAATCCGAGGAGAAGGAGCAATGGCCGATCACGGCTTTTCATCCAAAAAAGGGGAAATTTCATCGGCAACTGGTACAAAATGTCCTCTCGGGGGGCCATAAAGCCGATCATCGTTCCCCGATGACTGCGATGAAATAACGAAAAGAAACCGATAAACTGTTTAAAATATATTTGTTAATAAAAAATAAACGACTGGCAGCAAAATTTTCAAAAAATGTCCGTTCTGTTTATTATGTTTTCGTTTTTTGTATGCTAAATTTCCGTTTTTCTGAAAAAAAAAAAAAAGAAATTCTTCCTCCCCCGGGCCCGAACCCTGAGCGTACTGATTCTGAGATGAGCGCGCTACCTCCAGACCATCGAATCTTGTCATGTGTAAGACAAAGTGTTGTTCAGCTATTATTAATAATAGTCAAATTATTCGATTGGTAAGAAATTAATTTCACTTTTTACCAATGTATGTAAGTAGCAACAACATTCATAATTAATAATTAAAAAACAATATTGCCAATTGTATAGGAATTTTAGTGTGATTTTAACTTTCATATTTCTTGGATAACTTTCAAAAATTAACTGATTTCTCTTCTTTCTGTTTACATTAAAGAGGTTTCAAAAGAGTTGCTCATTGTAATGAAGTTTCCGTTTTTCTTATAATGCAGCTGACGCTCAAATCGATTTTCTTTTCTTTTTTTTAAACACATTTTTAAAAAATTATTTAAATATTACAAATGATTTTTATATAATAAACGCTTATTTTTATTTTTTTTGTAAATATTTCTTTTCAATTTTAAATTTTGTGGGAGGGAGCAAGGGGGGGGGGATACCACTCCCAACCCCAATACAAGAAATTTGAAGTAAATTATGCGATTAATTCAAGAATTGTTCAAAATTTCCCTTAGATTATGCAAAGGCACATCTAAATTACACAAATATTTATAGGAATTTGGATAGAGTGTAAACCACTGGGGACACCTGCGAGGCCCGATGACTGCAGAGTTATAGTTTCGGATAAGATATTGTTTTTCGGTTTCCCATCGGCGAAACTGCTCGTCTAGATCACTTGTATCCATGAATAAAAATTCATCTATTGCAGATAAACAAAAGTGCACTTGATGATGACTGAATTCGATGAGTCGATGAACGACTGAGCAGAAAACAAGCAGTCATTGCTACTAGGGTATTTATTTAGCTGAACATCTTTTCACAGATCTTTCTAGTGCGACACATTACCTGACAAGTTTTACTGACTGCCCAGCAGAAAAATCAAAATATTTGGAATGCTTTAATTCAATAGAATTGCACATTGCAGCTTCATAATGAGGTCCCCAATACAAGAAATTTGAAGTAAATTATGCGATTAATTCAAGAATTGTTCAAAATTGTTCTGGCTGAGAAAAATTTCTGGGGAGATCACTTTTGTATCTTTCATATGATTTATGTTAGATACAAAATATATCAATTCTTTAACTGTATGATAAGTTGCAGTACAGAGAATTTCCACGTATCCACAGTAAACTATAGAGTCATATAAAAACAAAGAACTATTTCTCTTTTGTTGTACAGAAAAAAAAGTAAAAAATAACAATGATAAAAAGAATATTGCATAGATTTAATGTCTCTGAATATAAACATAAACATAAATTTAATTCAATTCTTTTCAATAGCATCCTCAAATAAATAAAAGAATGTTTGATAATGAAGCGAAAGCTTTCTCATGTCATCAGTTAAAGAAAGTAGCCTTTAATGCATCAAGGGACAACTTGTTGTGACTCATTGTTTTCCATCACATAAGAGTTCCTTAAATTTAGGAAAAAACCTTCGGTGTAACAGAGTGCACATTTTGGGGGGAAGAGATTACGTTAAGATGTGCTACAAAACTACTCCAAAGTTACTATATGCAAGTGACCAATACGAATATTATTTTTTAACTGATATATATACATCAGCAAACTGTAAAATCAGCAAAGGTGATAGGTATTTTGCATTTCCATCTATAATAGGTGAAACTTATGACATTTTCTGCAGTAGTAAACATTGCCCCTCAATTTTACATGTTGTCCCTAAATCTTGTATGCCAGTTTATGCCAATGCCATCTATAATGGCTAAGGCACTTGTATATTTCATTCCTTGTGGAGATAAAGGCAAAGTTGGTCACCAACAAGCACCTTAGTAAAATGTTATGGTATTGGTTTCCTATTCAGCTGAAGCCTAATGTTAAGTACAGTTTTTACTTATAAATAAGCATAACTTAAAATACTTCGCCTGATAGTGACACATGTGCTTTAACCCTTTGAGGTGCAACCCTTTCCCAATGCTGAAAAAAGGGCAGCCGTTGCCATCGCTCGACTTAACTACCAGCAAGATGGCGGACGATTGAAACATTCAACGCGTGCCACAGATCTAGAGACCTTTTTTGATGACAGCTGGCTGTGCCCAGCTCAGCCTGGCAATGACTGCCCTTTTTTCATCATTGGGCAATCTATCCAGCTGTTCTCGCATTCTTCCCTTTTTCAGCAGATGTCAGTGCTGTTAAAAGTAATCGTGACCATTTTTTTACGAGGCTATGACGCGCTAAAAAGTAAAGGATTCACGTGGAGCTATGTCACCCTCAACTATTTTTATAGAAATCAATTCTATTCTTCGTGACTGGCAACAGTCAAAACATCAGAGTTTGGTGTTCCCAGAGCAGGATCACTGCACGTTAAAGGGATAAAGACCAATTTACAAAATTTACATCAAAACCCTTTGGTTCTTTAAATTCTGTTTGTAAGAGAAACAAACTGCTTAACTGGCATTCTTTGCAAACCACTAACAGGGGCTGAGAGGACTTAAGGTTACACAGATTCAAAATATATATTCAGCATGCATACACAATATGTATTAAAGTATTAAAGACAACCCTTTATTTAAAACATTTTTCTTAGTTTCTTCCTTTTTAAAAATAAATTATTCCATAAAATTATAACAATAAAATTATCTTCCACTTACTTTTAAGGACCCTTATATATTAGATTTATGGACTGTTAGTACTATGTGTATATAGTATAAGCTTATAAAATCAAGAATTAAACATTATGAATTAATATTTGTTTTAAGTATAAAACTTACATTCTTTCGGGACAATCCTCAGGTTTTTTCATTGTGTTCCCAGAAATGACAAATTTTAAAACATCTTCATTGGACAATCCTTGATATGGTTGAGATGCCAAAGTTGCCATTTCCCACAGGACAACACCAAATGACCTTAGCAGAATGAAACTAATTATTAATACACAAACAAACAAACATAAATTACATGATATCAAAGGCAGAATAACTGTACATTTTTCAAATGGAATAGTAAGAATGGACATTATTCCATTTTGCAGAAAGCTAACATTCATAGAATGAAAATAGTTTGGAAGTGATAGAGAGATTAGGGATAATTATTAGAGATTTAAAACACTAGTTTTAGTTCATCCAATAAGTAAATAAAGGCTGTATATTTAATTTCTAGAATATCAGCCCCTGCTAAAATACTTCAGCTTTTTAGGAACTCATCATAAGGGGCATGAAATTAAGCAATTGATACTCCTTGGAAGCTGCTAATGACATGAGGACTTTTTAGATATCAGATTTACCATATTTATTCGAGTATAATGCTGACCCCATACAAAGAAAAATAGGTGAAATTTTGTTATTTTGTATATAATGTGCACCATAAATTTGAATTGTAAGGGATTTTGAAAGAGCCTGAAATTTTCAATTAAGTGCATGGAACTGTAGATGATATCATTTAAAAGGTGCCTGTGCCTGTGATAACACTAGTAGCAGCGATGAGAATTGCTAATGAGTGTTCAAAAGTAATGTTACCAACAATTTCGTATAAAATAAAGAGTAACCAGTCAAATAAAGATGCTCCAAGTGCTTTTATTGAGAAAGATATTTCAGGTTTTATTACCTACTCTTAATAAATTTCTTGATGAACACATAAATTGTGGATTACATGCAGAAGTAAGAAATTTTGTGTATAATGTACACTCAGAATTTTTTGCCTTAAATTTTTGGAAAAAAATGTGCGTTACACACGAGTAAATACGGTAGTTGTGCAAGCTAGTTGTATGCATATAACGGCTTTTATTAGCTATTGAAATATGGGGTGTGTCAAAATTTCACCAGGTTTGGAAGGCTTATAAAAAAATATATATTATCAATACAGCAAAAAGGCTGACTTTAGTGGAGAAAGAAATGTTACAAGTTTTGTTTCACCAATGTTCAATATATGAACCATTTGGGATGCAGTAGATATGGAGTCTAAAGTCAAATTCTTCCCACACTTGCTTTAACATGTCACAATCAATGGTAGCGAATGTAATTGTGATCCTTTGGTGCTAATCTAGTAAATCACATGGCATAGGGGGCACGATCCTTTATGGAACACACCATGCATAAAAAATAACCGCATGGAGTTAGGTCTGAAGAGCGAGGTGGCCATGGAAAAAAAAATGTCATCGTCAGAACCTCATTCAACCCAACGAAGAGGAAGCTCATTATTTGTGAAACAAAACGTGTAATGTTTCTTTCTCCAGTAAAAGTTAAAAGTTGCTGTATTGGTTATATATTTCATTTTATAAGCCTTCCAAGCTCGGGAGGGAATTGTGACCCACTCTATATTAGAGGCCTCAATTGGGTACACAGTAATGTATTATTATACATTTTCAATGCAGCAGACTTTGAAATCAGAAACCCTTTTATAATTTGTAATTATTTTGCATCTAAGCAGTGACACAGATGTACAAATACTCAGCAAAAACTTACCACACATCGGTTTGACTGTCAAATATTCCATCTTTTAGAGATTCGGGAGACATCCATCTAACAGGTAGCAATCCTTTCCCACCTTTACGATAATAATCTGTTTCGTAAACATCCCTCGTCATTCCAAAATCACCAATTTTCACAGTGAGGTCTTCAGAAACCATGCAGTTACGAGCTGCAAGATCTCTATGAACAAATTTCTTTGCAGCAAGATATGCCATACCATCAGCTATTTCTACTGCCATTTCTAGAATCTGCTTCAAAGTAGGAGGCTGTGCTCCAGGGTTATCCTAAATGAGAAAACATGAAATTAAAGATAAGAAAATAAGTTTTATAAGGACTTGAGTCATAAAAATTTATAATTTAATTAGCAGTTTGAAGAAAAGAGAGTGTATATCATTACATCTAAATATAAATTGTGCAGCAAATTTATTGTAATTTAGACTATATTTCAATTTAGCGTTGCAGTTAGTTTGAGTAAATGCTTTGTGTATAATCTTGCTTAGTGACTACTTGAAAAAAAAATTTTTTTTTTGTATTATTTTGTAAAACAATAAAAAAATAAATATATATGAAATTGAAACAACAGACCTTCTATGCAATGACCTCCTCCTGAATCAAGCATGAATAGTTTTAATGAATTATCACAATATACAAATTTTTAAAATATCAATTATCATATGCAGTCAGAGATTAAAATTGTCGATAACAGTTGAGTTCACAATAAAGAGAAACTATAGAATAACAGAAGTGAAATTTAAGAGGTAAGAAGTGCATCTGCCCATGGCACAGTCTTAAGTTATAACAAAGAAGGGTACACTTTGTATGTGTCTCCCACCAAATCGACTAGATTAGGAGAACAAGAACCAAAAATAATTTAATCTAAATCTAATTAATTGAAAATTGTTTTGTTTTTATACCACTATCATTGTTTGTTTCTTAAACTTATGTAGAGCGACAAAGAATTTTGAAAAAGTACTAAATGCTATGTATATTTTTTAAACGTTTTTTAAAATGATTTTAAATATTGAAATAAGCTGAAGAATATATTTCTTTTTCAAAAGCTTTATGTGAAAGCTGTAACAACATAGAATATTGAAACAGAAGAAAATTGAATACGAGGGACAAGATATGTAACATTTTTGGAGAATGACCCATATCGATTTTTATAAGTCATTGCATTCCTGCTGAGTTCTCAGCCACCTCCGTAAAGAAATCCTAGCTATGCTACTGGTTAAGAGTATTATATTAAAAAAGAGATATGTGTAACAAACTACGTATTTCAAAGAGAAAAATAGTAAAGAAAAAATAAATGGTGCTAACAAAACCAATGTTGTAAAATAAACAAACATTACTTCAGAATCCGGGCGATGAGATCTTAAATAAGTTTTCAGATCTCCATTTGTCATCAATTCCATAACAACAAGAGTTGGCTGGCCTTTAGATACAACACCCAAAAGTTTAATTACATGATTGCAATCAAATGCCCTACAATAAAGAAAGAAAGCAATACATATATTTATATATACACATTAAAGTTACTACCCACAAAAAATAATACAATATGAGTTTTGTAAAATTATCATTTTTGAAACAACCTAAAAGAATTAAAACGCAAACTTTCAACTGGGGCTATTTTGATCTCATATGAGAAGAAAAAAAAAGTTATACTGAACGAACAATATGTGATAAATAATAGTTTTTGGGCTTGAAAATACTTTGTACTGTATTCGAGGGTAGTTCAGTAGTTTATTGTGAATCTAATTATTTGTGTAGTTGCCATCACTGAAGTGGTGGTGTTTTTTTTTTTTTTTTTTTTAGCGTAAACATTCGTTTACATGTAAAGATTTTTATTTTTATCCACCAAACTTTTCCCTGTGAGGCTATCTGATAAAGAATTAAGGAAAAGGTAAGTGTAAAAATTGATAATAGTTTGTACTTAAATTATTTTTGCTTTAACACACTTTTTTGTGTTGGATCAAAGTAATCCCTGTATCATAAATATTAATTTCTAGAAAATGAAAATTTTGTTAATGCAATGTATTATTTACAATACATTACAAATAATATACTGTTTACAGCCAATGTTCCCAGGTGGGAAGATAGAATTACAAATACATTTAAAAATTAAATCTATCAATACAGATGTAAAAAAAAAGATTTAGGGATTTGTATTAAACCAACTAATATATACAATAAAGAAATGAAAGAGTAAACAGACAAAATTGAAAATTACTTCATAACAGATGCTTCCTGCAAAAATTCAATTTTTTCTCTTAAGGAGGCTGTTTCATTAACAGTCTAAAATAGGACAAAAAATGAGTTACTCATGATGAATAATACATCCATTACAAAGAATAATGTTTAATAAAAGTAAATAACTATTTTAAATACAGTGGTATCTTGAGGTGCGAGTCCCTTAACAAAACTTTTTGAAATATGAGCCATCATTAGGTCAACTGTTTACTTAAGATAGGAATTGGGATTTGGGGTACAAGCTACATATAAGTGTAAAGTGAAGAAAAAATTTGCTGCTGCATAGTTCTGCCAACATATGCTTTGATTTTCTTTTTTACAGTACATACAGATTATACTTTTTTAAATGTGCATTTACAAAAAAAGTGTTTAGAATAAATAATTATTATATAAGAATTGGAAGGGTTTATTCGGTGTGATGGTAAAGATTAATCGCATTCAGTGGTTGATTGGAAATGGCTCTACGCGTCAGGTATATGGGAGGGGGGGGAGAGGCTTGGTTCATTTTCATATTTTCTTTAAAAATCTGATGATCACCTGTTATGAAGACGACACCGCAAACCACACTCTGAGATTCTGTATCATATATGACACAGAAC
The DNA here is from genome assembly GCA_038373885.1 of Cheiracanthium punctorium. Taxonomy (NCBI): domain Eukaryota; kingdom Metazoa; phylum Arthropoda; class Arachnida; order Araneae; family Cheiracanthiidae; genus Cheiracanthium; species Cheiracanthium punctorium. The sequence goes on from JAWZYV010002787.1 coordinate 291,770, forward strand.
ATTTTACTAGGTACACGAAACTTTGTCTCCCTTCTGATTGCTCCTACAATCAAATAATAACAAGAGCTCTGTAATCGCCAGAAGAATATAGGACATTAGTTAATTTCTCCAAAAGTGTGGAGGAGTGGTGAGATGATTTTAAAAAGTCATCAGTAGTACCGAAATAATAAAGGTACAAGCCACTATTTCACAGGCCACAGTACGTGCCTCAAGTAACAAACATGAACTTATCACTAATTCAGCCTTTAGATCACGTGTTTTGGAGAATATGAAGAAAAATTACTGAAAAAAAGAAAGAAACACTAAAAGCTATTATTAAAAAATTAGCAAAATAAAAGTGTCCAAAAGAGACTTAAAAGTTTTAATATATAGAATGCTATCTATTGGATTGTGACAGAAATGGAATAGAGTAAAATCAGTCACTATAATGAAGTCATGGAGGAAAACTACCGATACATGAAATACAAAACACCACAGAAAGTCTAATGTAGCTAGTGATGAGCTTTTGACTTTAGTCATGAAACTGTCATTGTCCAAGCCAATCAATGAAGAGAATAAACATTTACAAACAAGAAATTACAGATGAAATTATTGTAGTTAAAGAAAATAAATCTAGCGATGATGAAAATCGACAAATGAAAATCTCCCATACAGATGGACTAAAAGTTGATGAAAGTACTATTGAATATATAGAACAAGAAGAAGCAAAACCAGCAATCCTGTTATCTTTTAAAAAATTGCTGCAGAAAAGTGCCAAGTATTGTAAAAAAATAAACAATTAAGGACTTTTTCTTAAGTAAAAGGACTTTTTCATCATCTTAACACTGTGAATTGCAAGTTGTGTATCTGTATAACTTTTGTGTTTGTTAAAATATACATTTAAACTCTCATGATTTATTATATTTACAATTTTTGCTTTAACAAAGTTTTTCAGTGATCTACGTTAGTCTTGGTCCACTTAGATAATTGGGAATCTATTGTACTTGTTTTAAATATAAATAACCCAGAAATGATTTAGTCATATAGATACCAAAACCAACTGATCTTTAGTTGATGCATATAGTTATTTCCTGATATGTTCGAAATTCTAATATTTCTGTAGAAAACTTTCATAAAACTTACAGAGCTCTGCAAGAACCTACTTAACTGATAGAAGTTTCTTTGCGGAATGGCTGAACCAATAAACATGTATTCAGCAATATTCAAAGAGTCTGAGCTTTATTACAAAGAAAAACTTGAGGGGATTGGAAATTTCAAATTTTGACAAGATGAGATGCTGCAAACAGTTTAAATAAGGAAATAAACTGTTTATTTTATTGCTTTATCATTATAGTAAATAATGATAAACAAGGGCAAGTGTGTAGGGACCTAGGCACATGTTTATTAGACTTTATAGGAAATCAACTGCTGATCAAATTTCAGTAATTTCATTGGGGAAAATTGATTTAAGATACAAGTACTTTGACTAATGAACTCGATGAATATTAAATTCATACTTCAAGGTACTACTGTAATATGGAAATCAAATGCCAAGCCAAACTTACTTTGGCAGCACATGGGATAAAAGCTTTTCCATGCATGTCATGAACTTCTCCTTTATAAACCATTCCAAATGAACCTTGTCCTAATTCTTCTAAAAGTTTGACTTTCTCTCTTGGAATCTCCCATTCATCTGGTTCATAAACTATAGAACAAAACATAAGTCTATATATGGGCTATACATTTTTGAATCTACTGTTGTTATGGAAAAACACTCAAAATACTGGTGTTAAATGTTAAAATAAATAAAAATTTGTGAAAAAACACACATAAAAAGTTAAACAGGAAATGTTCCTGTTATAAGTAACCTTTTATGTATGTTTTTTTACAAAGTTTTTATTTATTTTCAACTGTTGTTGCACCAGGTGATTCAAAGTGAAGACAGCAATTACAAGCAGCAGTAACTATGTAATTGAAAAAACTTATTGATATGAATTACACAGAATGTAAACAGAAATTCAAAATTTTCTTTGCATATTTTATAAATGTTCATTGCGACCCCCCTGGTAACATAGACAGCATCGAAATGGTAGTCCATTTCATGCCATCTGTTTTGAAGCATATCTGGGGTCACCAACGCAAGCACATAAGCAATGTGCATTTTGAGTTCTGATTTGTTTTCGGTAAAGAAAATACGATACTTACGTATTATCCCGGTGGTCTGCCAAGACGAGAGATTTTTTGCCAAGATAAATGCCGAACACATGAAATTATTGATGGTTTGGAATACGATTGGCAACAGTTTGCCAGCACATATGACAAAAAAAAAATAATTTGGCAGGAGTGACTACCGGGATGTACGTAAGTATTGAAATTACATAAGAAAGGTTTTTCACGCAGCCGCATAGAAAGAAATCACAACTTATTAAGTCTGGAAGTCTAGACAGTCAAGAACAGTCTTGTGTAGGTGACTCCAGATATATTTCAGAGTATATAGAGTGAACTGGACTACCATTTAGATGTTTGTGTTATCAAAGAAATGCCCCTAAAACATTTATTAAAAAATTTTTTTGAACTTCCTTTTAGATTCTGTGTAATTTTTATAGATACATTCTTTTCAATAAAATTCATTAACATTCTTTTCAATTATAACTGTTCGTAATCCCCATATTTATTTTGAATAACCCAGTATTTTTAATGAAACTCTTTTATATAAGAAAACAAACTTTAAAATATGTGTTGTATTTTCACACAGATAATCCACATTTTATGCATGTTTGAAGCTTAAATTTTTGGCATGTACACAAGTAGTTCTATTTTGTACAGCATGTAAAAAACATTTATTTTTTATTTATTTATTTTGAAATCAAATTAATTGGACTTTTTCTATTTAAATACAGATTTAAAAAAAATTAGATTAGATAGTTTAAATAAGTTTAACTACTTTATATAAAAGTATAGACAACTGGTAAGTACCTATAGTTGTTGATAGTATATAAATCAGTAAATAAAATATTGCTTTGGTGTGCAAATAAAATAATTTTTCCCAAGTGGATGATTTTGAAAGCATAGAAAAATTGACTGATTATATACTGACTTAGTTAACAAATTTACAAGCGAAGCTTTCAGAAAAAAAAATTACAGAAATGTTATTCACATGCAATAACAATAATTGAATTATTCTCTTTCAGGATGAGGGGCTCAGAAATTCAAATGTACGGTATCATGGGCCAATCAAGTAGTGCATTCTTTTAAGTAATATAGTCTTAAAAACAATATAATGAAGACTAACTGATGGATGTAATGACATAATTCCAAATATGTATTTATAGTTTTCTTTGCAATTAAGTTCTTGAAAATATAATGGCACACATAAGAAAGGCAATTGGGTGATTCCACAGTATTGTGAGTGTTTATGTCATGTCCTCAACAAGTTCGATTGATCATAAATAAGCGAAAAATAGATGAATGTTTTTTTTTCTTTTTTTGTTAGTATGTTACATTGTTTACAAAAATAAAAGAAAGAAAGAAAAGAAAAATAGTTCACCTAGCTTAATTTTTGGTGTAGTTATGACAAATCAAACTTCCAACTTCCCTAATAGCACGGAACGTCACAATGATATTCCTGACGTTCCTGTGAGTCACATAGGTTGCAGTCACACTCCTGACCCTAAGTGACATCAACTGGAAGTCAGTGTGACTTGCCAGCGACAATAGCTTGTGACCTCTTGCCAGATCTTGCGAATTTTTGCAACTTTTGAAAGCAACATGCGACTCAATTTTATGACTTTACGATATTGCTACTTTCTTGCTACATTTTTATGATTTTGTGAATCTTAAGTAATTTTGCGAATTTCTTAAAAAAAAGTTATTTTTAGTTTTAAATCAGTGGAACATTTAAGTCACAGTGCTGTAACGTCACATTGTAGTCACAATGTCATGCAGAAGTCACAGTGTGACTTCATGGTGACGTCACATTGTGACATTGCCGCAGAAGGGCATTAGACAGTCAAGTCGACTTATTTGTGACAGTTTTGCACGTCGCAGTGACTTCACATTTAGGTCACTGTGTTATTAGGGTTATGGCAAGCATGACATAAATGCTCACAGTACTGTGGAATCACCCAACTATAAAATAAAAGTTCTTGAAAATAGGATGGCACATATTGATAAAAGCCAATTAATTATAACTAAATATTAACTAATGCAGGGATGTGCCAGCTGAAATTAAATTTTGGAGCAATTTGTGGAGCAAGAAAAAAGACATTTTTGGAGCAATTTGGAGCAAGAAAAAGTCACTTTTGGAGCATAACAATGTCAATTTTGAAATACAAAATTTATTTTTGGAGGGAAAGAGAAAAGTCATTAAAGAATGCCAATAAAAATAATGAAAATTAAGGAGGTTCTTAAAAATTCTTAGCTTATAACAAAAACCAGTCTTTTTTTTGGGGGGGGGGGTTCCAGAAGCTTATGAAATAAATAAAAAATTCAGTTATTTTATACATTGCTATACAAAATATCTATTTTAAATCAAAAATACAGTATTTACTAAACTATATTAACCCATTTATGCCAAGCGTCCCTTTTTGGGGATGGCATTTTCGCTATCAGTCGAAAGCGTTATGTATTTTTCTTAGCCTTTATTCACGAGTATAGAACCTCAACTCCACATAATATTTTAACATGACCCAATAGGATGTTGACATTTCAATTTTTATACATAATGATTTTAAAAGAATTCATCCCTTGCTCAAGAAGTTGACATCAGAAATTTATCTATTATTGCTGGTATTAGCAAAAATCAAAGAAAGTCTCAAAAATATCTGGGCACAAATGGGTTAACTACCATCAGCAACTAATAAAAATTTGGTAACAAAAAATTACAAATTTATATGAAATTAAATTTAAAACAGAGGTCAATTTTTACTCTTAAGGCATTGGAGGTTTAAACAAAGGGATACCAAAGAAAAAATATTCATTTTTAAGATTAATAGAGAAAGATTGAAATTAGAATGCTTAGAATGTGTGATGACTTTTGTAAAAATTTGGGAGATTTACAAATGTTTAAACATATATGGAAAAATTAAAAATGTAGCAGTTTTGCTGAATTTGGAGCAAAAATGCCCCAAAACGATCTTTTTGTAGCAGATTGACATATCAGGGTTGATTTTGCACAATTTGGAGCAATTGGAGCAGCTGGCACATCCCTGCTAATGCAATGTTTATGACCACTGAAAACAAATCTGAAATTATTAAATTTTCAGAATTAATTCCTTTTCTTAAAAATGGAATTGTAGATTCTGATTTATGTTTTTCAATGTTGTTGTGATATTTTATATTTCTAGACTGGCAACAGTCTTTTTGTATTTCTATATTGGCAACAATCTCTCCATGAGACAAATGTAAACAACGACATGTATCGTGTATTCTTTTGTCGATTAAAACTTCTAAAGTCCCTATTATCGCTGTCTGCTTATTTTTATAACAATTTAATCGATAAAAAGAAATTATGAACTGATGAACTATTTATGAACTGAGCTCTCGCGTGAATCGATCCACAATGGAACATTATTTAAAGCCAGAACGGTTTGACGTCGAACCCACGTGTCCGGCTGCCGAAGCCAGGTGGATCCATTGGAAGAAAACTTTTACGAATTTCATCTAGAGTTTAAAAGACGTGACCGAAGCTAACAAGCTCCCACTTCTCTGCAACTATGTGTCCTCATCTGTCTATCAACTAATCAGCGAAGCGACCAGCTACACTACGGCGATGGGAATGCTTGACTCGCTGTACGTCGTGAAGAAAAATGAAATCTTCGCACGGCATTGCCTGGCATCCCGGGGCCAACAAGCAAACGAGATGGTGAGCTAGTATGTTCAAGCTTTAAAGCAACTAAGCAAAAATTGTGAATTTAGAGCTGTTACTGCTGAACTGTGTAAAAACGAATACATTCGCGATGCGTTTATAAGAGGACTAAAGAGCTCCCATATCCGCGAACGCTTGCTTGAAAATTCCTCCGTTACCTTGGAAACTGCAGTCGACCAAGCTTGAGCCCTTGAACTGGCTGAATCTCATTCTGCATCATACCTTACTGTCCCCCAGCCGATGACTTCTGCTGCAGTTGGAACTGCCAAGCCTGATGAGATACCGGAGGAAGAACAAGTAGCGACCGTCTCCCGCTCTGGTTCATGTTTCTTCTGTGGCTATGATCGTCACCCTTGAAGTGCTTGCCCTGCCAAGAATGCAGTTTGCAACAAGTGCGGCAAGAAAGGACATTTTCAGCATGTATGTAAAGCCAAGAATTCTCGTAATACTGGAAATGTAGCTTAAACTCATTTGATTGCTTCTGTGTCTCCTTCCCCTTCTTGCCTCCAAAAATCCCTCGTCCTGGCCACTGTTAACGGTGTCAAACTTGAGGCACTAGTTGACACTGGCAGTTCACTCAGCTTCCTGAACTTCCAACATGTCGACAGGTGCAACTTAAAGATGAAACCCTACTTAGGAAAGATTTCTATGGCGAACTCTAGTGTTACATCCAGTATTGCCGGGTGTGGTAACGTGACACTTGAATTACAAAGTCACTGTTATGCTGAAGTTGAAGTCCTCGTCATGAAAAATTTGTGTGCTGACTTCCTTATTGGTCAGGATATCTTAAAACTACACTCTTCCCTTGTGATCAACTTTGATGGAGGTAGGCCTCCCTTAGAAATTTGTGCTTTGACCAAGGCTGATGTCCCACCGGTCTCCTTATTCTCAAATCTTACACCTGACTGTAGACCCATGCAAACTAAATCAAGACGTCTTCCGTCAGAGGATCGAGAATTCATTGCTAAAGAAGTGGACAGACTCCTCAACGAAAAGATCATTGAACAGAGCAATTCCCCGTGGAGAGCTCAAGCATTTGTTATTAAGGGAGATAACAAAAAATCTAGAATGGTCATAGACTACTCTCAGACGATCAATAGATTTACTATGTTGGATGCCTATCCACTTCCTAAAATTGAGGAACTTATATCCCAGATAGCTACATATAGAGTCTTCAGTAAAATCGATTTGAAAAATGCCTATCACCAAGTCCCCATACTAGACTCCGAAAGACACTTTACAGCCTTCGAAGCAGACGGAAAGCTCTTCCAGTTCCTGCGAGTGCCTTTTGGAGTTACCAATGGAGTTGCTTGTTTCCAGCGCACGATTGATAAAATTATTCAAATTGAAAAACTAGTTGACACCTTCCCTTACCTTGACGATGTCACCGTCTGTGGTAGAACCCAAGAAGAGCACGACGAAAACCTGTCAAAATTTGTAGCTACTTCCAAAAAGTATAACCTTACACTGAATGAAGAAAAATGCTGTTATTCAACCAAATCTATCTCCCTATTAGGTTGTATAATTGAAAACAAGACCATAAAGCCTGATCCGGAATGACTAAAGCCTCTATTAAGTTTGCCCATCCCTAAAGATTCGACTTCGCTTCAAAGAGCCTTGGGTATGTTTGCTCATCATGGGAGGTGGATTCCGTCATTTTCAAAGAAGATTAGTCTTCTCTTGGCAAATAGCTCTTTCCCTATGTCTGAGGAAGCCATATGTGCTTTCCAGTTCTTGAAGGATGACATAGCTAGCGCTTCTCTCAAAGCAATAGAGGATGGTATTCCTTTTCGAGTCGAAACTGATGCTTCGGACCATGCCATCGGGGCGACATTAAGTCAAGCCGGCCACCCCATTGCCTTCTTCTCCAGGACGCTTCATCAATCCGAGCAAAGGCACTCTTCCATCGAGAAGAAAGCTTATGCAATTGTGGAGTCTCTTAGGTACTGGAGGCACTATCTTATCGGACATCACTTTGAAGTCTTCACCGACCAGAGGTCAGTAGCTTTCATGTTTAATCAGCAACATCTCAGCAAAATAAAGAACGAAAAGATACTACGCTGGCGCCTTGAACTTGCATCTTTTAAATTCGATATAGTCTATCGACCTGGCAGCAAGAACGCGTCTGCTGATGCCCTGTCTAGAATAACTGCGTCCACTGCCCACCATTGTGATCTTAAGGATCTTCACTCAGCCCTTTGCCACCCAGGCATAACTAGAATGTACCACTGGGTCCGCTCTAAAAACCTCCCATATTCACTAGAAGAAGTGAAAGAAGTAGTTAAAACGTGCGCTATCTGTAACAAACTAAAGCCAAGGTTCCTTAAAAATACTGGCACACTCATTAAAGCCACCTCTCCGTTTGAAAGGCTTAACCTTGACTTTAAAGGCCCTCTACCATCTGCCTCCAAATACCGTTTTCTCTTGACAGTTGTTGACGAATTTTCTCGATTCCCCTTTGCCTTCCCCTGCTCGGATATTTCTGCTGCTACTGTCATCTCTTGCTTGCATACGTTGTTTTGTCTTTTTGGAACCCCTGCTTATATCCATTCTGATCGAGGTACCTCCTTCATGTCTCTTAAGAGCTTAAGTCATACTTGACTTCTCAAAGTATCGCGACTAGTCGCACTACAGCCTATAATCCAGCTGGAAATGGCCAAGTAGAGAGGTACAACGGAATAATTTGGAAATCAATTGAGCTTGCCTTAAGGTCTAAAGGACTTGGAATTCATCAGTGGGAATCGGTTCTGCATTCTGCGCTTCACTCCATAAGATCTCTGCTGTGCACGGCTACCAATGCCAACCCCCCATGAAAGGATGTTCTCCCATGTGAGGAGATCGCACTCCGGATGTTCTTTACCCTCTTGGCTGACAACTCCCGGACCTGTTCTGATGAAAAACCAAAACAGGGCTAACAAGTATCAACCACTTATGCAGGAGGTAGAGCTTTTAGAGGCCAACCCTGAATACGCCCATATCAGACTGCCTGATGGTCGGGAAACAAGTGTGAACATCCGACACCTGGCTCCAAGAGGAAATCCCTTCCCAGGACAAAATATTAATGATGCACCATTGGAAAGTCATACCTCCTCAACACCCGCTGATATGCAACAGCTCGCCTTGGAGCCTGTGCCTGAACCAAAGGAAATGAACCGTGAAACAGAGAACCCTTCCCCACACAACATGGCACCAACGACTGAGAAGTCTCTGTCGCCACCTCCTGTTTCCAGACCTCGACGTCGGCCCGCCTATTTGTCAGATTATATAACTGAACTCTAAATGAAAAATAATAATTGGGGGTGAATGTTGTGATATTTTATATTTCTAGACTGGCAACAGTCTTTTTGTATTTCTATATTGGCAACAATCTCGACATGAGACAAATGTAAACAACGACATGTATCGTGTATTCTTTTGTCGATTAAAACTTCTAAAATCCCTATTATCACTGTCTGCTTATTTTTATAACAAATGTACAGCTGGGTTGGTGGGTGAATGGAACAGGGTGTCATGAGCTAATGAACCATAGGCCAAAGGTTGTGTATCCTTGATCAATGATTTTTTTTAATCAATTGATTTAAATCGTGATTAAAATCACCTATTTAAATCATTGATGCTCCGATTTTGTATTTAAAATAAAGTTTTGAATTTGGTACTCGCGTTTTTTTTACTAAAGCAACCTACCTTACCAGCTGTTACCATAATGCTTTATAACTTTTTGGATAACCCAAAAAACGTTTACAACCAAGACTCTTCTGATAGAAGGTAAACTTGAGGTTACACAGATTATTTATTATTTTTTTAAGACATATTAATATTTAATAGTTGCTATTAAAACAAATACTATGTAACATATGGCCCAGAATTTATATGAGAGGGGGAAAAAAAATCAAGGGTAAATATTATACATGACTGTATGCACATCAAACTTTTTTAATTATGAAACAATTATATAAACTTTCGTGTCCTATTAATTTTTAAAAAAAACTTTCTTGGGCAAACACCACACACAAAGCAAACATACCTTTTATAATGACATTCAGAATGTATGCTCTGAGTTTGACAGAATTATGAATTCACCCAAAATAAGTAATAGATATAAAACAGTAACATTCTCTATTATGGACATGCCTGAGGAAATACATAAATTTGACTGCCCAACAAGGAGCTTGGATTTTGGACATTTAAGCCTAGTTGATAAAAAATATTAATAGTCAAAATGGTTAAAAATTTTTAAAAATCAACTCAGAATCATGTTCTTTTAATATATTTTAATTTTAACAGAATGTTCTTAAGAATATTCAAAGTAATGAATCATTCAACTGTTGTTTTGGATAGAAATGCTTAGATTTTGAAGAGTAGATATAAACTATCTTTATTTTAAAAATAGGTTAAAACAGGAAAACTTTCTCACCTAAATTCGAACTGATATATTCTGGATTGACAGATGCATAGTCAACATAATCTGGAATTTTATGGCCGAACCTATGAAAATAGAAATAAATTAATTTAGGAATCAAAATAGGAAATTCTATGGTTATCAAACATAAACTTATAAAAACGTAACACAAGCTTTCACGTAAACTTTTGCTATGTTTAAATTATTCAGCTAGATTTAAATCTGTACATTTATACAGTAGACCTGACTACATAGGTGCTCCGAGGCTCAAGCACCCACAGAAAAAAATCACATAAATGGGGTGTACTAACAAAATTTTAAAACACAGTTTTTATTACTTTTGCAAAAAAAAATCTGTTGGAATTTTGGGGGAAAATCCAAGTTTTTTTTCAGCAAAAGGATCTTTTATATAAAGGAGATTTCTGCAATAGGATCCAAATTTTTTCTCGATTCTTTCATTGATCAGCATAAGATAAAGTCCAGGTACATGTAGTAGCGGCCCTCTAGTGTATGTGGTGCCCCCTGCAAATGTTAAAAAGGTGCCCCTTTTTATGCTCTAGATCAAGTCCTTCTCAGTTTCTTAGTCCACCCCGATGCGATGCTTACCTTGCTTACCATGTCAGGCTGCCCCTGGGTATATGTAATGATTCAGAATAAATCATTTAAATTACAAAACGTGTTAATTTATACTTTGTAAAATTTTTTGCTTCCATTTATGTATTAAAAATGTAAAGCTCCAAGAGGAAAAATCATAAACGTAAATTTTTCTTTAAAAAAAAAGGGGGAGGGGCTATTTAGAACACAAACAAAAGTTTTCCAGTGTCTCTATAATAGACATGAGATAGGCTTAGCCAAAGCACAATTCACAAAATTTATTACTAGTGAGTTAAAATTTACTAACAAAATAAAATTATCAAATTGGCTATATATCATTAAAATAAGCTAAAAGAATAACAATGCAAAACTTACTTTCACCAAATTAAATTATTAGTTTCTACATTTTTTTTTTCTTTCATCTATGCAATTTTCCAAAAAAATCTTTTTAATATTGATGAAAAATTTAGAATAACATAATTCTAATCAAATGATAAGTTACAGTGTTTGTGATGCAAGAGAAACATTAAATATGCCACCAAAAATTATTTATTCTTTAGACGTTCATACATAAATATTATTAATATAAACTAAAACGCATTAAAATATCTTAATTTTATGTCTAATCATACAAATATTTCAAATCTCTGTTAATCCTTTACTAGCCAATGTTTTAAAATCAAGATATAATATTTGAATATCCAACTCCCCCAGACATAACATTCAAAACACTAAGCTTTTATCAAATTATAAATATAACTAATTAACTAATACTGGCTATAACTTAAATAAATACTTAAATAATACTTAATATAACTAATACTTGAATATAACTAATACTGGCATTTCCTCATTTTTACTATAGATCAGGGTTTAGGCTGGAGAAAAAATTACTTTAGCAAAAAAGGAGAAAAAATCTTTCACAAAATGTTAAGAATGTCAATTTATTCTCAAAGGTTAATGATAGCAACATTTTACAAGCAGAGTAACAAATATTAATGAAAACAAACAGCAGGAAGAAATACAAGTTTGAAACATATCATTACTATGCTTATTACTATTACTTAAAAAAATTTTTTGTTTAAAATTCAGAATTTGTTTTAAACCTGGTCCACTTCTTAAAAGTTTCGGCTTTTTTTTTTTTTTGTCTGAGCCTTTATTCTTCATTATGAGGATATCCCTAGTAGCACAATTAGTCCAAAAGACGTTTAAAACACGTTTTTTAACGTCAAAAAACGTGTTTCCAATGTAATTTGAACGTTTTTTGAATTAGTTGTGCTACTAGGGATTGTTTACATAGCAAAAGTTAATTCTATTTTGATTACTAGTTTTAATTAGTTTTAAAGCACTAAACCTTGTGTGCATTTAGCGAGAGTGCTTTCTTTTCTGTTGCATTTTGTGAAAAATGTCAGCACAGCTTAATCCTTGCTATAGATACCATCAACTCACTAAAATCTGCATATCTATAATCCGAAATTCTCAACGATACATGATAATTTCCAGATGTAAACAATGGAATTCGTAGTTAACAGTTAAATTGTGAAATTCAAGTTATATTACATTGTGGAATTAAAGATGGAGTAAAAGAAACCTTATGTTATTTAAAAGATTTTCGTATTTTTGCATACTCCTAATTAAAATTGTCCTTTTGTCCCTTCTAAATAAAGTCTGAATAGTAAAAAAAAATGGAAAACATGAGTTAAATCATAGTTGATAAGTCTGTGAACGATGCTCTCAATACTATATTTTCTTATTTAGAAGGGGGATGGTGTTTTAGAATGACTTAATCCTTATTATGAAATTCCTGTAACTCACATAAGCTGACAAAGAAATAACGTCCAGTATTTGTAGATATTAAAGTCTTAAACATATCAAATCTAAAACTGAATCACAAATGACGAAATAAAAAATATTCTCTTGATAAAGGTTTATCTTAAAGCTTCAATTACTTACATTTCTCCCAAAAACATCCATTAACATCATTACAGGAAATAACAATTAATACAGACCAAGATAAAATACCTAAATCGAAAGCCTCAAAACAAACAGCAATCGAGTCAATGTTTGCAAAATTTGAAAGTTTGTAAAATTAAATAATTTTGTTTTCATATATTTAGCATAAATGTTTAATCAATGTAGAATATAGTTAATTGTTACCTTTAATTTGTTCATGAATAATATTATATTACTTTAAAATTAAAGTAAGGGAATATATATAAACTGATCTATATTCTGTAAACCTCTTGGGTTCCAAAGTGTGCACATTTAAGAGAGTCTACTGTAGTAGCTGTAAAGAATTCCCATTACAACACAACCCATTACAACATAGTGAAAAACGTTTAACAAGAAACTGAAGGCACCAAAATATTTTTTCATGTTAAAAGATTCGTAAAATAAAGAACAAAACTCACCACATTTTTGATGTTCTTATATTTTATATCGATTTCCTGTTAAACAACAAATAGGTTGCATTCATTTGGATGAAAACCAATTACAAAAACATTCTATTTTGGGGAAAAAAATCAGTTATCATTTTTTGAAATGTATTTTTCAGAGCTATATTGTCCACAAATTGTTCAAGATCATCCATAGTTTTATTCATTTCTCCATTAGAATGCGCATCTAAATAACTGTGTACACTGTTTATAATTTTTCGCACTTCTGAAGTAGAGGGGACGGGAACTGCATCATTGAATCTGTTGTCAGATTCGTCGTCGGAATCAACAGAATCTTTTGGATTTTGAACAACATACAAAATCTCTTTTTCTTTCATTATCAATGCTGTAGTTACATCATTATCGAACGAAACGTATTCAGTTATTGATATTGTTGGGCAGTCCAGTAATTCTGAGACTTTCCCAAACATTTCGTTAAATGTCAGCTCACTCTCATAGTCAGCTGATTCTTGCAATGCTAAAGAAAGTGCATTCCCACCAATCACCAATTCTTTGATACAGATAAGAATTCTATTCATTGGGGGGGGGGGGGGGGGAAGACCTGATGGATGATGCTATTAATACTTATAGGATGACAAAAGGTAGAAAAACCATTTCCCAGAATATTTAAATAAAATTTGTTTTCCACAAAACGTTCTAGTGACTTGTCACAAACATGCCACTAAAGATTAAAAAAAGAACTTTTTTTCGTGTTAAAAGAACACAAATGCATTAAATTGCATATTTTGCATTCCGGACCGTTATGTCATTTCGTGTTAACCGATTTTTCATGTTAAGCATTTTCGTGTTAAAAGTATTTCACTGTATATGCATATAGCCATGCATAATTTAAAATGGTTGTAGGTACCAAATACAGAATTATTGTTAGCTAGATACTTTTTACTTACTATTCATTCAATAAAAATATACTCCATTACAATCAATTATGCAATATAATAAAATCTACAGATAATCAAACTTACTTCTTCTGGTAAACATGAAATACAAAAGCTAAAAATGCTGCTAAACATGCCACTGCCGCAAATACTCCACCAACAATAGGCCAAAATTGACTATCTGAAATAAAAAGCAGAACTTTTAATATTTGTTAAGAATAATTCTGGAAAAATCAGTGCCAAAATTTCTGAAATGGAATAGTAATTTTAAGGGAAAAAAAAAAAAAAAAGAATTTAACAATGAAAGCTTTCTCGTGGCCGGTGTCAATACTTTCAGAAACGTCATAGTTATCCAAGATAGGAAGTGTAGTTCACTAGAAAAAGAAAACGTTTCTAACATTTCATCCATAACTGCACTGGACATTTTCAAATACAACGAAGTTGTGCAGAAACTTATACAACTGTATCAAGGACATAGAGAAAACGTGTGCAGCCTACAAATTCTCCAAGTCAACTTCATGCTCATAACCTAAAGTAATGACTCCGCTCAGACAAGGGTAGTTTGCACCTATGATTTAATTGGTTGTTCACCAAACTAGGCATTTGTTATTGGCTGTGCATATTTGGAAGGTGTAAAAGAAGACAGCAACTTTCCTTCTATGAGTTCAATTCTCAGTTTGGCAAGCTTCATTTTGTTGCTTCTACAGAAGTTTGACTGAAACCAGATTCAAGACAGGGTGCCAGGCATGACTTATCCTAAGGAGCTCTTCTTTTCTGCTCAAATTATTTGAGTGGTTGAAAAATTAAATGATTTCCCAGTATAATCCAGCATGGTAACTTCTGATAGTACACAAAACCTTAGTATTATTGAAATCAATGTCATAGTTGACTCCCACATATGCATGTTCAGCAACTGGAGACATCAGTTGCCCTATGTTGATAATTTCTCCGGTACATAGAAAGATGGATATTGACACTGCATTTAGTAGTGCCAATATATACAGAACAGCAGAAACACAGGATTCTATATTTTAATATCTAGTCATACGAATAATTCTAATCTCTGTTAATCCTTTACTTGCAAATGTTTTAAAACTGAGACATAATATGTGAACATCCCCCCCCCTCTAGAAAGCAAAGAAAAGCAAGCAGCAGAGGACACTTTATCTCTGAGATCCTTGACAGTTCAAAGACAGTTCTGAACTTGTTGAGTGGGTTTGTAGGTGCTTTATCCCATTATGCTGAAATATTCTTCCAATTTGTTCAGTGATTTTGTGAATGTAAGGAAGAAAATCCGTTATTATGGTGCTTTCTTGTTAGGGAATTTAATAGAGCTGCTTCTTGTTTATAGAGGGTTTAAAGTCCTCTTTTATTTCTGAAATTCGATAGCCATTTGCTTGTAGAGCAAACTCCAGGTATTTGGTTTCATGAGCTAAATTGGAAGGTTCCTTAATTCCATTTTGAATGGCGCATCAGGGTTTTTAATGCAGCGTGTTTTTGGTGTGGGGGATGATTGGAACATTTGAGAAAACAGAGGTCATTGTGAGTCGGTTTTCTATAGACAGAATGACCCAGTGTTCCATCATCTTTCTTTATCAAAACATCGAGAAAAGAAAATTGCTTATCTTTTTCTTTTCCATAGTGAATTGTATTTGCAGATGAACACTGTTGAGATATTGTAAAAATTTAGGCAGTATCTCACGATCATGGCTCCATAATACAAATATGTCAAAGTGAATTTCAATGCATCATTTTTAAGGGCAATAGCCTCAAAATTTTTCATATAGAAATTGGGAGTGAAAGGGCTGATAGTCACCCCCTCTGTATATTCATAGAACTCTTGATTATAATGAAAGTAAGTCATGGTGAGAACCTGGCGGGAAAAGGGCAGTGATGTTTTCAATGAAAATCTGCTCAACATTACTTTCAGTATCGTTTATGGGAACCTCGGTTAACCCTTTGAGGCACAACCCTTTCCCAATGCTGAAAAAAGGGCAGCCGTTGCCATCGCTCGACTTAACTACAAGCAAGATGGCGGACGATCGAAACGTTCATTGCCTGCCACAGATCTAGATACCCTTTTTTGATGCAGATGGCTGTGCGGCATAGCCAGCTGCGTCAAAAAGGGTCTCTAGATCTGTGGCACGCGATGAACGTTTCGATCGTCCGCCATCTTGCTGGTAGTTAAGTCGAGCGATTGGCAACGACTGCCCTTTTTTCAGCATTGGGCAATCTATTCGGCTGTTCTCGCATTCTTTCATTTTTCAGCACATGTCAGTGCTGTTAAAAAGAATCGTGACCATTTTTTTTATGGGAAATGACGTGCTAAAAAGGAAAGGATTCTTGTGAAGCTATGTCACCCGTAACTATTTTTATAGAAATCCATTCTATTCTTCATGACTGGCAACAGTCAAAACGTCAGAGTTTGGTGATCCCAGAGCGGGACCACTGCGCGTTAAAGGGTTAAAAAAAAAAGACACTGAAACTCATGAGAAAAGTGCCAGGCTGAATGGTAATTGACTGCGTTGAGTTTTGGTATAGTCTAGCCTCCTTTCCTAGTGGATCACTGCCTCCTAGATAACTATGAAATTTCTGAAAAAACAAAAAAGAATATCAGGGTGTTCACTTATATCAGGAGGAAAAAGTAGATTCATTAGTAGCCTCACATACACAAAAGAGGCCAGTTTAGTATCCACTTTCTTAATTGCCAAAATAGTAGCATTTTTGCAAGATTTTGTAGAAAAAAGAAATATACATCATTTATCTTCATTTAAGAAGAAATGAATAAAATGATAAATTAAAAAACTTCGTGCATTATATAACAATATATAATGCATGAATATAGTACATTTATTTTTATAAGTAAGATTAAAAAAGCAGATTAGAATGTCTGATGAATGACTAATGACAACTTTGAAAATAAACGGGACTTTAGAGAAAACGAAATCTGATTTTCAAATGAGTCACCTGGAGTAAGATATAAGTAGCCAAAAACTTGAAAATAGTATGAAAATGATTTTTTTTATTTAAAAAGTTGCCCGAGTTGCTTTATCTTTAAATTAGTAGCAAAAGTTGCCTTTTTTAATCACTGGTGGACACTCAGGAATATTGATCCAAAAGATTTACTAGAGACATTATAACATCTTTATATCACAGAGATCTATTTAACATGCCTAATACAAGAAAATACCTAAAACTGAACTAAAAATTAGTACAACAGCCTACATGTAGTCCAAGGCCTATGCTGCCATCTATGCCTTTGCAAACAAGGGGACTGGGGTGCAGAAGCCACCCTGGCTGGAGAGTCAGCCAAATGCAAAGCCCCCAGTATTTACAGCCCAGTCCTCATTTTATAGACCCACGCAAAGGATGAAAGGTTGAGTCAACCTTGCCCAGCCTGGGAATTTGAACCTTAGACCTGTGGCATTGCAGCACAATGAGCTAACCATTACACCACAGGGCTTCAAGTAAATTCCTATTATGTAGGAATTTACAGTGTGTTATTATTTGTGTTAAATTTTGAATCTGTGCCTAAGTTTATTAGGCACAGATTCAAAATTTCTTGCTGGGAAGTGTCATAATATATGCTTTTTTAATGATACTCACAGGGATGTGCTTAAGGTTTTAGCAGTGCTGGGTGAAGCATGTTCAGCAGAGGCAAAGGGTACCGCAGAGCGACCATGATTTCATTAAAGTACTTGCTTGAATTTTTAACTAGAACTGTATTAATTATGTTTATGCTCCTACTGCTTTATTTCTCTAATTTGTTTTTCACAATTGTAGAAATATGAAGTATATATATACACACATAACAGAATTCTGTCGTTATTACATGAATTGATGTATTGAGGGTGCTGTGAGAAAATTCTAATTATCTTAAGGGTGCTGCGACTTTGGTAAGTTTGGAAACTCCTGCCCTAGAGTTATACTAGCATCATTGGAATAATCCAAATCTTGGTGCAAGGCACTCTCTCCATTAGACTTTCCTTTTAAACCTTCATGTAATCCAGACAACACAAGATCTCTGTACATAGTGTAACTATTGCTTTAATATTGAATAAAATTAATCCAGGATGGACTTGATTGATTAATGCTCCCAAACCACTCAGATCGCATCACATATATATGTATATATATGTAAATTGTATATTTCACACACGTTCTGTTCAATTGTGTTCATTGTTCAAATGCGTATCATTTCATAATACGCATTTTGTTCAGATCCAGTTTTCTTTAAATTTAATACATTAATTTTTAGTATATTCTTGTTAATTTTTAGCTTATTTAGGAACAAATGAGCAATTTTTGATTATGTCTCTTTTCTAATTTTACAAGTAAAATCCAAACATTAATTACCACGGTTAATCAGGAGTTCAGTATAACAAATCCCCCGTTAATCAGACACATTCTGAGAATAGTTAATATGATTTTTGCATTGAAACATTAAATTAAGCATCATGAAATACTAAAAATGTACCCGATATTTGAGGAATGCTGAAATATACAAGGCCAGTCCAGTTTCCATACTTTGCCAAAGAGTTAGCTTTAACTCTCAATGAATAGTTGCCGGGAGGTAAATCAGACAAGAAGTAACCATTATGCTGGAGGTAGTCGGATCTCGTCAGACATATCCTATTCGGTTTGAACTGAAATAGCATAAAATTATGTAAGCCAATTATTTTAGAGTTTTACACTTTATGCATGTAATAAAATAAATCAAAAGAATTATATGCGTCATACAGAGATACCTTTCAAAACCAAGAAATATACACCCCTTTCTAGGAGGCAAAGCAGAACTCGTTTGCACATGTTAATAAAAATGCATTTTAACATGCTGGGAGAGACATTTTGCATCCTTTGAGTAAATGGCAATTTTCAGACTATCTATAGTTTGAGGATACCTGGATAAACTTTGCTCTTTAACTATGCCCACAGAAAAAAGTCCAGGGATCACATGGTGGACAAAGATGTTTTAAGACGAGTTGATTGCAAAAAAAGTTTCAAGCATATTCATGGCTTCACTACTTGCATAGCATGTTACACCATCGTGTTGGAACCAAGAATATTGTTCATTCACTTCTAACAATGCAGCAAATTACTGGATAAAATCTCTGTATGCAGGTACTGTATCATTTGGATATTTATTTTGACAAACATCTTTGCATCTTTCTTAAGACTTATATTCAAAGTAAAAGGCTCAAGCAGAGCAGTTCTCTGAATGTGGGATAAACTCATTTCACCATGAAGAGGAAAATAATGATGAACTTGCACAACTTCAGAATTGGTAAAATTAAAATCACATGAGAAAATTTATTTAAAAAAAAAATGCAAAATGAGTTTTTTAATTAAGAGTATGGGAACTTTTAGGAAACACTGTATTATTGCAGTGGCAAAACAGCTAGGATTCTCCTTCAGAACTTAACATTGGGCCCATTTACATGGACGAAAATGCAGGGTCAATGCTGGAACTTTCGCTGCTTTCTACCCCGTTTCCCCTACGTAGGGAAAAAAATGCGGGGTAGAAAGATTCCTAGTGCAGTGAAGGGTGAATGCAGGGATGACCTCACTTTCCCATGACGCATTGCGTGTTTTTGCCTATACTCTGCTTTTACCCGGGATTTTGCATTTTCCCATGTAAACGGGCCTATTGCTTCCCCACACTGAGCACTCAAAGTGGTCCCCATGGAGTAAGCATTCAAAGACCAATACAGGGAAGCAATACTGAGTAGTACAGAAAGGGAATATCTGTTACTTTTCTGTGGCAATAAGGGTGAACAAGTTAACGGTGTAGTTCGAAAAAATCATGTGATTTTGGTACATAAGTATAAATAAACTAATTATGTCAAGCACTTCAAAATTTTGAAACTGTCTCTTTACATGCTGTACTACATACTGAAATAAACGGTAAACCTGTATCCGTTTCAAAACTTTTAGAAAAAATTCTTAAAAATTGGAAATTTTCCCAAAGCGTGTCACTCTTTGAAAAATCCTGCAGTTCCGATCCATGTTTAAGAATTTTTTCTGAAAATTTCGCAAAAGGCACAGCTTTATTGCTTATTGCAGTGTGTAAAGCAAATTATGAAGAACCATCTGGAATTTTTTGGAGACCATGGTGCTATTAGTTTACTTCAATTTTTGTACCAAGACTAAAATCAGCCTTAAACCTATCTTCAAGGGAGATTGTATAATTGTATTGTGTTGTGTTTAAGGCAAACCTGCATGACGGGTATTTGCCTGGGGGTCGTGGGGGTTCTAATATATATTCATGTAACATCTGGAGAAAACTGCCCCAAACACCATTAGATTGACAACCACACAGTAAGCCAAAACCCTTGACCTTCATACTTCAGCCATCTACAATGTCCAGAATCTTATCCACTCGGCCATAATGGGACCATTCAAGGGATGGAGGTTTAAGTTCCATAAGCCCTCTCTTGCATAAGCTCTGAAGATATGAATGGAACTGATACTAATTATTATATCCAAAACCATCAATGTAAAAGCATTTCCTACAAAGTCAAAACTTTTTAAATCATAAAGGCTTTTTTTTTTTCCTGAAGGGGGTGGAGTTGCACAGCACTGAACGTAACAACTAGTATGCAAAGAAGGTTCAGTCACTTGGTCTAATCAAATAAAGGTCGTACTTTTATTTGCAATATATGAGACATATTTAGCGGTGTGATCTAGTGGGATTTTTCGGCACTTATTTTGCAAAAGATGTATGAAACCAATACTAACATGTTTAAAAAACTAACTGATACTTTATTAATTTATTGTTAATTAACAGGATGATGCAAGAGATCATAATAATGAGATAATACATACAATTGACTGCCAAGTGATTCTCCATTTATTTTGAATGTATACAGAGAAGTTTACAGCACGTATTACCTATGCATTTGGGGGTCCTGGACATATAGCCCAAATGATTCTCCTGGAATCAGTCCCTGCAGACAGATGGAATCCATGCTTTGAATAGATCATGCATATGCTAAACTTTTTTTTTTTTTTGACACTCCCTAATTTTCTGATATTTCCTAAGTCTAGAACATCCCTGAAAAACATAAAAAGCAGAAAATTTATACTACTTACATGGTCAGCACCTTGTCGATGATATTCGAGAACATATGCCACCACAACACCATTGGGATCTCGAGGTTCTTCCCACCTAACAAATGCCGAGTACGACGAAGTTATATTTTCAGTTTGCACATGTAAAGAATTGCTTCTTATATCATCTGCACCCTCTGTGAAATTAAAGAAATAAGACTATAAAAATATGAATGAGTATCATATGAGTACAGTACATTCCGGTTAATCGGACCACCGGTTAATCGGACCAGCCGCTTAATTGGACCAAATCCTAAAGAACCGATACAAATCCTATTTCATAAGCATAATATTCTTCGCTTATTTGGACCAAAATTCTGCTTAATCGGACCATAGATAGTGATAGCGAAAAAGTGGTCATAAATCGTCCATGTGGAGCGCGAAACACCAAGTTTTCATCAGAACATTTTAGTCAGTGAAGTGTGTGTTTGTCGTATCTGCCTGACAAAAATGGCACGGAGGGATTTGACTTTAGATGAAAAAATTACTTTCCTAGATCAAATCAAGCAGCAGCCAACAAACACTAGTCAGCGTCGGTTGATGGAAATTACCGGCTTGCCGAAGACCACAATTGCACGCTTGATGAAACAAGAGAATGAGCTAAGAAAAGAATGGTTGCAATATGAAGGACAACAAAGAACTTCTAAAAAACGTAAGTGTGAAGGCAAGAATCCTTCCCGATGGAAATCTAGACACGACATAAAATTGAAGAAAGCAATTGTGTGGCACAGCCTCATTTAGATTGCTTGAGGAACACCCAACTGGAATTTCTACCCCCTAGGACCACAGCTTTAGTGCAGCCAATGCAAATTGGGCATAATAAAACTTTTTTAAAAGACCTTTTATCGTGCAAGGTTAGTGAATTACGTCCTTCAAGCAATTGAAGAAGGTTTGCTGACCACGCATATTCAGCAGCTATAGAAGTCAGCGCAAAAGTCGCAATTTTACAAGCAATCATATTTGTGGCCGATTACTGGAGAGCACTGAGCAGTGAGACAATTAAGAACTGTTTTTCACATTGTGGCTTTAAGCATTTGGTTTTGGAGAGGTACGTGGCCGTGCTCACTGAAAGTGAAAATGGTGGCAGAATAGAACAACTTCAACAGGTCGAAAATTATGACGAATTTTTAATCCATCAACAACGAGCTACAATGCTTCGATGAAAATGAAGATTACGATACTGCAGTTGTTGCTCGAATGTCAGATAAATACATGGCAACATTGGAAGATCACGAAAGTGATGATGATATCTCTAATGTGTTGGAGCAAGTGACAACACAAGATGCAAGGAAAAGCATTGAAACTTTATGCCGCTATTTTTTACAAGAAGGAAATGAAGGCAGTCCAACTGCTGCGTTAGACGTCTGTGGAGATTTTGTGGAAATGAAATCAGTCGAGAGAATGCGTCAAATGACTCTAGATAAGTTCTTCAAACGCTGATTACATGTGGTAAGACCATTTTTTACTGTGCTTTTGTATGTTTATGTATGTACTGTGAAGATTGTTTAAAAAATTGATTGTGAATTTTTGCAATGAATAAAGTTTGTGGGCAATTGTAATTCTTGTTTGTATTCTCCTCAGACATGCGTGTCGCACAATAAAGATTTCAATGTGCTGCTGTATAATAAATAGCATATTTTCTGTAATTTTGGGGAATGTTCGTTTAATCGGACCAGCCGGTTAATGAGACCAAAACGGTCTCGTCCCGATGTGGTCCGATTAACCGAAATCGACTGTAATTACAAAATTTGATCCAGTTAAAAATTTTTTGCCCATTGCCTAATGTAGTGTTTCCTAACTGGCGATATGCAACCCCTGTAGGTTCACAAAAATAATAGACGAATACAAAGTGATTATATAAGAGATTTGTGAATTTCTTTTGATTTTTCAAAGGGGTTTGCAAGGAGAAAAAGCTTGGGGAAACCACTAGACTAATGAGTTATACCAAATATTTTTTAGGGATTAAAATAGAATATTTATAAATTAATATAATTCTACAAATTACATAAACAGACTTTCTTAAACTTAAAAAGATCAACTAAATAAAGCTACAAGGGGGGAAAAAGTCTGTTACTGCTGTTAGCTAATAATTGCTGTTTTTGACCCCCCTCCCCTTCCTCCTTTTTAATTTTGTTTTTAAAAAAGAAGAAGAATAGGGGGGGGGGTGAATGCTATTGTTATTATTTAAACCTCTCATCACTTTGTTTGGTAACTCAACATTAGAATTCTATCTTCTGTTTTTGGTAAATAGCATTTAATATTTAGTCAATTTTTGGGATTATTACAGTTCATTTGTTTGATGGAAGGTAGCTTAAATAAAGGAGAAATAATTTATAATTAAAAAAGAATAAGATTTTTTGATTAATTTAGTTTAGTAGGTCATGCTTCAACCACTGTAGAGTTCCTCCTTTGCAGCTATTCTCTATCTGTTAGATATTGAAATATAATAACATACAACATGATTTTAAAATGTAACAGAGAAAGATCATTATGGATAAACAAATTTTATTTTTTAAATAAATAAAACTTATATTTACCCAATGCTAAAGTTCTCACACTGGTTATGGCTTTCAGGCTGCATGGATCTGACTGCATTTCAGGCCTACGATCTTGACATGCTCGAATCTTAGAGGAGGGGGAAAATATGTATATTAGCAGTTGAAAACCTCAATAAAATGCATAATTCCTTTTTTTTCTCTCTCTCTCTCTCTCAAACAAGTCAAATAGTTCATAGCAGATACATTTTAACACATAAGTTTTAAAAACTTATACATAAGAAAGCAAGTCCCATATTCAGTTTCACAATTTTAAATATAGAATCCATTATATTCCATGCTTATTTTAGTGCAAATATTCTGAAATATTTGACTGAAATTCCAATAATTATGTTAATTATAGTTACAATAAAAAAATATATATGTATTGCTTTTAAAATTTTTCAAACAACTTAACACTTATAGTATTTACTTAGTAATTTTTAAATTAGTAGTAAAATTGAATACCTGTTTTTTTTTAATACTTACTTCAATAGTATATTCCGTGAAGTGTTTTAAATTTGACACAACAAGGAATGGTCGGTGATATACAGCTCTTTTAAACTGGTAGAGATAACTATCCACATATTTATCTCCTTCAACAGGTACTGAAGTTGATAGACTATTTACTTCATCTGTATCCCCATTTAAAAGAATAGACCTTTCTCCTCTACTCAAGATGTTAGCTTGTCGCTTACGTTTAAGCACATTTGGACTAAAAATAAAAATTAACAGGTAAGTAAATTTTTGTTTAAAATATACATACATAATATAGTAAAACAGTAGCATAATGCAAAGTTTTTTCCCCCCTAATGGTGGACACTTGCCATTTATTGATATTGGTCACTACTAAGGCTGGAATTACTAGTTACTTTAGCCAAGCGCCCAACCAAGGGAGGGGTTTTTAGGGTTAAAACCCCTCCTAGGACATTTTCTGGGGTGGGGGAGAGATAAAAAATCATGAAACAAAAAATCTACTGCTTGTTTACAGTGAAGGAAATTAGAAATTTTGATTCAGAATACAGGTGTGGAACCTCTTATCCGGAAACCAGTTATCCAGAATCATTTTTCAATCGATTAAATTCCTATTTTTTTTTTAAAAAAAGCAAAAAATGAGGGTTTTTTTAAATATTTCTTATGTTTTTGTTGTTTTATTTTGAGTACTACAGCTAGAATTTATAAAGTAAGTAATCTGGTAAGGTATTTTATTTATTTTTTTGTGTGCGAATAAGTTTCCAAGAAGTTATCATATATTTACTACTTCCCTCTCTAAATGATTATTATTTATCTTGGTCATATTAAAAGAGTTTTTTTTAAATTATTTTTCTAATATATTAACAATTAATGTTCAATTCTAACCAAAAATAGAGAGTAACATTTATGCTACTAATAAATCAGTAGGTGTCATGTTAATCCCCAACCAGTTATCCAGGAAATTCAGTCATCCAGAATACACTCGGTCCCAACCATTCTGGATAACAGATTCTATACTTACTTATGTTTTTTCAAAACACCAAACTGAACTCCAAAAGCAAATCAGCAAAACTGGATCATCTACCAAAACTGCAACACTTAAATAGCTATGTGCCACTAGATGGATTAAAAGGCACGACAGCGTGTATGTGTTTTTTGAATTGATAGAACCAATTCTCTGTGCTTTGCAAAAAATGTCAAGAATCAAATCAGATAGGTAAGCAGCGTCGAATCCTGAAAATCTGTATGCTATTAATTCGAAAACTTTCATTTTAGGATTTCACTGTCTACAGTGCATTCACTTACCTTTGAGAAAGTATTAACAAAGCATCAAGATTAATCAGTGCGATGCAGCAGGATATGTTACAGATGTAGATACCATGAAGAAAAGTGCTTTAACATAGCAAATAATTTTTCAGCCAGTAAAGTATGTGAAGAATTTGATATTCCTATTAAGAAATGCCAAGCGTTGTAGGATGACAAATTAAGCGAAGCAGTGTGCCTTCAGGCTCTTTAGAAGAATATTACAGGAAATCTGTATGCATACCTTTTTAAACACTTTTATTTGCCAACTTGATGCAAGATTAATGGATCATAAGTGCGTTTTGAATTCCTTTCAAAATTTTTACCCCAGTGTATGAGCCCAAATATGAAAAAATGTGATGTAGAATGTATTTTAGAACTGGCATTCATGTCTGAAATAGAAGAGGGTTCAGAGAGAGGTGAATTTGCCATGTGGTAGCAAAAGTTAGATTGCCAGCAGATACCACCTACAAAGGCACTAAAAGCCTCAGATATTTGCAGTCAGAAATTACTTCCTTATCTATAAAAGCTGCTTCAAGTGATGGCCACATTACCAGTAACAAATTGCACTGCTGAGCGTTCTTTTTCAACATTTCCCCCCTTTAAAAGCATTTCTTTGGAGCATGGAGCATAACGGGTGAAAGCAGACTGAATGGGCTAGCGATGCTGATCATCTACAAAGAATGTCCATATCAGTCCCGAAGAAGTATTAAATGAACTGGAGAAAGAACCCTGATGTTTAGATATTAAATTATAACATTATCAATTTAGCATACTTAATTTGTATTTTTACGTAAAATAAATTGTAAGCAAGGAGAGTTCATTTTTTGAAATATGTTTTTACAGACAAAAAATATTAGACATCTGAAAATTTTTAAGAAACCCCCTCCATAGAAAATTTCTGGTTGTGCCCCTGACTTTAGCTTGCATGCACATCAATAGGTTGACAAGCATTGCCTCCCTTTAAAGGGTGGATGAAATTACACCATAGCCCATGCCACTTATCAAACCTGGATTCATAATGTTGTAGAATGGTTTTTTAGCAACTACACAACCAGGGCAGCATATACCAGCCTCCCCCCCTAACACAAGTAAATTCTGTTAAACTTGGAAAAATCAGATACCTAGTTGGCAAAGTTGGTACAAAAATTTTAACGAAAACTATAATTTAATTTCTAATTCTGGTACACTTGGCAAAATTACACAAACCCAGTTGGCAAAAGTAAGAAGTTGGTAATATAACTGATAAAAAATAAATAATTTGGTCAAAACCGATATTTGACTTGGCAGTTTCTTGACATCCCCCCCCCCCTAAAAGAAGTCTTAGCAATGGCCCTGCAGACACTAAATCATTCAGATTTTGTTTTAAGGGCGCTAATACCCCCTTTGAAATTTCTAAAAGATTACATGAAATAATAAAATTATTTACTTTTTTATATACAATGTATTTTGCAGGAAATCTTCAAAATGAATTTGAAATTCTGCTTCCTCATCATCATAAATCGAGGACTGTTGGTCTTTAGAACATGAACAGCAATCTGGATCATCAATAGGATCTGGAGTTGTAACATTGAAGTAATCGATTGTAGGCATTTGCTTGTAGGATATGCCTTCATCATAAGTTCTTTGGTAATCAGTATATGCAATGGCTGAAACCAGAAAAGGGATGATACGAATTAAGTAATTTACATTCTACAAAATATAAGAAATTTAGCAAACTGTACAAAATTTAATTTGAATAATGCTTTTTTAACTATTCAGATGACATTTTATTATTTTATTATCCATGAATGCATTTAATTTTTTTTATGTTTTTGAGAGCTTATGTTAAAAACTAAGACAAAACAACTGTGGTGGCATGATCACCTCCACGCAAACAACACCCGGCAATTGAAGTCCGGTCAAATAGGTACCTTTTGGCCGAGCCGGATTGCGCCTCATTCTACCACCCATAAGTCCCTGGGTTCAAACCCAGCTGTCACCACACGCTCTCCCGTCATTGGTGACCTGGACAACGAACACGCATTCTCCTTCCCGCCGACAGCGACAGATGGTGCCAGCACCGCCCTCTTCCATCTCTCGCTCGGCTCTTCCAAAGTCCTAAACGAGCGGCAGCAACCTTACCAAATGAGCAGCAGCAGCAGCGACCTCACAAAGTCCGCAATGAGCAGCAGCGACCTCACAAAGTCTGCATTTAGCAGCAGCGACCTCAAAAAGTCCACAACGAGTGGCAGCGTTCCATAACCCTTGGAACATCGTTCATCAGCCTCTGACTGACTCTCTAGGGGGGGGAGTAGTGTGGCGGCACGATCACCTCCGCGCAAACAACACCCGGCAATTAAAATCCAGTCGAATAGGTACCTTTTGACCGAGCCGGATTGCGCCTCATTCTACTACCCATAAGTACCAGGGTTCAAACCCAGCTGTCACCACACGCTCTCCCTTCACAACTATACAAGAGCATATATATACTAATATAAGAAAGAGACCGAGTTTGTTTGAATGCATTACTTTCTGAAACTATGCATGTGATTTGAAAAATTCCTTTTGTATTAGATAACTTAAATGGGAATGCTATAGGCTATACGCATCACAGAATGACCCATCCCAAAAAGATTGAAATGTCTAATTCTTGACTTATTAAGATAAATTATTGGAAATGTTACAGGCTATATGCATCACAGTATGACCGATCACAAGAAGATTGAAATGTCCAATTCTTTACTTATTATGATAAATGATTAATGAAAATTACAAAAACCTTTTAGAAAATGTAGGAAATAAATTCACATAAAAGAAATAACAATAATAGTCTTAATTATTTAAGTACATCTTTATTTGAAAAATAATTTTGAAAGAAATTCTACATAATTTGCTAATAAATCAATAATCATTGTCTCCCAAGATGAATTAGCATTGGTTTAGGCTAGTCATTACAGCAAATCGTCATTGAATCAGCCTACATCAGTTAATTTGCTGAAGAAACCAGATGTTCCACGGTTTCACTCACAAATCAAAGTAGTAATAAAACTACCTTGATTATTCACACCTGCTAGACCATGCAAATTCCGTTCATTCAAGGGCAAAAAAGAACACAGTTAATTTATAATTTTTGATTACCGGATTAAACATTTTTTTGGCAGCTGCATCACATACGATATTTCAGGAATTGCAAACATATTGCAGACTAATGTTTTAAAATTTCATATTCATTTTATGCATTTAGTATGCATGAAAAAAAGCTACAGGATTAGATTAGCGAACATCAGCGGACGTTCCTTTTTCAACAAGTCTAATGTGTAATGCCCCCAAGCAATGCAGCTAATAAAAAATATATGGTTAACATTCACTGGCTATTTATTTAACATATAATTCTACTTTTTGCAGTTACATTTTTTGTAACTATTTCAGAGAAAAAATAATGCACATTGTTCATAAAAACAAGAACATTATGTATTACAAGTTAACAAATTTGTACATAAGAGTAAAAAAATTAGGAATAAGAAAAAAGTGCATTCACAGTATACAATCAAATATAAAAAATGGTAGAATACATACGTTCAGAACAATAATTTCTTTGATATATCAATATTGAGAGATCTTCTTCATTGGTCCCTTCAACAATATAGTGAGTCACATTTCCATTTGGCCTCTTAGGTGGATCCCATGATATAACTATTTCTCCATGAAGTGTGGAACGAGCTTTGATGTTCATAGGTGGTGTTGGTGCTAGGCAAAGCAAATTAAAATCTCAGAACGAAACTTTTTATTTAGTCACAGACACTGAATATAGAACTTTTTCTTTAACAGGACAAGACTCATCACTAAGCTGAATTATTTGTGCCATTTACCAAAGTACTACTTTGTCATAGATACTTCAATTTTTTTAAATAATATTTTAGCATGTTAGCACTAACATGGCACAGTGGTTATATCACTGAAAATGGTAGATGGCCAAAGTGTGAAGGTCTCGGGTTCGGGTCCCATCACGTGGCTGTCGATCTAATGGTCTGGAGTTTTGGTAGTACCCTTAATACTTTTACAAACTTGTGAATGTAAGTTTAAAAGTTCCTGATTAATACAATTGCCATATTTACTCTTGATTAATACATTTGTTGTATGTATAGCATGTATGCCTGTACAACAGCCTGTACTTTACCAAAAAAAAAAGCAACATATTTTATATTTCATATATAATGCACATGGATAGAACTGTAAATGATAGCATTTACGAGGACATCAACAGTACCAGTGATGACAAGGACTGTGATGAGAACAGCAGTAATGGCAATGAAAATTGCTAATTAGTGTAAATAAATAATGTTACTAACACTGTTGAATAAAAGAAGTGTAACAATTGAAATAAAGATGTTGCAATACTTTTACTGAGAAAGATTTTCAGTTTTGTTATCTACTCTGTACACATTTCTCGATTCATATGTATATTGTGGATTACATACAGCTTTAAAAAGTTATTCCATGTATAATGTTCACACAGAGTGTTTGCTTTTATTAAAAAAGGTGTGTGTTATGCATGAGTAAATATGGTATTTGATAGTTAAAACTGAAGATATAAGCCATCATTAAATAAATATATATATATGAAAGTTCCATTTTTAATATATTTATACCAGGGTATGCCTGCATTTGAAAATATAAAAATAAAGAATTCATGAAATCTTTCAAGCTCCTTCTCTCTCTATGCTTCTCTTTCTTTAAAGAAAAATAAAAACTTAATTTCTAATATCTTAAAATATTATGAAGGTATATATTCAGGGTTTCTACAGATTTCACAGCTTTTGTTTCCCTGACATCTATCATGCTCTTCCTTGACTTTTTATCTAGCTTTCCTGAATTTTGCATTTCTATTTTTAATATTACATCCTTTAATTAATAACTTTTTATATATTTGGTCCCTTTTTTACAAATACGAATAATAACAATAATAAAATCAATATACATAAAAATATTATTTGACACCACTGTATTCTAACAAAAACCATGTTTGATAACAATTTAGGATAAAATTAAGAATATTTCAACTGAACAAGATATGTTAATAAAGGACACATTTTAAAATTATATATAAGGTTAAATAAGAAAATGAAAATAAGACAATTTCTACAATTAGGTTCAAACAGGAAGTATTTTCTTGATTTTGCCGCAAAATTCATATATTCTTGCATTTCCCTGACTTTTCTTCAAATTTCCCTGACTTTTTCCCAAATCCCTGACTTTCCAGGTCTGTAGAAACCCTGATATTTCACAATTTATAAAAATGTATTAAAAACTGGAAATAAAGTCAACACTATATTAGTACAGGCAACAAGTCCCTTATTCAGACAGAATCCTGAAGAACCAAAACCAATCCTATTATATAAGTCTAATAAATATAAATTGTTTTTTTTTTTTTAAATAAAAATTCCACTTAATCAAGGCATAATACATGCGAGCGAATAAGAAAAAGTGACCATAAGCTGCCTGTGTAGTAAAAATGTAGAATCTGGAAGGCCAAGACCTGAATTTCATTGCAGTACAATCAGTCAACACACACAGAAAGGGTACTAAACCACACTGGATAAGTTCTTAAAACATTGAATTTAATTCTTATTATTGGTCTTTGCATGCTGAGTATCATGTAAATTAGTTCAAAAATTTTTTATTCATTTATTTTACAAGGAATAAAGTTTGTAACCAACAATAGTTCTAGTTTGCATGTTTCCTAGAAACCTTCCCCTAAGAAAAAAAAAATTCTTATAAATGCATTTGAATTTATAAAATATAAACTCTGACCCTTTTTTCTGTAAATTTATTTCATCTGGGTAGGTAATTGCAGCTACAACCCCTTCTGGATCTACAAATGAATATGTCATTTTGTAATCTTGTAACATGTTCATGTAATCAGGCCAACCAGTTTTTAAGACCAAACCAACAATGTCCTGAGGTGATGTGATTAACCAGGATCAACATTTTCCCAATATTCATTATGTATAAAATTGCAGAGTTCCTTTGACACGCAAGGGAATTTATTCTGCCGAAACTTACAATTTAATTAAGTCTAAATATAAGTTCACTGAATCATCCACTTTAGTAAAACATTCTTATACATATTAATCAGTCATTGCAATGAAAATACTTTGTATACATATGAATAAAACTTACTATCAGGTTCAGTCTGAAAGTATATTATATTGCTTTGTGCACCTTGACGACCAGAAGCTGTTGTGTAAGTCCTGATATAAAGTCCATATTGTGTAAATGGCTTAAGTTCATAAATAGTGTAGAAAATATGGTTACTTTTCAAGTCAGAGACTTCAACGTCTCTAACAGTCCATCTGTAGAGAAAAATGTAATCAAAAATTTATTTTGTGAACTCTGTTCTAAGAAAAGACATATTTTAATAAAACAAAAACAGGTTTTGATTCAGTAACATACTTAACATTAAAATTATCTTCAAACTGAAATCAGGTAAAATCTAAGCAATATATGCCAAATTCAGAAAATTAATATGATAATCCAAGAGGCATAATTTACTATATTTCACAGCAGTTTGGAAAAAGATTTCTGATAATTTTTCTTTCTTATATTTTTAAACTAATCTCTCAACCTCCCCCCCCCCCCTAAAAAAAATATAAATTGCAATTTTTTTTTTTAAGTACATGACTTTGAAAACAAAATTCTCACACATAAACAATTAAACATTCACAAAATTTTAATTAAAATAAGAAATTAATTAAATGTTCACCAATTATCTATTATATTTAATGAAATATAATTTTTACATGAGTCTCATTTGAAAAAAAAAACTAAATGGTTCAAAATCACAAGAGGGAAATTTTTCACTTACATATCAGATCCACAAGCATCTCTTCCTTCAAATATGGTGATGTTCTGGTATGGCCTGAAAGTATATGTTATTATTACAGGATTTGTACGAGTGCTGAATTTGTTAAAATTCTGAACTTATGAAAAATTGTCCCAAGATGTTCTGATGTTTTAAAAGTGGTCCTATTTTTTTTTTTTTTTTTTTTTTTTTTTTTTAAACAAAATAAGAAAAGAAGTTCTTCTGAATATCTCAAATATTAGGACATTTCACAACAATTTTTCAAAAGTTTGGAATTTTAGCAAATTCATTACTTGTACGAACCCTGTTATTAGTTTTGCATTTAAACCATTATGTTTCAGAAAATGAATGGTTTGCAGTTAATGTATGATAACTTTTGAAATTAAAATACGTAAGAACTTTTATGTTTTAGTCTAGCAGTAATCGTATAAATTTTAACACTTTCTCTCTCTCTCTCTTTTTTCTTTTTTTAAATAGTTAGGTGGAAAATTATTTAGCTGATTATGAAAGTTAAGACAAAACAATGATTAGACTGTATTTTTGAAAAAGTATGTGATTTTGGTAAATAAATATAAAACAAACAAAAAATTAATGTCAAGCGCTCCAAATTATTTGGGAGATCTTTTAACAAGTTGTACTAACAATAAACCCATATCAGTACAAAACTTTTAGAAAAAATTCTTAAAAATCGAAAATTTTCCTGAATGTGTCACTCTGAAAAACTTTCTCATGCAATTCCATGTTTAAGAGTTTTTCTGAAAGTTTCATAAAAAGAAATCACTTTTTCATTTACTTTAGCATGTAATGCAGTTTATAGAGTACCTTCCTGAATTTTTTTAAGTACCTGATGCAAATGGTTTGTTTTAATTTGCATAACAAGATCATGAGGCAGATTTTGTTTCTTTGACATATATCATTAGTTATATATGATAGAAATATGAAAGGTAATAAGTTGTGCTTAATACTGATGAAAAAAAAAAATTAAGGGATACTACTTTAAAATGAATATCAGTGGAGTATGAACAGAATATTGATTTCGAAAAGATACATGCATTAACTAATTTATAAATGATAATTATGCAACTTATCATAAAGTATTTAATTATTAATTTAAATACATATAACCATATTTATATTTAAATTAATAATTATATAATTTTAATGATAAGGTGAAACTTCAAGTTAAACATTTGTAAAAGCTAATAAGTAACAAAAGTCTATTTTCAAATTCAGGAATTAGTTAAATAACTAAATATTTAAAACTAACCATGTAAATAATTAGCTTATCAATTTATTTTAAAAATAACTTTGCAATGATGACACTTGTACTTGCAGTTTGATAACTAATTTCTTTCGAATCCCAATAATTTGAAAAACCCACAGTGTTCATATTTGTAGTTCATATTGCACAAATATGAACTACAAAGTGTATCCCATTTAGAGGGCAGCTTTCAATGAACTGGTATTCTATGAAATGCAGTGAGAATTAGTGGGGAAAATACAAAGTTTGTTTTAAAAGAAAAATAATTGCAAATCATACAAACAATGAAACTACTACTTGAAAATTGTTCTTCTTTTAAAAATAGGAAGCTTAAAAAGCAGACCAGAACTTTGAAAACCACAGTACCTGTCAGTAAGAAGTGACTTTACAACGAAACATAATTCAACTCTAAAATTACTAATGTAGTATCCTAAAATGTGCTGTGGAAATTCGATTATTTTGAAAAAGGACTTACGTTTCTCGATAATAAATCACATATCCCAGAAGGGAACGTTCGTCATGTAGGTGCTTTTGAAAGCTGTCAAATTTTACACGTACAGATCTAGGACCTAAAGCAACCACAGTAACATTCATATTTGTAACATCACCTGAAAAATATGAAAATTATAAATTTCAATGCACAAAATTTAGTTTTATCACTTAGAACAGTATGCATACACACAAATACATACATGCACATTAAAAATCATCTAGGGCCATTAATCAATCAGTTTAAATAATTTCTTCATTCACGATGGAGGGAGGGGAGGGGGCAGATTAGCTCAAAATTTTCAATTCAGTAACATTAAACCTTGTCTATGGGCTGTTGTCTTTTTATTAGCAGATCTTAAAATAACTCAGTTTTTATCAAAATTTAGGTGTTATAAGTTATAAAATTTACTATATAATAGATATTTATAAAATAAAATGGTATTTAAATCAACAAATAAAATAATATGTATACTCTAAAAACTGTGAAGATAAATTTCAAAATGCAATGAACTTTTTTTTTTATGAATTACACTATTTTTGATGAACACCAAAAAAATGGAAGTGATTACACACTCAAATTTCATATTACTCCTATTCCTACTTACTCACAAAATAATTTAAAATCAAAAACTGATAAAAAGAGTAAAATTCTTATGATAGGCAACATTTTTCTAGTAGAACTCAATTTTCTAGTGTCTTCATTTGAGGTGCTTTCTTAGTGCAGCACATAAATGTATGAGAATCATCATACATTTATGTGCTGCCAGGACCACAGAAAAAAACATGTGAGGGAACACATAAGTGAGATAGATCACTGTATTAACACCACGTATATATTTCTCATATCAGTTAGGTATTGAATTAATAGTGTCTTTCAAGTTCAGCAGTTTTTTTAAACAGCAGAAAGTCTGAAAAATCATGATTGGGCCTACACAATCACCCAACCTAAATCCTATAGAAAAACTATGGGATGAATTGGACAGAAATGTACAAAGAATAGTCCCATCAAATGTAACAAGGTTCTGGAAATGTTTGAAGGATGCTTGAAGAAATTTAAGCAGCAAAAGGTTAGAAAGTTAATTTATAGAATGCCAAATCTGTATAAAGTTCTAATTCTTACTAAAGGTACTGAAGAGAGTACAATCTAACCCAAGTCATATATATATCTGATGTTAAAATATTAGTCCTCTTTCTAATGTATTAAAATATTGTTTTCAATTAAGTAGTCAATAAATTTGTTACTGTTGCTGTTTCTTATGCCCTCTGGCAATTGGCAAAGCAATGCCAGATCCTCTATATAGGACAGCGATGGGCAGAAGGTGAAGGCTTCCATTTTAATGTACCCGAGTGGGAAAAAGTCCGACTTTGCCCAGGAGTCTCCTAATTTTGAACCAATTCCAGATGAGAGACCTAGCACCTGAAATCGACATCCCAATAGGTAACGTTCGAGCATGAAGGACATTGCAACTATGAACAGATTTTACATGCACCAATTCTCTTTAGTGCACATGGTCCCACAGCACACCAGCCAAAAGAGGTTTTCAACCTTCCAAGCACTGGCCAAGCTTGTACGGCTTTATTTTCTCTGTTCTTATGGGAATGGAGCTTAATGACTAGACCCTACAGGCCAACCAATTTATTTATTCTTTGTACATATTTCGTTTTTCATTGTTAATTTGAACGTAAACCAAAGACTTTCTCATGCTAGTGCACTGCAAGATTTTTAATAACTAATTAAAATTGAAATGATTTTAGGATAAGCATAACAGTAAAAAACACTCACAAGCAACTCTATCTCCATTTGAGCTTGGTGACACATCTCGATCATCCCAGGGTAAGACATCCGCATGAGTTTTCAACTCCTCAATCTTGCTAATGCAAAGTTTCGAATTAAAGTGAAAGAAGATTTTACCCGTTCTTATCTCCAAACGGTCCTTCTTAGCACCCCAGTCCCAAAGTTCTTGTAAATTTTGATTGTCTAGAACTAAGAATGCATAACTGAAAATAAAAAGAGAATATAAAAGATTCAATGAATTCATTCAAAGGTATTGTGAAAATAATTAAAAGATAATCATTTCATCATAGCGCTTTCATCTTCCGCTGGAT
Organism: Cheiracanthium punctorium; assembly: GCA_038373885.1. Classification (NCBI taxonomy): domain Eukaryota; kingdom Metazoa; phylum Arthropoda; class Arachnida; order Araneae; family Cheiracanthiidae; genus Cheiracanthium; species Cheiracanthium punctorium. The sequence goes on from JAWZYV010002787.1 coordinate 328,062, forward strand.
CTAAGTCTGACTGCCACTAGAAGAAACATGATTCTACCTATGTCACATGGTATAAGGTGATTCCATTATATGGTTTTTGGTAATTATCCTTAAGAACTGTGACAAGGATCCTAATTTTTTTCCGTTCTCCACTTGCAACCCTTGAGAGGTTCAAACAAGCTATGGACCACACAGTAAAATGGACTCTCCCCTGGGAAAGGAGGAGTCAAGTCTCTTCTTGTGGCGATCAAACTATACTAAACTGTTCTTTTGATTATGAAAGCTATTTTTGTTTTTTAGTGAATTACAGCTACTAAAGACAAATTTTTATTTTTTAATTGAATTAAGATCACAGCTTTCTGGTAACTTTAATCAAAACTACAGTGAAATACAGATTTAACATTACCCACATATATTCCTTTCCTATCCATAATTTCATTTTCTATTGGTTCCAAACATTTTCCTATGCTTGTAATGTTAAATATCTTGTTAAGAACATTGCCCTTCCAGCATTTAACTTTTTTTTTAATTCAGAATTAGATAGCTTGAATTAAGGCCATACCCAGGGGGTGGGGTGTTCAGGGGTAGGCCTCCGCCCCCAAAATTTCGGTTTTTACTAACAAAATAATAATTATGAAGTCTTTTTCTAGAAAATTCTGCTTTTTACTTACTGTCTGAACCCCCTCCGAAGTTTTTTGACCTTCACAATTTTTTTTTCTGGGTACGGCTCTCGCTTGTATCAAGATCCAAATGGCAATGAAGAAGGCCATATACATGAAGGCCTGAGCAATTGAAGCAATTCGAGCTATGAATGTAATGAAAATGTTCCTCTTAGGTATTAAAGAGAGAAAAATTTACAAAAACTCAAATATACTGAAAATGAAATTTGTGATAGAAATAGTAAAACAAGACACAAAGTAAAATAACGAATTTCTTTAAAAAATGATTTTGAATACTAACATCTAAATCACTATAAAGGAATAAATAAAAGGCATGTAACCTAAATTATACTTTAATTCATGACAGCACTTTGTTTTTTCAAAATCGACCGATAGTATCGCCACCAATACCTCCTATTTTTTTTAGGTATCGGTATCGGTTCTTTCATATTTCAAAAGTATCGGGAAAGTATCAGATCCCGATAGATTCATCCATTTTTACTGATACTTTTCAACCGATACTTAGCTTTTCCGAAGAAAAACCATGCAGGTGCAATACCTCTCAAGAATCTATTCTGGTGATGAGATCAGAGGCGTCATTTCATTGGCATATTTGTCTGCACGCCTGTTTTCAAACTGTGTTTTTGTTATTCTTTTGTTTTTTTGTTCTAACCATACCATCACTATGGATGTACCATCATCAAGTATGGATGAGGAAAAGTTAGATGACAGTGGGACAGGGCAGTCGTCTCTCTTCTGTTAAAATATTTCGTTTTGGAGCCTAACAGTAACTATGCGATCTGTAGAGAGTTCAAAAAGCAGAAGTTGAGAGGTAGATATATATATATATATGCATGTGTTAGTTTCATATTTAAAATTTTGTTCCCTGTAAAAACGAATGGTGTCACACAACAATAAGTTCTAAAATTTCTTTTAAATTCGTGTTCTTACAAAAGCTTAATTAGTTATTCACAAAACGAATGTAGGAAATATGGCTGTTACTCAAATACTTTTTTGAGTGGTTGCACGGTCTGATGGTAAATGCTTCTTAAAAGTTCGCCGCCCAAAGCATCCCCATCGTGTATACTTTCCATAATACAAAACACTCATTGTAAATATTGAATAATGTACAGAGAAAAACAACATGGGAATTTGGATAACAGCAGTCTTAGTCAAATGTGAAACCGTGATTAATATTAATCAAGCAATGAACTATAAAAAACTGATGATTTAATTAATTTATTGTTGTAGGAATAATTTCATTGAACTAACTTCCATGTTTAGGTTAAACTTCAGAAGTGGCCGTCATCAAACTTTTCCCTTAAGACTACATCGTTGCTTTCCCGCATTAGCCTGAAAACGTACACATGGCGACTTTGGCAGAGTGGCGTGAAAATAACTTCTGTTTCCACTGGTATTTTACGGACAGTGGCTTAACAGTAGAATGGCAGGACGGGCAAGATATCACAAGCTGTCCGCCGGAGCGCTCCCCCCCCCCCCCCTTCAAATGAGACTGTTGCAAGCTCATTATATTTACTACTAAAAAAATTATATATTAAAAATATTCCTATATTAAAAATTTTAATTGTATTCAATTAATTTAAGTTACCGACTGAAGTGCATACATAAAACAACATACAAAATACATGTATCAAATTTAAAGGTATCAGTGAGAAGCAGGGACGTACCCAGAAAAAAATTTCGGAGGGGGTCCAAACGGTGAAAAAGGCAGAATTTTTCACAAAAAGACGTCATCATTCTTATTTTGTTAACAAAAACTGAAATTTCGGGGGGGGCGGACTCCCTGGACCACCCCCCCTGGGTACGTCCTTGGTGAGAAGAGCAATAGCTCTAGGGGCCCAAGCAATGAACTCGCTACAGCCACAACAATGTAATTACACCACTGTTTACGGATATGCTTTTTTCATGAAGATTTCGAGGCTGGCAATCAAAAACTGATCAATTAAGTCATATTTTTAATATTTTCTTTTTATTTAGTGTTCTTATTTCTACTAAGATCACTGCCTACCTTTTTAAAAGACAATTTATGGTCAAAAAGATTTTTCTTTTCTTTTTTTTAAACAGGAACATGGTTAGAAAACAGGAGCATGGAGGTTTTTTGTTCTTATTTATTTTTATTTTTAACAGCAGCTATATATATTCTTTCTAAACTCATTACTATTATCTATTGCATGCGCCCTCATTTTTTTTTTTATATTTTACAAGTTTTTTCCTAGACACTAAAAAAATCCTAATTGCAAACTTTTAGGACCAAGGATTTAGGAATTTGTATGTAGTTATAATCAATATGCGGCTAGGAAAAGTTAGTTTATACTTTTTTGTCTGTTTTAAAAATTTGTTATATTAAGAAATATTAAAATTATTATTTTCTAGGTTTTAGATATCTGTGTGAGAAGTAGAAATTTGAATTCCTGAATTTTTTACAGAGAAATTCTCGGTGAGTGTTTTTATATTTATGGCAAACCTTTGCACTAAAAAAGCACTCTTTTATTTATTTATTTACTTTTTTGGGGCGGGGAAACTATTTTTCCCAAAACTAGTACAGATTTATCAAAGATTAGGAAGGATTTCAAATTTTTAGAAAATTTGATATCAAACACATAAATCTTCCGATAAAAGGTAATAAAATGTGTTATTTTATGTTGCTTTAACTTTCTCTTTGATCTGTCATGGCTTAGGAAAAGTAATTTATTTGAGACATTTTTTGTAATCGTTTCATTTCTTGGATTAAGATTAATTTAGCATAGAATATTATTATACATGCGAAAGTGCAATCAGCATTCAATTTATGTACTTCATGATTTTTGAATGAAAAACATAAAAACTTCTTTTACGATAGCGATCTTTTGACACAGAATTAGCTCTGATTCATCACAATATTGTGTTGTCAAGCGTATTCACAATTTCGAGTTTTAGCTTATAAATTTTGTGTGTAGTGAGGTTTTCAAATTTTGTTTTGTTTGATGTTAAAAATAAATGTTACTTATTAAAGGATTCTTGTGCTCAGTGTAAAATTAGAATTTAATTATACCCGCCTAATTCAAAAACATCACATACTGCAATTTCTGGAGATAGTCTGACAACCTAGAAAAGGTAAGTTCTCTAAAAACACTGGTAGGAGAACTTTTTGAGGGGTTCTAAAGCATATTCAAGATACATCTGGAGAAAACCACCCAAAACTCTATACCGTTAGATCAATAGCCACACGAGGAGAAAGAATCCTGAACCTGCACACTTCTGACATTTCCCAATGTTCAGCGTTTTATAAATTCAGCCATTGGTCGGCATCTTTTAATAGAAAAGTAGGACTATAAATACTATACATTCACTTCAATGTATTCACTGCTTTTTTTTTTTTTAATGCTTTCTATTAGGTTCAAATTTTTATCTATGGGCTCATCATGGTGTTATTCATTTTAACGGGAACTGCACTCTCATTGCAACAACTGCTCGCAGATGTAGATTTAAATGACATTAAATCATGTAAAGTATCAGTATCAGCCGATACAATAACTGTAAAGTATTGGTATCAGCTATTTCTAAAAATGAATTTATAGGTAAAGTATCGGTATCGGTGAAAATGTGGTATCGGTCGATCCCTATATATTTTTAATCAGTGGGCGAAAATTTTCAACAATAATAATGTAGGTACAGCAAATAATGAATGAAGGTAAGAATATGCTGATATAGCTACCTACTTTTTTTTGTCAAGTTGATCTCCATGTATTATTCTAAGAGATTTAAAAAAGTTAAGTGATATCAAAGGGAATGATCTTGCAATTTTTAAGTAACCATGGATTTCTTGAATGAGACCCATGCTATCTTCTAATTCTTTAATTACATTCGCTAAAAAGGAAATGATAAAACAAAAACACATATGAAAATGAGGTACAAAGAGTTTAGGAAATATTTCAGTCAAAATGATATACAAGTTACATAATCTATGCATCTATCAAATGCAAAACACAAATACATAAATGTATAATCACTTTTTTGTCTAATAATTACTGAAATAATTAAGAGACATTTAAAATGAATTTATTTTGGTTTATTATTCAACCTTTTCAGACCAGCCACATTAGCTGACCCACTCAATGCTTTGGATCGAGTCAGTTAACCCTTTCCCAATGCTGAAAAAAAGAGCAGCCGTTGCCATCGCTCGACTTAACTACCAGCAAGATGGCGGACGATTGAAACGTTCATCGCGTACCACAGATCTAGAAACCCTTTTTTGACGCAGCTGGCTGTGCCCGCGCAGAGCCAGCTGTGTCAAAAAAAGGGTCTCTAGATCTGTGGCACGTGATGAACATTTCGATCGTCCGCCATCTTGCTGGTAGTTAAGTCGAGCGATGGCAACGGATGCCCTTTTTTCAGCATTGTGAAATCTATCCAGCTGTTCTCGCATTCTTCCATTTTTCAGCAGATGTCAGAGCTGTTAAAAAGAATCGTGACAATTTTTTTACGAGAAATGACGTGCTAAAAAGTAAAGGATTCTCGTGGAGCTATGTCACCTACAACTATTTTTATAGAAATCAAATCTATTCTTAGTGACTGGCAACAGTCAAAACGTCAGAGTTTGGTGTTCCCAGAGCAGGAACACTGCACATTAAAGGGTTAATACTCAACCACTGCTGTCTTGAAAGTTCCCTCCCCCTTTCCATTAGTTTCGTAACTGGCACATTTCTCCTCAAAAATTATCTATAGTTGGAAGACAGTAAAAATTCTCCAATTTGCAAAGATAAGAAAACAATTATATAAATTAGACAAGCCTTGTACAAAAGAACAGTTCAACAAAGAGGATGAAAAATCCTGTTTCTGATAAATTTCTGGCCAGTCCCAGGATGGATGCGCTTGTTTTTATGAATACTTGTGATTTTACGAACTATTTCAGTGATCCCTACAGGTTCGTAAAAAATGAACATCAACTGTATAAGTTTAGAATCATCAAACTAAACTAAAAAGGTCCATGAGTTACTTTCTTTTTGTCATTGATTAGAAAATTTAAATTACTTTCAATACAAAAAAGAAGCAACTCCAAAAGAGAATTCCTCTCTGAAAAGTAGGAATACAAACTAAGATTGCTCAGTGCTGTTTTGTAAGAATTTCCTTCTTTTTTTTTTAAGTAATTTGTTAATTTAATCAACATAAAAACTAATATGCAATTCTCTGAAGTACAACAAGAGTTGTATGAATCAAATCTAAGTCTAAAACGGGCCCAAGTCAAATCTTTGAAGAATGTAAGTTACTTTTAGCAGAAGTTGTCTCAAACTAAAGTAGAAATTTATTTTTATATGTTTTGGATAAGAAAAACTGTTTTCAATATGAACAAATATTTTCTCATTGTGAAAATTTCAACAAAAAATATTCAATTGAATGCCTTTTCTTTCATTCATAGCATTAACACGATTTTTATTAAAAATTTGCAGGTACTTTTGTATTACCCCCATTTTCCCCCACCATGCGGGGGGAAAATGGAAGTATAAATACTTGCCTAAATAAAACTGGCACTGTAGAAAAGTATTTCGGTAACATTAAAAAATAATGCTAAACTTTCAACCTATATAAATCCAATGTATGTAATGTATGTCAATAATTTACTTAACATAAATTTAGCTTGATTTTGGGACCTTTAAACAAATGCATGATTTTCCCCCACCTGACCCTATATTCTTTCTAGCTTTTTTTAAAAAGGGAGAACAAAATAAGTGCAACAAATTACAAATTTTCATTTATTCTTGTTAGCATTATTTCTTGTTAGCAGAAAAGTATTTCGGTAACATTAAAAAATAATGCTAAACTTTCAACCTATATAAATCCAATGTATGCAATGTATGTCAATAATTTACTTAACATAAATTTAGCTTGATTTTGGGACCTTTAAAAAAATGCATGACTTTCCCCCACCTGACCCTATATTCTTTCTAGCTTTTTTTTAAAAAGGGAGAACAAAATAAGTGCAACAAATTACAAATTTTCATTTATTCTTGTTAGCATTATTTCTTGTTAGCAGAAAAGTATTTCGGTAACATTAAAAAATAATGCTAAACTTTCAACCTATATAAATCCAATGTATGCAATGTATGTCAATAATTTACTTAACATAAATTTAGCTTGATTTTGGGATCTTTAAAAAAATGCATGACTTTCCCCCACCTGACCCTATATTCTTTCTAGCTTTTTTTTAAAAAGGGAGAACAAAATAAGTGCAACAAATTACAAATTTTCATTTATTCTTGTTAGCATTTTTTTAACATTCTATCTTTTAAACAGATAATTAAAAGTATAGAAAAATAAATAAAGTTGCTATATTAAAAGTAAACTTACATCCACCGCGAATTTGAATTTCCAACGAACCATTAATGATAGTACAGCCATGAAATTTTTGAGCAGCACTAACATGATCTACAACCATTCCTTTACAAACTGTAAAAATAAATTTAATTAGTAATTAGGCAAGATACATAAACAAAACAGCCTAACTTAAGGAAGCAGTTAATATTTAATAAATAGAGATTCGTGAAAGACTAAAAAATGCTTTATAAATGCATAAAGAATTACATAAAAGCAACAGATTTTGTTTTTTATGTTAGCGCTTTTGAATCAAAACTTTTCTGTTTTGTGCACATAATATTTAGCACCATAAACAATGAAATTTTGAAACTTAATTAGTATATTCAGTTTTTCAAGAATACTTCAATATCATTTTAAAACAATTTTATGTGTTTCATTGCTTTTAAGAGAAACATAATCTTTTCATCTCAAAATAGACTATAGAAAAGTAATTTAGTTCAAATTTAAAATATGGGGGTCTGTGTTGCTCTTTTCATAGAAAAAAAGGGATAAATTTTAGGATTAAGTAATTGAAATGGAAACCACTGTAAGAAGTGTAATAAAATAAAAAAGTCTAGGCTTACTTTTTGGGCATTTTCCTATGCATTCTTTGCAAGCATGTCGATCATTTTCTGTTTCAATATAACCAGGAGGACATGCCATAACACACTGGCCTTTGATGGGCTTCCAATATACTTTCTGATTGTTGCTGTCTTTTTCATCATAGTTTCGGCATTCTAATTCTTGGACGCATCTACGGCCTAAAAGCTGTAAACAAACAAATATATTTATTTTATAAAATGAAATAAATAACTTATGAAAACTTAAAGCCAACAAGCTGAGAGCATTATATCAATAGACCTGCAGTTTTTACGCATATTTCAACATCTACAACAACATTTTGTGGTGACCTCTATGCAATGGTACAGACTTCTTTTGTGGAAGGAAGGGAGAGGGTTATAGAAAAAGCATTTATGCTAAAAGGTATAATTGTTTTGTTAAAAATTTAGAATGTGCTGACTTTTTCTTTCTTGTTTTAATAATTCAGTCATAAATGAGTAAATAAAAAGGTACCTCAAAAGTGCCAGGAGGACATTTTTTCAGACATTTTCCATCAAACAGGACATGTTTACATGCCATACAGTCATATGCAGTGGTTCCATAACATCCGCCCAAGCATTCCTGATGACAACAATGTCCATTAGTTGACGAACAGGTGGCATTTTTTGGACAGGTCATTGCACACACTATGGAGAAAAAATTTCCACTTTAAAAACATACTCATGCTTAGATATAAGTACGTAGATTGAAGGATAAAGCACTAAGGTTAATTTTCATACCAAGTTAGATATCAATTTATTGCAAAAACTTTCTACTTCAGTGACATTGGCACTTTCACTAAAACAGAAATGGAAGGAAATTGTACTCATAAAGTGGAATGACAGTTACAATATAACTTAAAAGTGTGGCATCTCTTGTTTTCAAATGAACTTTAATGTTATTTTTTGCCCCAGATGCTACAACTTAAACCCCTAAATTTCTTTAAGGCTGTTCTTCGAAGAAAAAAAACCCTCTGTTTTTAGTCTTGGTACGTAAATTGAAATAAACTAATAGCACCATGGTCTCCAAAAAATTTCAGATGGTTCTTCATAAGTTGCTTTACACACTGCAATAAGCAAAAAAGCTGTGCCTTTTGTGAAAATTTCCGATTTTTAAGAATTTTTTCTAAAAGTTTTGAAACTGATACAGGTTTATCGTTTATTTCAGTACGTAGTACAGCTTGTAAAGAGACAGTTTCAAAATTTTGAAGTGCCTGACATAATTAGTTTATTTGTACTTATGTACCAAAATCACATGATTTTTTCGAACTACACCGTTAAACAGTACGATGGGAAGATGTGGAAACAATGTGGCTGAGATTCATTTAACAAGATATAAATAACCCCTTCTTTCCACAGTGCCTTTGAAGATTAAAAAATTTTCTTTTATAATAATCATAAAGCTTAAAAATGCCCATATATATCTAAAAAAATACAATATATTTTGTTTTTTGAAATTAGAATACTATGTTGTAACAGTTTCTGCCGTACGATGTTTGAAAATAAAAAATAATAAATGTAAAAACAACTCTACTACTTATCATGGTAAATTTCTAAAGCCCTGCTTCATTAATTAAATTTATCATAATAACATTTGCGATGATGACTCAATTTTATTGTTAAAGTGGACAGTATCATCATCCATGAACATTAAAAAATTGTGGTGCTGCCATCTATTGATCGTAAAACGGTTTATAAAGTGGTTTTTTCTCCCCCATCTAATCCCTACAAAGAAAAGGTACGGCCCAGTAAGGTAAGTATCGCATCGGGGCGCCATCTTCAAACGGCTGTCATTTCGAACTCAAAAATAGAAAAACTGTTAAAGAGCATAAAAGGGGCGCCTTATCAAAGGCGGATCCAGGGGGAGGGCGCCGGGGGCGCACGCTCCCTCCGAGATAAGTATAT